>CM040120.1:6619339-6960120 GCA_022559845.1 Amorphophallus konjac
GCCTCATCTGGGCCGCACTCTGGTTCCCAATATGACGTGGCCTGAACCTACTGGCCAAGAGGGGTAGAGCTGACCGATGCTGAAGTAGCCATCTCCGGCCTATGGGAGGCCGGTGTAACCAGTCCTCATGCAAGGGTGCTACTAGTGGAGAAGTCAGGGAAGCCTAGCACGCTCCCAGCAGTTGCCGGCTACAACAGGCCACAGGACTCATGCATACAACATAGGGCCTCCAGTGCGTCCACAACTTCTCCTCCCATACTCGCCGGTACTATGCCACCGACAGAGACAACAGTTGGTTCTCGTCCTGTTGGGTGTGGCTGGGACACTGCTATCCCGCAAGCGGGCTCATCACCATCGGTTGCGCGTCGGAAGAGGCTACCATAACCGCATAAGGTCCCGCTGGAACAGCTCCTCCAACTCGCACAGGAACCGAACCTCCGACATGTTTTGCATCAACATCTCTTCCTGTCGAAGGCAGGAATGTCTCTGGCCGGCTGGCGAGCACGTTGGCACTGGCAGCTCGCCGGAAGGGGCCATCGTGACCGATGAAGGACCCCCCTTAAAACTAGTTCGCATTCGGGTGGAAGAGGAGATCCTAAACGGGTCCAATAGGTCCCGTTAACCCCAAACCCCCAGAATCGGGTAAGTTATAGGTTAACGGGTGCAGGGCCGGGTCGTCGAAAGAACTCGAAGCGGAGCGGACCGCCTGAGCCAAGATGAGTTGGGTCGAGTCCTCAGGCTCACTAACTATGTCCAGTCCACATGGCCTACACACCTCCACGGGCCCACCCTATCGAAATGACCTAATGGTCCACATCCCAACCCAAGGCGGGAGAAAATGTGGTTCAAAATTCGAATTGAGGGGTCGTCTTCCTCCTACAGATGGCCAATGGGTTGCCCTAATCTTTGGTGCAACTCTCGCCGCCAAGCCTACAACCCACACAGTGATGCGAACGACAAAGACGATCTCCCCGACAGAGAAGGTGGTGGCCGGGGGCACAACATAGGTGCTGGAGGATGTGACTTGAGCCTCAACTATGTTCAACTACCTTTCTAGAACCCACCTGACAGTGCCAAACTCCATTCTCCCAAAATTGCTGGAAAAAAGGACACTCCCGCTTCGTCGTAGAGCCATAAGGGGACTCAAACGAACTTGATGCAAAGCAAAACCTTCCCCAGAGAAGGACCCTTCTCCGGGGACCAAAGTTGAACTCAGAGGATGGACCCTCCGATCGCCAACCCTCCTACCCCCGGATGGCAGTATCGGCCGAAACCGAAACGCACCAAGTCACTGTAGCAAGTCCGATACCGAAACCGGACCGAAACCGACCGAAACCGGGCCGAAACCGTCTGGTTTCGGCCGAAACCGGACCTGCTCAATACATTTTTTGCCTTTTCTGACTGTTTTGAACCGGTTTCGGCCGAAACCGAAACCGAAACGTATCGGTTTCGGTACCGGCCGAAACCGGTACCGAAACCGATACTACCATCCTTGCTCCTACCTCCACCACCGCCTTAGCCCTGTCCACACTGCTGGCAACAGCAAGAAGGCCATCCCGGTGGATTCTATTGACCGCCCATGGGCCCCCACCCCCCAGTGTTCACCCAGCAAAACCCTCACTTCCTTTGTACCTCTCCCACCTTGAATGGGGGATACCCAAAGGCACCGCCTTAACCACTTTTATCTGCCCAACAACAACTCCGGGGGAAGTGACCCGATATCCAGGCAGTCCTTCCTCCATTGCTGGTCCTGCATCTCCGGAGACCTCTGCCTCACCACGTCTGCATAGGAGGCCTTCCTAGCACCCTCTCCCGACCCCATCCTATGTCTCCCCTTTGGCATCATGTAGTGTCACTTTTGATGGCCAACTTGCCCGCAGCAGAAGTAGGCCCTCCTGAAGTCCACTGAGTACTATGACCACCCTCCTCTGCCAAGCCAAGTGCCCCAACCGCTCCCCTAGACGACAGAGACCTGACGAAGGGATAACGAGGGACTATTTCCCATCGGGATGTAGTTTACCTCGGAAGGCTGCATCGTGACATCTTGCATTCCCAGAGTCTCTCTCTCTAGATATGGCTTGAGAGAGAAAGTGTTCAAGATTCCACATCAACAGACCTTCATATCCTTGCTTGATGACTTGTGCCCACAATCCATCCTCTCACCTGCTCCTAGCTTCCACAGATACTTGCACAAAAGAACCAAGTTGTAGTCTCTAATAAGACATAACCACATGTTACTGTAGCATTTAGGAATTTGTTTTGAAGAAGTTGTGATTGCAAGACCAATTTATTACTAAAGAAAGGAAGTACAGCCAAGTGAGTTGACGAGAGGTTCCCACTAGAAGAAATGAGAAAGGCTTACAGATTATGAAAGGCTCTCTTCTACATACCTGTTGACCCCATAAAATATTTTTACAAAATTCAGATTTTCAGAAACTTCTGAGGAAGAAATATGCACGTATTCAACAAGGGACGACTAAGGGTCGTCAATGACAGTCAGGAGTATCAAGAAAATATATTTCTGGTACTCATTTTTAAGCATGAAGAAGATATGTGAATGGATGACAATGCAACACAGCATTAAGCTGTTACCAGGGGATTATGCTGTCCACTTAGACTTAGTTGCAAAAGTTCGTGACTTAGCCAGTGCAGAGAAATTTTATGAAAGCATACCTGAGAGAGTGATAGGGCAATCTACATGCAATGCTCTCCTTCACATCTACATACAGAACAATTTAATCACTAAGGCTGAGTCTCTTTTTAGAACAATGTCAGATCATGGTCTGCTGAGATGTGCCCTTCCATATAACCATATGATACAACTATGCATATCCAATGGTCAGCACAATTGGAAAAGAAAGTATCATCAGAACTTTTTACACATATCCAATGGTTAAGTGCATATGCAAATAGTGATGATGTAGAAGGCACAGAACAGGTGTTCTCGGAAGTGAAAACTAAGAAAAGAAAGGGCTACAGAGTGGATAACATATAGTACATTAGCCAAGATATACATCAGAGAAGTTCTTTATGAAAAGGCAAAACATGCTTTGAGAAAGCATGGAGGTCATTGCCGATGCACCTTTCTCAGAGATAGAGGTTGTCAATGAAGCACGGCCATTTGGCAGAAAGTCCTATGATGTCAAAATTCGACCTTGGAGGAATGAATCTACTTATGGTGGAATGGACATCTATAAGCCAAGTCCAGGGGATGTTCTTCTTTTAACAGATATTAGACCCGAAACTCCATCAGATTTGCGTGAGAATGGGGGAACTTGCATGCTGTCTTCAATTACTAAGGTCGAATATGATGGTGAATCACTGACAGATTTCAGATTGAGAGTGTCAAACTCAATTGCAGTTCCCGATGGGGTGGACAGGTCACTTGTTGCGATTTTCTTGCTAAACTTAACGACGTCATGTCATATATGGAAAGCCCTGGGCACAGGGAATAGTGTTGCAGGCAATCTGAACATCATCAGGGAGATTTTGTGCACTAATGCATCAGTGTCTAATGCTCGAGGAGTTTGTGACATCTGCAGCTATGAAAACATGAATGACGATTGTGCAAGAAGACTCCCTGAGCTGAATGACTCACAAATCGAAGCAATATTTGGATCTGTAAGAGAGATGCACATGTATGCTGTATGCTCTCAAACCCTCCCTGTACAAGTGTAGACAAAAGGACACCCAAAAGAAGAAACAGACCCCATCAGCCTCCTAGCATAGGCAAAAGAGAGGAATTGCTTGTTTACATGGTAGTTTAGCCCATTTTTCTCACCCTTTCCCCAATGAAATCCTCCACCCGCTCTGGGACAGTGGCTTCTTTTATAAAAATTCTAGTGTCTCTCCCCCCATATGGCCCAAAGGGTGGCATGAAGGATGAGCCACCAGATCTGCCTGTCCACCTGAAAGGGCTACCGCCTATGCCACTCATCAACAGCTGGACAGTCTAGACAGGTAGCAGGCCACACTGGATCTTGCTCAAAACATGCAGTCAAACATCTCAAAAAATTGGCAACCAACAAAAAGATAATCCATGTTCTCCTCCTCTACCCCACAGAGAGCAGATGGTCTGGATGCCTTGCAAAAGGGTAGCAAGTCTGTTACAAGTTGGGAGCCTTCCGTGAGAGATTCTCTAGATTAACACCTTAACTTTCAAAGGGCTCCTTGGTTTCCATATATGCCTCTCCAAGGGATGACGCAGTCCACCGTCGACAATTACCCCATACACTGACCTAACAGAGAAGCTCCCCCTCTCGTCCCGTCTCCGCGTCCATACATCTTCCATGCTTACATCTGGCGTGTGTTTCTGCAACAATGAAAGCAAGCTCCCAAGCTGATCAATCTCCTCCTCCCACAGGTGTCTTCAAAAGGTTGTGCACCAGCTGCCCCATGTTGGCTGCCTCTCAAACAGTTGGTTAACCACTGCCAAAGGCTCCACAGAAACTACATAGAGCTATAGAAACAAGTCCTTCAAAGAACAGTTGGTGCACCATCTATCCTTCCAGAAGCAACACTTGAGGCCATTTCCCAAGCTCACCTTGACTCCTGCTCTGAGTACATCATTGCTGTGCAAAATGCCCCTCCAGAGGTGCGAGATGTGATGCTGGGGTGGGTTGGGCAGCTCCCAAATCCTTACTCTGCTGTAATATTTCTGTCTAATGACTGTTCCATAGCCCCTCACTGTCAGTTCCACTCCTCTATAGCCACTTGCTCAGAAGAGCCAAATTGAAATCCCTGACATTCTTCAAGCCCAATCCTCCCACGTCCTTGCATTTACATGCTCTTCCCCAAGCAATGTCATTCCAACCTCTGCCCCTCTCTTTGCTGCCATGCCAGAAGAACCTTTCTTGAATTAAATTTAACTTCTTTGCCACCAAGAGTGCGGCCCTGAAAGTGGACAAAAGGTAGATAAGGAGGTTGTCCAAGACAGACTTACACAAAACAAGTTGGCCCCCGAAAGAAAGCAATTTCCCTTTCCATCCTGCCAACCTGGACTCGAACTTTTGTAGCACAAGTTGCCAATCCCTGAACTATAAAACACTGTACGTCGAAGGTCGTCCCAAGAAAGTAATAGGGAACTGACCAACCTGACAACTGAGAATATCAACAGCTCTCCTAATGGCTCTTTGTTCCAATTCACACTGATCACATGACTCTCGCTGACATTCACCTTAAGACCACTGACCTCCTAAAGCAACTCCAACATCAGCCTGATGGTATATAGTTGTTCCTCCCCTTCCCCACAAATAAAATTGTATCATTAGCATACTGTAAGTGGGAGATGAATTGTCCTTGTGAGCAACTTGAAACCCCATAATCAAACCGTGAGACTCAGCTCTTGTCCACATCCTGCTCAATATCTGTGCTACGAAGACGAATAAAAGTAGAGACATTGGATCACCTTGCACTAGCCCTTTGTCGCTGTAAAAGTAAGATGAAGGTTCTCCACTTATGAGGACAGCAAAACTGGCTGAGAAAATGCATGCCCGAATCCATCCAATCTACTTTTCATCAAAACCCATCCCACTGAGGACAACAAGTAAGCACTACTAACTCACCTGATCATAGGTTTTCTCAAAAGTCAAGCTTGAACACTAGCCCTCTCTTCCTCTATGTTTTGATAGTATGTAGGCATTCGCGGGCAACCAAGAAATTCTCCTGAATAATGCGGCCTCTGATGAAAGCTCCTTGGTATCCATTGTCAATCCTATCCATGACCCTTTCCAATCTCACGGCCAACAACTTTTATAGGTCCCATTGACAGAATAATGGGCCTAAAGTTACTCAAGCTCTCGGTCCGTTGTTTCTTAAGAATAAGGGCAAGCAGAGTCTAGTTAACTCCCCGCAAATGAGCCCTTCCTCCCTGGAACTCCCAAAGAGCTTGATCCCTCGCAAATTAAGGTAGTCTATGGAGAGTGAACATGTTTTTGGAGGAACAGATGGTTTGATGATTTATACTTGAAAGATAGATTCCCAATAATTCAACTACCCCTAGTTAAATGTAACACAGTTAAAAGACTGTTACCAGCAGTAAGGGTGACAGTATACAGTGGTGCTTTGCTTTAAGAAGAGGCCTCAATGATGATGAAACAGAGAAATATATATCAATACTTCAGCTGTTATCTGAGTGAGGGTCAGATTAATACAGCCAAAAAGGCCCAGTTTACATGGGGAAGAGATAATGGCTGGTTTTTGGTCAGGTCACTTTAAAGACTTCAAGAGGGCAATCTTCCTGTATATAAAAAGTTGGTGAAAGACTGGTAGGATAAATCGCCTACCAAGGTCAGGGCCCTTAAGTGTTTGACATTTGAAAGAATAATTGCCACCAAATCTACAGGAGAATATGGTGTAGGGGCTGTAAATCATTTGCTTATTTTCTGGATGGTCATTCACCTAGCATAGTTCCAGGTTCACTTTCAGACTGTCCAAGAGATGCAAGCTGAAATGCACCAGAAACCAAATCTTCTCATCTTCTCACATTCTATTTGTTGGAGCATTTGGAGGGAAGGCAGCAACAACTTCAGGGGGAGTAGAAGTTATGTGGAAAAATTTATCTAAGGGCTTTATATTTTCTTTATAATTTGAGTCAATCCATTCTTGGTATTTCAATTTAGAGTTGGAAGAGGGAGGTGAAGTATCTATAGTAGTATAGTTACCCCTTCTTAAATAGGGAGTTACCATTGGTGAGGGAGATGATGCTCTCCTATTATCACATGGTTGTACAAACTCCATTTGCTGCTAATAAATTGTTGGAGCAATACAAAATAATTTTTGAGAAAGAGACAAAGGGTTTCCCTCCCCCACCCAAGGTCGGTGCAAAACAAGTAGAAAAAATCATTACTTGAAAGTTAATTGTCAGCAATATATTTGCCACTAAAATGAACAAGTACTGATTCTAACCAAATTCTATTCTGTAGTTTATATGAACTTACATGATAGACCTGCAGCAGCACCTGGAATAAATGATGCAAAATAAAGATCTGTCAAAGAAGCAATCTGAACTAAACCTGAACTTAATATAGAAGGAAGGATCAACGAGAATAGCTGCACACACAACACAAAGGTTTAATAACAAAAATTGTATACTGTTATATTTCCAAATAATATTTATGAAAGCAAAAGGACAGCAATTTTTAGGCGATAGACAGACTAGACATTGGATGTGTGTAGCAGAGATGAAGATGTTGAGATGGATGCGTGGCAAGACTAAGAAAGACAAGATTAGGAATGAACGCATCTGTAAGGAATTAGGGATAGCCCCAATTGATAGTAAAATGAGAGAAAATAGACTCAAGTGGTTTGGTCATGTGCTTCGTCGCCCTAACTCAGCGCCGGTTAAAAGATGTGACCGAATCTTAGTGGATGCTAGTAAAAGAGCTCGGGGAAGGCCTAAAATGAGATGGTGCGATGTTATTAGGAAGGACATTAGCTTCTTGGGTTTAAATATGAATATAGCACTTGATAGAAATATTTGGTAGAACAGTATTCATGTAGCCAACCCCAAATAATGGGGATAAGGCTCTGATGATGATGATGATAGGCTAGACACTGGACATTAAATGAGACCAATAAACAAAGATATTACCACATGAACATCATGATCAACAAAAATATCCTCCCAGGTCAACGAAGCAGAACCATATCCTGTTTTCTCATGCATAATAACCTGAAAAAATAGAGGAGATTCAGACGAAAATGCATGGAAATGAAAATGGTAGCATGCCCATGAAACTAAAGAACAATGTGAGCAAAAGAAATAACTTGTGAACCTGAATAATCCACTGCAGAAGAGAACCCATTGAAGCTCCACAAGATAGAAAAATTCCCCCTGATTAATAACAAATGAATGGATTGCTGTTCCCAACTCAAGTTTATACGTCAGAAATAGCAGAGTTATTCGTAGAAATTTGAGAAGAGAGTCCCCTTGGTAATGTGTGCGGGACAAAGACTGTAATATACCTGATAAAGCAGATCCTAGACTGGAAGTATTTGACCCATTCATTGTGATAAATAAAATGCACTGCAATGAGAAAATTTTATAGCTATTCTCAAGCACAGGAAATCTTCAAATTTGAACCAATGTGTTATAATTCTGACAAAAGAAACATCAAACGTAACATTCTAATGATATAAAATAGTGATAATTTACTTACAGAAATTATTATTGCAATGCTTGTTATAGATGGGCTCAAGGAGGGGATAATATTGTCACCTTCTGCACTGTAAAAACCAGTGGCATCATTAAGGAATTTCTTCAGATATAAATAAAGTTCAAAGCAAAGTAATGACAACAAAGTAGCCCGAAATATAACTGTAGTCACACGAACCTCAGACATCCGAAGCCAAGTACATTAAGGCCAGAGAAAAGTATGCAGGGGGTCATTAGCTTCAGCTGATAGAGGGGAAAGAATTTTAGATGGATGTTTGTTTTTTGGCAATTGCCAATAATGATTTCAAAGTATTAGCTCACTTACTTTATTGTCAAGTATAATGAAAGGAAATAAAAAACTTAGTAAAAGTTCATATCACCGGAAATCCAAAACTCCAACACTTGAAAGCAGTCACCACATAGATCATGAAGAGAGTGCAACAACCAGAAGGCTTTAAAGCAGTGTTCGCAGGGCACAATGAGAAGAAAGAAGCACAGATCTGATGCCTCTTCCACAGAAATCAGAATGACATCCTTTAGCTAATTTTAAAATCTCTTACCCAGTCACTTCTTGGATTCTGTCTTGATCTGTCCAGGACTCCAGATGTAATATCCCAGATTTTATCAGTATTATTCCCAAAAATCTATGTGGCAATTAACCACCAGTTTGGGTATAGTTGTAATAGCTATCTTCTGTAGGGACTGATTTGTGAAATTCCTAGAGTCATACATCAAACCACTTGTCAAAAAGTTTGTAAAACTAGCGGACACATGTCCTCAAATGACTGGAACACATGGCAGAAAATTATTGGACAGCTCAGTTGGATGCATGACACATGTGACATGTCTAGGGTGGTTTTGTCGGACAAATGTCGGTAAATAATTGGTGGAGTTTGACACATGTCAACAAAATATTTGGTGATGTTTGACGCGTCATTGTTTAATATGAGTAGATTGGTTGGAAAGAGGAAAGTTTAGTCCCATATTGGATAATGAAAAAAGGAGCAAGTTCCCAACTTCTATAAATAGATTGGCAACCCACCTTCTAAACAGAGTTCAAAAAGAGCTTCCTATCCTAATAGGACAAGAAGCTCTATAAATAAAGAGGGTCTCTACCTGTTGGTATCTAGCATGAGGGTCCTCTAGCCGTGCAACACCTGACCAATGAGACATCTAAGGTGGCAGTTGGTTTTTCAGCAGAATTATGGACTTTCTTCATCAGCTTCCAAATAGAGATTAGAGTATTTAGTCACTTCCATTCATGAGACTCATGTGATTTTGTTTTCTTTATTTCGATAGTTCCTTTGGGTCTTTGAGTGGTCCTTGGGTTTGTATAAGCACCCCATGTAGGGGAGATGATGTCAAATTTCTCTCCCATAGAAATGAAGATGACTGTTTGAAGAGGAAATCTAATAATGACTTAGGGTTAGCCATTTTGTCTAAGAAGTTTAAAGGATTCACTTTCATATGGTGATATTGGTCCCATCCAATCTAAGATGCTGGTATTCAAATTAAATTGTTGCCCTGCTATAGTGCATCATTATAGATAATATAGAACAATGTTATGGCCGTGTAAGGTGCTGTTATTGATGAATAGGGATTAAGATTGTGCAGATTTTAGCTATTTTAGATTCATAACAATATGATAACTGAGTCATCAATGGTTTGGGTCAAAGATGATGTTCTTATTTACACATGAACATCATATGAGATTTATAACATGTGCTAGAAAGAACTTCCTCATGATTACTTGCTATTTTGAGAATTTTATCCATTTCTTTCCTAAATGGTTCTCGGCTTGGAATTGATGCTCATAGAAGATCAAACCTACATCTTATTTAAACCCAAGGTCAATTGTCGAAATTGATACATGTTTTTAATAGATCTCTTATTCCCTTGACGAGAATAAAATGGTTATAGTTTTGGAATTCAAAACAAGTACTGTTTCATATCAATATTCTGTGGCTTTGGGGGTGTAGCCCCAATGAACCCTAAGTTCATGACACCTAGGGGCACCATAATGCGAGATGAGGCGTATATGACCATAAGATTTGCTTTAGTTCATAGCAACAACCCAAAAGAAAGGTAGTAACTTATGAAATTGTGGTGTCTTGAGCATTTTGCATCTAGAAACAATTTATATAGGAATTTACTCGTAACTTGGCATACACGAACATGTGGAATTTGATGCAAATGATGAGATGTATTGGACACGAGACCCCGAGGGTTAATACCCATGGATCCTAAGTTTATAATGCTTAGGACGCCACATGATAAGGGCCGAGAGACTTTTTCCGTTTAATTCGCGAAAAGGTATGGTAGGAACTTGACATGGGTTAGCTCGCCAACCTAAAAGCTTCTCGTTTGGTAGTTAGTAGGGACGTGTTTCATGAAAGGCCGAGCATGGCCTAGAGTTGAAAAGGGGCCAAAGTTGCTCACCATTTGGATCTCGAGTAGGGATCAATGACTGTGGATCTTGAGAGGGGATCAATGACTGTGGATCTTGAGAGGGGATCAATGACCGTGTAATGATATTATGCCTCTCTTTTTAGTTGTTTTGTGTGGAATGACGCCTCACACTGGTTCCTTTTCCCCTGATGACTATGGATCCCTTCAAGGTAGGGATCGGGGATGTTTGCCCACTGTGGATGGTCAGGTTAGGACCCAGGGTAGCCCTTATGACCGTGGAGACCGGGGTCCGATCTCGAACTTACTGACCTTAGGACAATGAGTAGAGGCTTGCTTATGTGCACACGTAGTTGAGTCTTGGACACCACGATTCTACAAACCGTATGACCCAACTAGTCCTACACTTGCTTGCCTTTCAAGACGGCCAACATCCTGTGACGGTTGATAGGTTGAGGCCTGATTGAGTTGGCTTGACAGCAACTCCACCGAGGTGATCTCGAACTTATTGACCTTAGGACAATGAGTAGAGGCTTGCTTATGTGCACACGTAGTCGAGTCTTGGACACCACGATTCTACAAACCGTATGACCCAACTAGTCCTACACTTGCTTGCCTTTCAAGGCGGCCAACATCCTGTGACGGTTGACAGGTTGAGGCCTGATTGAGTTGGCTTGACAGCAACTCCACCGAGGTGATGACTGTATGACTGTGACTGGTGTGTAGGGGTCTTTGTCGCTTCTAGGAATTTTAGATTGGGTTGCCATGATGTTAATAAAAGAAAAGGATTTTTACTTTTTAACCCTTAAAGTCTTTCGAAATTAAGAAAAGGCCTCCCAATCCACCTATTTACTCAAAAGCCCCTACATTCTTCTCCGTATATAAAAAAAGTCCTTGATGTCTATCTCCGTAAGGTCAGGTCTGGTTAGACTAATCTAACCATGGTCTAGTCTAACGAGAGAATAGAAAAAGACTATAAGCTCTAACCTGTGAGGAAGAAAAGGGCAGAGGGTGTCGGAGTGCGCCGAGAGACAAAGGGAGGAAGCCAGACAGCGGCAACCAGGCTGCCGATGTTGGAGGACACTCGTAACGGTGCACTCAGGGGAGGACGACGCCGTTGTCAGACTCGGTCATATAGACCAGCCATGTCTCGAATGTGGCCTTACGGCCGTCCTTACACCTGAAGTAGCACCACCCGCAATAGTGGTTGGCGTAAGTATTACGGGGGGATGATCTGCATTGGGTACCCAAGCTCTCGACAATCCTACCGGAGTACAGAGTTGTTGAAGCCCTTGTCGATCACCCCTCACCTTCTCTCTCTCTCTCTCTCTCTCTATATATATATATATATTCTTCTTCGTCTTCTCTGGCGAGCGGCTGTGAAGGAGGACGACCATGTAAAGGGAGGACTCCGGCCTAGGAAGTAGGGGGAGATGCCGACGAGGACCCGCCATCACTCGCAGTCGACCCGCAGCAGTAGGGGCGGCTGAGGCCCTGCCCTTTCCCAGGGTAGCGGAAACAACAAATGGGAGCAGCACGTGATGCTGTAACGAGGGAAGCGGGTGGCGACGATGGGGGGAAGGAGCAAAAGGGAGGGGACACCAAGGGGGAGGAGAACGGGGAGAAGCTGCAAGGGGAAGGAGAAGAGAAGTAGCAGGAAGGCAAAGGTGGGGGAGGGTAGAAGGAGGTGGTGGCGGTGGTGGACTCCTCCACCGCCGAGGAGGGTAAGGTCTCTAGGTTGCAGACCCACCACCCTGTTGCTCCCATCCAGGTAGCCCCCCATGGCCATGCTGCCCAAGTGAGGTCCTTCCAGCCCCCCAGCCCTCCTCTCCAAACCACCCCAGTCCAGATATGTGGGTAGCAACAACTCCTCTCCCTCTCTAAACTTTCTCTCTCATGTCCTCTGGTTTGCTCGGCACAAATGGCGACGCCGCCTGGGGGCATCTCCACGTGATCCCTAAACTCGCAGAGGTACACCAACTGCATCTCCCTGTTCCTATTCCTACTCCACCTAGCCGCCGCTGGTGCCCTCATCTGTTTCTTCTGCTACAAGGCGATGGAGAGGATTGTGGCATTAGAGGGCGCCCGTCGGCACAAGGAGCATCACGTCCTCACCTTCTGGCTCCCCCCTGTGGAGGGCTCTGTCGTTCTCAGCATCGCTCTGGCCTTCACCTGACATAAGGCCGTCCAGGCGTTCCCTACCCAGTACACCATCCGCTTCAACATTTGGTTCAGCTTCGTGTGCTCCCTGGCCGCTGGCATTCTCCTGCTTTCCTTCTCCATGCCCGCCACCGACGGTGCCAGGGTGGCCCTCATCCTCTTCGCCCTCGACGACGGTCTCTACGCTTGTTGGGTCATCCGCCGGACAGCCTTCACAGCGAAGGTCTTGGCCCTATTGCTATAGCTGGTAGAGGTCAAGTTCAAAACCCTAAACCGCCCCCCTCCCCCCCAACCTGATGATGCTGGCTAGTTTCGTGTCGATCTCGCTGTAGGTCTCCCTTTCGACCCCAACACATGCGCCAAGGGGGGGAGGGCTCCGGCATCTCTCTCCCGGAGAGAGAGAGAGTGAGAGAGAGAGAGAGAGAAGAGGGCAATTTGAGAAATAGTTAATTAATAGGGTGAGAGGAAGGAATATTCTCTGACATATTCATTTTTTCGAACGGTTGTTAACTTGAGGGGCTTTTTCTTAAGGGTTTAAAGAATGTAAGGGCTTTTGGCTAAATAGCTGGATTAAGGGGGTTTTTTCCTAATTTTAAAATATTTTAAGGGTTAAAAACTAAAAATCCCTAAAAGAAAAGTCAAGTTGGGGCGGAGGACTAGTGGTCGGATGGCACCTAGAACCCAATAAGATGTCAGTGCAGGTTGACTGGCTGGGTTCTAATCTTCCCTTTTGCCCCTAAGCTTTTATATATCCTATGAATCTGTGTGATAAAGATGCTAATTTGATTTAGGAGTTGTGTCAGGAGGCTAAAGGAAGCCTCTTATTGTGAAGTGTGTGTTTAGCCAGTTTTGAAGTCCAATGTCAGGAGGCTGAAGGAAGCCTTGTATGTTGAAGTGAGTGTTTAAGTGATTTAGCATGGTCTATTTTCTATTGACTAGAATTTAGGTTCCGAGGTTGGAAATGCCAACTCCGATTCTTAAGCATTTGATAGCATATATTTCCGTTTGATTTATTAGATAAAACATGCATAGCTTAATTAACTGAGTGGATAGCTTTACTTCCTGTATTATGGTATTGTACCTCATGTTTTCTACTGACTTGACTTGGGAAGCACCTCAGATGGCCTCTACTTGGGTTTCACGACTCACTACCATCTTCTAACTAGTTTTGTTTTCCCTTTGGGTGGCAGGGTCATGGGACCTGGAAGGGTGGGAGTTGAGCGAGTGGGCGAGTGTTGTCAGACAGTTGGAGTAGAATTCCCTAACACTAGTACTGCAGTTTTACTTTTGGAGTTGTGTTTTTCCTTTTTAGATATGCACGGAAGCATATACTTTGGCTATGTACTTGAGAAAAATGATTATGTAAACTTGTTTGGAATTTTAATGGATTATCTTTCGTTACTGTTGAAAAGTTTTCCTAGTGTATGCTTCCATGCATGTCTCTTTTGTCTATTGCACTAACTCTTACAAGTCCCCAAACTGACGACTGTATGACCACAGTGATGGACTCCACATGACTCTAAGTAGTTGGATCATCACACCAGAACACATTGCTCAAAGCCTGTTTGATCAGAAGTCCTTTGATAATACTAGTTATCTTTCCATCATCTTTCCATGGCAATACTTTTTAGCGCACTCGTTAACCAATTCCATGTCAGACATGCTGACACGGCCTTAAGGATTCCACCCAATGTTAGCCACTAAAGTTGATTCTTCTGTCCATTATCAAATTATTTGCATACTCAGCAAAAGATGACAAGAAGAAGAAACCGCATCTGGTTCTGCAATATGCCTTCTTCATTAAGGGTGGCCTGACCCAAAAAATCAAGGGCCTGTGCACAAACTTTATAACAGCATGCATTCACACAACCCCAGTTTCGATCAGGCCAATCTTGATCTAAATCGGGTGAGATGGTAACCTAATCCATGACTAGATCCAATCATCTAAAGAAGCAACCAATATTGACAAGTTAGACCCATTTACAAACAGTAAAAACATCTGGACAAGAAAAATCTGCTTATTTAATTTCTCACAACTTCTCTCCATAACATTTGTTAGAGCGGACATTGTGAAGTAATTGCAGGCATTGAACTTGAAATTTTGCATATCTGTCAATAGTGAAGCTGTGAATTCATCAGTTTTCTATGAGTTAATTATGAAACGTTTCCAAGCATGTGATGAATGGCCCCAATACTGCTGCTTTAGCAATTCAAGTACAGAACTTTCACAACAGGAAAATATAATCATGTGTGAAGAGTGAACTAGTTAAATCACAAACTATAGTTAGACAGCTTGAAGCTCAGGATTGAAAAGCGTGATCACCTGAGTAGCAGATATCTCTCTGATTAGTTGGCCCTCTGCCAAGGCCCATAAACTGGTTATTGCAAGAAGGAATCAGAAGTGTCAAATGATCATTTGATTTAAAATGTTAGTAAAACTCTAATGCAGTTACGATGTGAAAACAGAACTTAAATGCATAAAAATAAGTAATGAAACAATTAACAATAAACTTAGTAATATCTTTACTTATAAAAACCAGCACATATGAATGCCAGTTCTATTAGCTCGAAGAAAAAAAACTGGCTGGCAAAAATGTTAAACGATTTCTAACATTCACATAAACACAGGAGGAAGTCATAAGCTATAACATGCAAAGTAAATGAAAACTAGAAACCATAGAAGAGAACACAAATAAGAAGGCACATGAAGCAGGACAAGCACAACTATTAAACAAAAAAAGAACGTTTGCAGGAAGTCCAACTCATTCCATGTGTAATTCTCATACAGCATAGGGAAAAGGTTGGGTATCAATAAACAGGCTGGTAGGAAGGAAAAACATTTTCCCCAAAAATCAGGTCACAAACTGCTGATTCAGATCCAAATCAGAATGGGCAGTCCACAATCCAATTTCAGGGTAAAAATCAAACCTGGAAAATTGGAAAAAGAAAACAATGTCATGGGCCACTGCCTGCTCAAAATTGCCCGACCAGGCTAAAGGAGCCTGATGCAAGCCATTTGGGCTGATGTTTCAAGTGGGAGAGCCCCTTTTCACCCTTCCAGCCTTCCAGATCCTTCAGGAAGGTGTCTCTTCCTGCAGTCCACCGAGGACCGAAGAGGATGAGGTTGTCCATCACCAGGCAGCTGTCCCCATGCATTTCCTCAACTCATACCAGTGGCTGATGACCTTCCTCACCCTGCCATCCCCATGCTACCATCCACTATCATCCAACAACCACCAAAAGTGAAGAAGAAGAGGATGATGTTGTCCATCACCTGGCAGCTGTCCCCATGCATTTCCTCAACACTCTTATCACAGGTTGATGACCTTCCACACCCTGTCATTCCCATGCTACTGTCCACCATCATCCAACAAACCCCAAAAGTGAAGTTATTCCTTGGATGACCCAGCCATTAAGCATGAACCATACATATAATCCACAAACCAGATGGAGCCAATAAATCCAAAAAGATGGCAAGTGGTGTAAGAGAACTTACAGACAAAACTGGGAATTACTTCCTTTCAGTTACACTGAGGTGACTCATCAAAGGCTACATGTGACCTATATACTGTGAAGACACTCCATAATTTCTAACATCCTGTTCATAATAAATGGCATGACATTTTATAAATGGACAGCCTGTAGAAGATGCCAAATGAAAGCAATTCAGGTGGAGATGGGTTAGATTTCCTGCACATTACTGGTACATGAACCTTCTTTTTTCATTTTGGTAAGTGTCTGAGGCCACACACTTAATTCCCCTGCTCCTCTCAAAAAGGGCTCTTGCATATTGACAAACCTAAACCAATAAGCTACTAAAGCGAAGCATGTTCATCTAAATACTAATGCATGCTCAAAATATTAACACCTTGGCACAATAATTAAGGAAGTGATGAATAGAATATACATAGCTCTTCTAGAAGAGAAACAGACATAAGCTTTTTCGTTTCTTTTTTTTAAGTGGGTGGTACCACAATTGTATTAAAAGTAAAAGAGGGATGTACAAGAATTGCCAAAGTGTTTCCAAAAAATCCCTATATAGCCAAAAAACAATCCACACCAAGATAGTGTGAGCCGCCCTAACCCCGCAACAAAATAAAAATAGAAGAGTTGTGAGAGTTCGCATTAAAAAAAAGCTCCGCCCACTCTCTCACAAATAAAAAAGACCAATCTTTCCACCACTTTAGCTTCCCCTCTGAAAATTCTATTGTTTCTTTCTCCTCATATGGTCCACAGTGCAGCATGAAAGATAAGCCACCAAGTCAGTCTATCCCCTTTTAGGGTCCAGCTTCTACCCCACTACCCAATCAGCTTCCCATGCAAATCGATAGTACCTTGTGTCCTACCCTAAATCTCTCCCCATACATCTTGTGAGTATGAGCACTATGCAAAGAGTGATTCAAGGTCTCATCCTCCTCTCCGCACGAGCAGAACAAGGTGGGTAGATTCTGCAAGAAGGAAGCAAGCCTATCTTGGGTTGGCAGCCTCCCATGGGAGATCCGCCAAATCAAAATCTTCACCTTCAATGGAGTTCTGGGTGTCCAGATCTGAGGGGTGAGGCAGTGGCGCACTCCTCCATCTGAAATGAAGGCGTAAGCTAACTGAATTGAGAAAGAGCCTTCCTTCTCCCACCTCTATCACCACTATCTATGTCTGGCTGTGGAGTATAGTCAAGAAGGAAGCATAGGAGACCCTCTAGCTGATCTATCTCCTCTGGCTTGAGCTTCCTCCTAAAAGATGGAGTCCAAGTCCCTCTTAACAACTAGAAATCAAAGGACTGAGAGACTGATGTCAGTGGTGCTACTGAAACTGCATAGAGTCTGGGAAAGGATGCATCCATGGTAAAGTCCCTACACCATTTGTCCTTCCAAAACAAACATTTCTCTCTACAACCCAGTCAGACCTTGACACTTGCGATGATAATGTCCCTGCATGACAAAATGCCCCTCCAGATGGGTGAAATATTGTGCTCAGATGCTGGTGACATGACCTAGTCCCTCACTCTGCCATAATATCTCTACCCAATGATATGTGCCCACAATCCATCCTCGCTAGCCCCTAGCTTCCACAGTCACTTAACAAGAGAGTTATATTGAAATCTCTGACATTCTTGATGCCGACACCTCCCATGTCTTTACTCCTCCTAGCAACTTTTCCCCAGGAGATATTATGCCAACCTCTGCTCCTCTTTCCACTGCCATGCTAAAAGAATCTCGCTTGAATAGATTCAATCTTCTTAGCTATCGTCTTTAGACAGATGGACAGAAAGTAGACGGATAAGCTATCAAGAACTGACTTGCATACAAGTTTCCCACCATAGTAGAGTAGCCTCGTTTTCTATCCTGCTAGTCTGAACTCATACCTCTCTACCACAGGCTACCACTCACAACAATGTAGAAACCCAGTGGACAGTGGGAGGCCCAAATAGTAGAGGAGAAAGGCTCTTATTTGAAAGCCCAATATGAATGTCGCCCTCTCAAGAGCCGAATGTTCACACCTACTACGAGGCTCTTGATGAAATTAACCTTTAGACCACTGACTTTCTCCAGTAATTCAAGCATCAATCTAACCACATATAGTTGGGACTCCTCCCTTGCTAAGAACAGAATGGTGTCATCAGCATACTGTAGGTGGGTAACGCTAATATTGCCTCTACCAACCTGGAAGCCTTTGATTAGTCTTGCATCTTCTACTTTCAACCACATCCTGCTCAATATGTGAGCTACCAGCACAAAGAGAAGGGGAGGCATGGGATCTCCCTATCGTTGCCCTCTACCACTATGGAAAGTTAAGGCATGCTTCCCATTAACAAGGACTGAAACAATGGCTAATGAAACGCAGGCACGTATCCATCCAATCCATCTATCACCAAAACCCATTTTCTCCAAAACATCAAGTAAACACTACCAATTGACTCGGTCATATGCCTTCTCAAAATCAGCTTCAAGACCACTCCTTTCTTCCTCTTGAGTCCTCATGGCAAAAAAATATTCATGAGCCACTAAAAAGTTCTCCTGGATGTGTCAGCCCCTGGTGAAGGCCCCCTGAAAATCACTAACCAATACGTCAATCATTGTATCTACTCTGCCTGTTAGCAACTTGGTGATAATCTTGTATGTACCATTTAGCAAATTGATGGGCTTAAAATCTTGGAAACATTGTGCCCCTTATTTTTTCAGGATAAGGACTAAGAGGGTTTTACTAATGCCCTCCAAGTGAGCCCTCCCCTCCTGAAACTCTTTCACAGCTAACATAAGATCACCTTTAATAATATCCCAACACTTCTGGAAGAAAGCAAGTGAAAGCTATCTAGGTCCACAGCTCTGTCCCCTACCAAAAAGAAGACTGTCCGATAGTCCTCCTCTTTCAAAAAGCTTTGGAAGAGGGCTTCCCTATCATCGGATGGCAGCCAGGGAAGAAGGTTTATTGATATCCACCTCTGAAAAAAGTCTGGAGTAAAGTCCCTCACCTGCCCCTTGATATCCTCCTCCCTAGAGAAAAGGTTCTCACCCACTAAGATATGGGTGGAGTTAACTCTTCTCCTTCCCAAGACAATGCGCTGGAAATACAAAGTACTCCTATCTCCTTCCTTGATCCATCTCTTCTTGGACCTCTGCTTCCACTAGATCTCTTCCGTACTGAGCATATCCTACAATTTTGGCCTGATAGTGTCCCTGAGTCTTCTATCTACATCATTCATTAGCCCAGCCTCCTCCAAGCAATCTAATCCCTCAATCTACTGCAGTATCTTTTCCTTAGCAGTTTGCCTAGTAAGATTTTATCTGCATGAGAACCTGTTCCACATGCTTCATTTTCCCCACAAGTCTAGCCATAGCGGACCTTTTCCTCCTCACATTCCAGGCCCCCTTAACAGTCTCCATAAGTCCTCTTTGAACCATAATCTCCCAAGTCTAAAACTCCTCATCATATGAGTACAGTTGGTCTTCAAAAGAAGTGATTTATGATCCAACATTGATCTTGCTAGAGACAACACTTGTACATGAGGGTATTAATCCTCCCAATCAACTGATAACAAGAACCCGTCTAGACTATAACATGAGGGGTCTATCCTCAAGTTGGACCAAGTGAACTAAGCATTTGCCATTCCAACATCAATCAGTGCAGCCCCTTCTATAAAGTCAGTGAAATCTTCTACCTCCCCTACCTGGGTATGAGCACCCATCCTCTCCCATGGACCTATAACCACATTGAAGTCGTCACCAACACACCAGGGCCGACCTGCATTGTGGTGGTGTTGTGTCAGTTCTTCCCATAGAAGCCTCTTTTCCTCCCTGCTTGGAGGGTCATATACCCTCGTGAAGTCCCAAGAGAAGACATCTCTAACATTATGAAAATGTAGGGAAACAACACTCGACTAATCTGTCTGTCTTGTTCCATCTCTTCTATCTCAAACTAATTTCAGAGGATCATAATGCCCCCAAACCTCCGCTCAGTCGGGGAAGCTAGACCCTTAGCTAGTCTGGCACCCCAATCTCTCTCATAATAGATTCCTCATTCCCCTCACACTTGGTTCCTTGTAGGCACAGGATATCGATCTTGCATCTTCTCACCAACTCCTTCACTTCTCTCCCCAACCTATTCCCCTCACATTCCAGGACATAATCCTCATAAGAAATTGGGGCATCCAGGCCTCCCTCTTCCTGTAACCCGTTCCTCTCCTCCCCCACTCCTTTACTCTCCCTTGTCCCCCTCTTTTAGGATTTCCCCTCCTTAGCCTCCCTTGCCACACTCATGAGCCATGTCTTCTGGGTTTTAGTGAACACCCCTTTTAGGTCCCTATCCAACCCCATAAAAGAGACTCCCACCTTCTCCCATAAAAGCTCCCTCACATGCGCCTTTGTCAATCTCTCTACCACCCCCACCAGCTCCATCTCCTCCCTTCCTAGATATTCCCTTCCATCCCTCTCCGACTCCCCTTCTTCCTGCATCATGTATGCTCCCGATGCCTCCAAGATAACTTCCTTGCCTTCAAACGTCGTCCCGTCATCTTCCTCTTGTGCTCCATAGGCTCATAGGCTTTGTTCTCCTTGACTGGAATGATCAACAAGCACCTTCACCTGCCTGTGGGGTCGATGGCCTGGTCCCCTCCTCTGCAATTTCCCAGGCTGACAAGATCGGGCAACTAAAGCAGCCCTAGTGAGACTCCCGCCACCATGATCTGAAGGCTAAGCCTGGCGATATCCGCCTATGGCGGCATCAGGGTATATGGCCCTCGGCCTTCCAGTTGTAAGAGCACACTCCTGCTATTGAGGGCCCAGGATATGGCTGAGGGGACCAACTGCACTAGCTACCGCCTCCTACGTGCATAGCTTGCCGGAGAGGGGTGCCACTGCACACAGATGGCCAAGGTAGACTGTTGTTTGCCAAGGGAGGTCCCCTTGCACCAAACCCTAAAGCAGGTGACAGAGTAGGGGCATACGGGGTCCAGTTGAGCCCGTTTGCCCATAACACCCGGAAAAGAGTAAGTTATGAACAATCAAGTTGCCTAGGTCCTGACCAGAGCCCATCTGAATGCGACCCACCTTACTTGATCCGCCCACACCCGACCTGTTAACGACACCAACCAGCCAAGCTCGTCTGACTAGGCCCACCAGCCCAGTCCCGGGACCAGAGCAGGAAGAGCCCCAGTTCAAATTTGAACCAGACACATCATCTTCCTCCTTTGGACATGCTGTTGATTGCCTTAGCTCCTGCGATTTCCCCGGCCACCGTTCAAGCAACCCCGTCCACGTCGTGATGCGGATTACAAACTACACCTCCTCGGTAGTGTAAGTGATGACTAGGGGCACCGCATCGAAGCTGGTGGTCTCAACCTGTGCTTCCACAATATTTAGCTTCCCTTTTAGGATCATTCGCATAGTACAAGGCACCGCCCTCCCAAAGCTACCCGTTAGGAAGCTTACCCAGTCTCGTCGCAAAGCCAAAGAGGGACGCCGGCGAACTTGACATGTAGGAGGTCCTATTAGGGTTAGGGTAGGTGCCTTGCTCCAAAAACCAAGTAGAGCACAAAGGATGGCTACTCCAGCCGCCAAGACCCCTACCTCCGCCACTGCCTTCACCCCTTCAGCAAGACTGCCTATGACCAAAAAGGCATCTTGGTAGACTTTGGTCACCGTCCACGGGCCTCCCATACCCCACTTACCATTGAGCAGAGCCTGCACAGCCTCCGCGTCTAGTCCCCCTTGAATCGAGGACAACCAGAGACACCTCTCTAGCATCTCCACCTGCCCGAGAAAGAGTTCCAAGCATAGATGGCAATTTCGGCCGAAACCGAAATGTTTCGGTTTCGGACCGAAACGAAACGACATCTAAGGCCCCGGTTTCGGCCGAAACCAAATGTAGGGTTTTAAGATAATAATAATAATTTAATTGATTTCGGACCCGGCCGAAACCGATACTGCCATCCCTGGCTCCAACTTCCAAGGGAAGAGGGACCGCATCAAGGCACTCCTCCTCTTTTGTTGGTACTCGGGCTTTGGTCCCCTTCGCCTTATCACGTCTGCATATGAGCCTCCCCTCGCACCCCTTGTCGCCCCCGAGCATAGCTCTTCCTCCGACACCCTGCAGAACCTTTGTAGGTGTCCGCTTTGACAACACCGAAAGCATATAGGGTCCTGAAGTCCCCTTCTTGCCGTCCGAGGACTCCCCCCCCCCACCCCGCCTCCACCTCCACCAGCTGGCCTTGCCTCTCCTGTGGACACTACTGGGCAGGGGAGAACAAGGGAGGTACCGGCGAGGTCCAACACCTCCCAAGGGGATGTGGTTCGCCCCAATAGCCAGCATTTCCCAGAACTTTTATCGCTAGAAAAGGCTAGAGAGGGAAGATTCTAGTCCCATTAAGCTCTTTTCAGTTATATCATTTTGGATGAAAGAATAAAAGTAGACGCTAGAAAATTCACTCAATAGTCATAATTTCTGGACAAACAAACTAATATCCTATCATTTTTCCTTAAATTAAGAATAAAAGAGTAGGGAAGTCAAAACTCAAGTGAAAGCTCACCCAGGTGCAGACATATGAATAATTGACTCTGCAAATAAAAATGTTATTAAACCTACAACACCACCCACCTGCATCAGATAGGTCTTTAAATTACTGTATGGCATTTGACAAGAAAAAGCAGTCTAGATAAAAGCAAAAGGCGTACCAGGAATGCTAGAGTATGAGTCTTTTGAATGAGTTGCCTCCTTCTGTCCTTTGGAAGCTTACTATCAAGAAGAAATTTTTACAGCTCAAAAGATATGAGGCAGAAAAGACTAATAGAATATTGTTGGTGAAAGCCATTCCCATACTGCATGTTCACAAATCCTAACACTATATAATATGAGACATCTGCCTCCTATTGACACGTGTCCTTCAACAAGAACAAAACAAAAATGCGGCTCTGCTTTTCTATAAATGCAAATGCAAAACCTGATGCGTACACAACTTTGTAAAGATTCATTACTGCCCTCACATTGCTTCCGTAAAGAATTATGCACACATAACAATTGGGCCATCCCAAATTGTACTGTCACATTAGTTGTTAATTAACAATACTCTCTTTGGTCCATCTTCACATTGTGTAACCAGTTGACTGTAATCTTAGTCATCAAATGCACTTGTTCATCCATTAATGGAGACAGGAGGTACAGAGACCATGCATGCAGCTGGTCCTGTTGTCTCAGATCATGGCATTTCTCCCCACTGACAAAATCTTTGAATCCCACAGGCAATTCCCATGCAGGCATGCACATGCTGCAATCCAAGTATGACATGCAGTTCCAAAGCACACCCAGGGTTTACTCAGAGCAACTTTTTTTTTCAAAGTGTACTCAAAGCACCTTATTACAATGTTTTGGTATCAAATATGCAAACAAGGATGAAACATTGTGTCTAATCAAGTAATAGACCATCTATGTCCCACAAAGAAGACAGGATAAGCACTCATGTGGCATATGTACGATGAAAAACCTCAAGGTGGTCGCCACGGCAATATGAACTGGACCATTAACACCTGCACAAATTGTAACAATGACTCAATTAAAAAGTATGGGAGAGGAATAAGTATGACCCAAAGAAGAAATTCTGGTTAGTTTGTACTCAAAAAGGAAGGCAGACTATCGAGAACTGGCTAGATCTAGCTGCTAGGATCAGATTGTGCTCTCTCGGTCAACATGCAGTCTCAACTCTCAACACACAGTTTAGGGTCCAGATAGATTGCCTAGGTCTAAGTGACTACACATTTCATGGATATCCCCCTTTATGTTTCCATGTTGTTGGATGGCATGTGTGTTCCTCCATAATACTTGCTGGTTAGAGATTCTGCATAGAATTTCCATGTACAAATGTGACACATTTGAATGGTCAACATAAGCATATTGTTGGCTGAGATAAATGGCCAGGCCTTGCATTATTGAAGAACGGCTCATGCCCTGGCCCAAAATTCAGGCATGATCTAGGGTTGTCACAAGGTGTTAACAGCTCCAAGAGAAGTGCATTTAGGATGGCACTTATTTTTCGCACGGCAAGGATCTTGACTAGTTAACATCAAAGAAGATGCAACCTGCACTTAGTAATATGTGGAACTTTACTTTCCTAATGTGAATACAGAGTACCAAGTATTTATCATTAGATTCTCCAATGTGAGCATGATGTTACATGTGTAACAATGTGATCAGCCATAAAAAGGAAATATATAAAACATATGTATAAACAAAAGAAAATAGATTATACAGCATACATAAAAAGCTTCATAACTTACCACCCAAAAATGATGAACAAAATCTTGGAAGTACAACAGCATGGCTGAAATAGAAAATGGCATAACATGTTATTCTTCAATTTTGATTAGTCAAAGCACTCAAAAGAATCATAAACAGAAAAGAAGAATAGACCACATTAGAAAACTTAGATCATCCGGCAGACTTTGCCTCAATAGTAATATCATATCCACAAATTTCAATAGACCAGCCATCTGAAGAGTACATAGAAATTCCCTTTTTGAGGCATTTTCTTTCTAAAAGTTTTTGAAGAGCACAGATTCTATGCCATCAACTCCCAAACAAGTCAACAGGAAGATTTCTCTCTCTAGCCTTTTCTAGAGAGAGAACATCTGGGTTTTTACAGAGATGCGGTGGGCGAACTCCTCTCCGGTGGGGGGAGGTTTGACCCAGGCAACCCTCCTCCGGACAGGGAGGCAGTGGCAGGCAGGCCAGACTCCCCTTGTTTGCTTCCGCTGCCAGCAGCCGGGGCATCTGCAGAGATTCTGCTGGATGCCGGAGGTTCATGCGAGGCAGGACTATGGTGGTAGGGTGCAGGGAGGGTTTCGGAGATCTTACGCAGAGGTAGTCAGGGTAGGGATCTCCAACCTCCGGTCTTGCATGGGGGAGGACCTGCTTGGAGGTGGGAGATATTTCTTCAGATATCCTCCTTGGCGAGGTCGATTGGCTTAGCAGGTGCCTCTCGCTGCTGGAGGGTATGGTGGAGCAGGAAGTTTTCAGGGATGTTTCAAACAGCCGGTGGAGTGAGCGGGAGCCTTGGAAAGTCCGGCAGACACTGGCCACAGGGCTGCAAGCAGTGGGGCCGAACGAGGGGGTGGCACGTGAGGTGGCAGAGGTAGGAGTTTTGGTGGCTAAGGTGTCGCAATTTGAGTCCAGCCATGGACCCTCGCAAGGGGGACGTATTCGGACCCAAGAGTGTTCGGAGTTCGCGTGAAGCTCATCGGAATCCCCATCATCCTGTGTAGCAAACAGGGGATTACCTACATCCTGCAGCATCTGGGTGAGGTCGAACCGGACAGCTGCAACTTTGTTCCAGCCAGGCATCCATCTGCAGTGGAGGCTACGGTGTGGATGATGGCCCCAGAGGGCTCTTTCAAAATTCGAATCGCCCGCCTCAGGGCGATCCGGTAGGGCAAGCAGGCAGTGTCTCCGGTTTGCAGGTGGGTAACGGAGCAGATTCCGTGCCGGCGGCCAGATCTGGGCAAGCAGTTCAACCTGGGAGGACGGCAGGTCCAACAGGTTGCAGAGCGGACACATCCCAAGAGCCCGCTAACCCAGATCCAGTTGACATACATGCCAGATCAGCAAGAACATGGCTTACCGGGTCTCACGATTCCAGATCGCCTCGTCTCCTCCGCCATGATAGCAGCAACAGGCAAGAGCTTCCAAGCAGCAGCGGGTCATAGTGGGGAGGACCTGGTGCCGGTGAAGGGCAAAGCACCGGCTATCACCGGCGGCCGACGTGGTACCAGCGCAACTCCATGTCGGCCGCCGGTGATGGCAGCAGCTTCAGGCAACCGGTGCAGTGCTTCAGTTTTCCTCGTCGGCCTGCCTTGGAGGGGTGATGCCCCCTGCAGTGAAGGCACGTCTAGGCAGGAGGTTCCGGGGAGGGGGTGGTTGGTGCCATTTGGGAGCTGAAGGCCTCAGACGCGTCGCCCCTGCCGTCAGAAGCAGCCATTGATTGAGGCACCTGTGCAGCGGCAGAAGGAGGGGGGGTGGAGTTGCCATCTGAGTTCCGGTTGCCCCTTGTCCTAGCTCTGCCGCTGGCTACCCAGGATCCCAGCACTCCAGCAGGAGAGAGCCAGCTAAGGCAGTCAGGTGCTACCCCAGCGACGTCAGAGCTGGGCAGTCTGAGGAGACGATTGTGGAGCTGCAGTCTTCACTGGCACTGCTGCCGGTGTATACGACTTCAGCAGAGCCCGCTCTTCCAGGCCAGCAGGTGGCTCTCCTTCGGGAGGGTGTGGCTGGCCGAGGGGTAGATGTGGAGGGGCTTCAGCTGGAGGATGAGGAGGTGATCCCAGAGACACCGGGAGGGGATGCAGAGAACTCGTTGAGGAGGGAGGAAGTTAGGGAGCTGGTTAGGGTGGTAGAAAAAATAACGGGTGACCAGGTGGCAGAGTTGGCGGAAAAGGTAGACATCTCCTTTGCTTGCACAGAGAAGGACATGAGGGGGCGTTCTCTAAAATTAAAAAGAGGTGGTGAGCAAGCATGCTATAAGAGGGAGGTCTCAGCTGAAGGGGGATAACTCGTTGAGGAGAGAGGAAGTTAGGGAGCTGGTTGGGATGGGAGAAAAAATAACGGGTGACCAGGTGGCAGAGTTGGCGGAAAAGGTAGGCATCTCCTTTGTTGGCGCAGAGAAGGACATGAGGGGGCGTTCTCTAAAATTAAGAAGAGGTGGTGAGCAAGCATGCTGCAAGGAGGGAGGTCTCAGCTGAAGGGGGATAAGGAGTGCAATGGAGAGAAAGATGAGACAGGCATTCCACTTTCATTATGAGAATTGCCTCTTGGAATGTGAGAAGGATAGGGGGGAGAAAAAAAGGGCTGTGAAAAAACTGATTAGGAGGTGTAAGATTGGCGTGTTGTGCATCCAAGAAACCATGTGTGAAGGGGATGGGAAGTGCATGAGGAAGATCGGGGGAACTGGACTTATAAAGGAGGTGGCTTCTCCGGCAGAGGGAAGGTCCAGGGGGATCACGATTCTGTGGAATCATTATGAAGTAGAGGAGGTGGAGCTGGATAGACAAGTGAATAAGTGGGTCATCTCCCTACACTTCAGAAATGTAAGGGATGACTTCTTCTGAGACTTCACAGGAGTGTACAACCCTCAAAGTAGAGAGGAGAAACGACTCTTGTGGGATGACTTGGTTTCCCATCACCTCTCCTGGTCAGTCTTGGTGTGTTGGTGGGGACTTCAATATTGTGGCCGCCCCTTGGGAGAGGACGGGTGTCAGTATGTATACATGGGAGATAGAGGACTTCATCGACTTCATCGAGGAGGCAATGTTGGTTGACATAGGCATGGCTCATGCACAATATACCCGGTCCAACCTACGAGCTAATGTTTCGTGCCTTAGGTTGAACAAATTCTTGATTTCTGTTGATTAGGATGACCACTTTCCTCATATGCAGGTGCTACAGTTGGCTAGATCTATTTCGGACTACAAACCCATTCTATTGAAGACCAACCGATCGCATGATAGAGGATTCAACTTCAGACTTGAGAAGTTTTGATTCAAGGAGGCAGATTTTATGGAGACCATCATGGGAGCTGGGAATGAATAGGTTGTGGGTATCTCGGCTATGGCTACTCTGGTGAGGAAGTTGAGGCACACTGCTTAGGTTCTCATGACTTGGGGGACTAATAAGACCCTTCTGGGGAGGGTAGCTAAGGATAGAATTCTACAACAGATTGAGAGTCTTTACTGTTTGGAGACGGTAAGACTTATGAATGAGGAAGACAAAAAACTCATGGATTCTTTGAGGGGGCAAATTGATGAGATCCTCTCTAAGGAGGAAATCCACTGGAGGCATAGATCGAAGGATAGGTGAATTAAAGAAGGGGATAGGAAGATTGCTTACTTCCAGTGCATTGCTTCAGAGAAGAGGAGAGTCAACACCATTACTTGCATCAGGATGGGTGTGCTCTCTATATCTTCAGACGAGGCTATCGGGGGATAGGTTAGGGACTTTTACTCCATATTGTTTACAAAGGATGTGCACTTTTGGCTGAACATTGCAGTTGATCTCTACCCCGTCTCTCCCTTAAGGATAGGGATGTTATCTCCCAGAGTTTTTCAGAGTAGGAGGTTCACCAGACAGTCTTCTCACTTACAAGAGATAGAGCTCTAAGGCCAGATGGCTACCCGCTGGCCTTCTTCCAGAAGTCTTGGGATGTCATCAAAGGAGAGCTTGTGGCAACAATGGGGGAGTTTCAAGAGGAGAGGGCACATTTGGGAGGCATCAATAAAACCCTCATGGTCTTCATCCCCCAAAAACAAGGAGCCCAAGAATTGCAAGATGTCATGCCCATTAGTCTATTGAATAACACCTACAAGATCATCACTAAATTGCTAGTAAGGAGATTCGTTACAGTTATGGACAAGATAGTCAGCAGCTTCCAGGGAGCCTTCATCAAGGGGAGACATTCAAGATAACTTCTTGGCGACCCATGAGTGTTTATTTGCCACGAAGACTAAGATGAAGAAGGGGGTGATCTTGAAGCTAAACTTCGAGAAGGTTTATGATAGGGTCAATAGGCAATACCTGCTTGATGCGATGGATAAGATGCACTTTGGGGAGAGATGGATAGGCTAGATCAAGACTTGCATTTCTTTTTCTTCATTTATTGTCCTCGTCAATGGGAAGTTGACATCTTTCTGCTATAGTGGCAGGGGGCTCCGACAATAGGACCCCATGTCCCCTCTCCTCTTTGTGCTAATAACTCATGTTCTGAGTAGGATGTGGCCGAGAGCAGAGTCTGTAAGACAAATCAGGGGCTTCCAGACTGATAGAGGGAGACCTTCAGTCACTCACTTGCAGTATGCAGATGATACTATCTGTTCTTGGCAGAGGATGATGAACAGCTTTATGTAGATAGGCTTTTGTTGGAATTGTTGGAGGAGGTCTCAGGTCTTAAAGTCAACTTCTATAAGAGTTTGCTTGTAGAGGTTAACATGGAGGATAGAACTCTTCAGAGGGCGGTGTGCATCTTAAGATGTCAAATAGGAGCTTTCCTATCTCCTATGTAGGTCTCCCGCTGACCCCGGGTGCCCTGCATTGTGTAGATTGACTACATATTGTGCAGAGCTATGGAACCAGACTGGCTAGATGGATGGATAAATTGCTTTCTTATGGGGGCAGGCTGGTTTTATGCAAATCATTGTGGATAGTCTTCTTATATAGTTCTTCTCCATGTTTCGGATCCCAAAGACAATAGCAAAAAAGATTAAATCTATTTAGGAAATATTCGTTTGGCATGACAGTGGCAGGAGATGCAGGGGATGGCATGATATCAAGTGCAGTATGATGGCTACTAGTAAGGAGGAGGGAGGTACGAGGATTAAGGATGCTAGAGATTTCAATTTGGCTCTCTTATGTCAGTGGCTATGGAGGTTGGGGGTGAGGGAGGATGGGCTATGAGCGCAAGTTATCAG
The DNA here is from genome assembly GCA_022559845.1 of Amorphophallus konjac. Lineage (NCBI taxonomy): Eukaryota > Viridiplantae > Streptophyta > Magnoliopsida > Alismatales > Araceae > Amorphophallus > Amorphophallus konjac. The sequence continues at coordinate 6,648,995 of CM040120.1, forward strand.
GCGATACTATGGCAAGAGGAGAGTATGGGACTTGGCACCAGTTTCTCAGCATCACGCTTCACCTCTTTGGTGAGACATATTGAAATGCATGAATATTATCTCCTCCGGCGTCCGAGTCTGACTAAGAAAAGGTGGCAAATACAATTTTATGAAAGGACAGGTGGTGTGACGACTTCACCTTGGAGGCTTCTTTCCCCAACCTTGCTGCAGTTTTAGCTGACCCTATGGGGTCGGTCTCCCAAGCATTTGACTCTTAGCTCTCAGGAGGCACCTGGGCGCCGACTTTCAGGAGAGATCTCAAGATTGACGAGATAGAGCAACGTCAGGATCACTTATTCTTCCTCCTCGATTTTCGTCCTCAACCTGACAAGGAGGACGCGTGGACTTGGAGGTGAAGGAGGGAGAGGACCTTCTCTGTTAGATCGGCTTACTCTATTACTTCATACGGAGGTATTTGCCATAGCCATACCCTTCAGGTCTAAAGATCGAAGAGCCCATTGAAGGTAAAGCTCCTACCTTGGAGAATCTCTCACGGGAGGTTACCCACTCGGGATAGACTTCTGCAATTCCTTACAAGCGTCTAGTTGACTTGCTACTTGTGTGGAGACGAGGATGAAACCCTAGATCACCTATTTGTAGGTTGTACCTACTCATAGGGTGTGTAAGGAGACTTGCTAAGACACAATACGTCTTCGGCCGACATAGAGAGGTGCATCACCTAATTGTGAAATGGGGGCAGAAGTTGGCTCCTGTGGACGCGCTTTTTCGTTTGATTCTTATTCTTTTATTTCCATTGTTTATTTGTTGGCGTGCCAGTCACATATGTGACGATTTCATTGTGCGCTCGATCTGACTTCTAATCAGTCGATTGTGAAGTCCGAGTCGGGACCGGAAGTCCGTCATATCATAAAGGCTATGACGTTAATTACGCCCCTCCAAGGAAGGACAACCCTTGATTAAACGCCAAAATAGGAGGCCTCGAGAGGCAAACATATATTCATGTGCGCAAATGGAACTTCATACCAGAGCCAGGAAGGCGGGCAAGATAACAACATCAACTGTAGAAGCAGACGATATCGTTAAGTCAGCGGTTCAAAGACTGAGTTAAAGGGGAGAAGGAGGATTTCAGTCACAGGCAGACTGAGCCGTGGCCATGATGGGGGTTTAAAGCATCGATCAGTATTTCGACAGCATTTCCCCTTTGTCTGGATTATGCCCAGGGGGAAATAGGCTATCACCCACAGAGTGCCGGGATGAAAGCCGAGAGAAAGAGAGAGGCCAAAACTCCCGACCCGTATATATCTGCCATGGGGCAATGTTTGATTTTCCCCTTGGGGAAGCCGGCGGAACTCGTGCAGTGGCAGAGCCCCCCCGAGCTAAAGGGGTTACTCATAAATCCGATGCGGGACAGTGGAACATAAGGGAATCCGACTCCCTTTAAATTTATCCCCGGGACAGGTCTGGTGACTCATGGGTATCCCTGGGTGGGTTTGATCCAGGTGCCGGGGGTTCAATTGGGCAGCAGAGCAGGCTCTCGGCACAGCAAAGTGGGAAGGGAGGCTCCCGGCGCGAAGGCAAGGAGGCCAAGGGGTTCCCGGCGCGGGCTTCTCGGCGCGGAGGGAGGACGGCAGAAAGCTCTCGACGCAGGCTTCTCGGTGCGAAGAAGAAATGGTGGAGGAGGTTCCCGGCGCGACCAGGCAATGGGGTTCTCGGCCCAAGAAGGCTTGCACCGAGAGCTGTTCACCTATTCTACTGTGCGTGGAGCCGAGAGGTGTGACGGGCGCCGAGGTGGTTTCTAAGGGCTTGCGGCACCCTGCTCTTGGGTTTGTTGACGATTCAGGGGTTTCCTAAAGATTCAGGCCAAGGTAGATGGGCCCTGAGGAGTCAAAATGGATCAATTCATCGGATTTCAACCGGTTTTGGTGTAGGTTCCGAAGGAAGGCCAGGAACAGAGAGAAATTGGGGGAGGAATAATCAAGTATAGGGAGCCTCTGTCACCATTGCTATGCAAAGTCCCGGGGACAGCTTAATGTCGTCTTTCATCATCCTAGGAGAATTTTGACAACACCTCCCCTGGACTTAGCATTTGCCAGAGAATGATAGACAATCACCCACGGAGTGCCGGGGTGAAAGCCAAAACAGAGGGGTATTGGACCCCCCGACCCATGTACGTGCTTGCAGCACTATCTTAATATCCCTTTTGATACCATTGAAGCTTATGCAGTGGCAGAGCTTCCTTGGTTCGTAAGGTTATAAAAGTAGATCGAGCCCGGGGAACCATGTAGGGGGGTTATCCCCATTAATTGTCATCCCCGAGGTGCATGTGATGACCCGGGGTGTCCCTCGATAGAATACAGGGTTATATTGAGCGGGTTATAGGGGTATATGTATGGTTTCTTGAATGGTAGCAGGGGTTTTCATCCGGGGTTCAAGAGATGGAGAGTTCATGGCTTAAAGAGGCTCTTAGCTCAAAAAGGGGGGTAGTTCCCGACGCCAAAACCACCGCGCCGGGAAGGGTTCTTCATAGGCTACTATTCCGCGCGCCGGGAAGCTAGCACAAGGGGGTTCTCGGCACATGAAGTTTCGCGCCGGGAAGGTTGCTTTGTGGGGGACTATTCTGGGCGCCGGGAACTGGCAAAGGAGGTTCCCGGCGCGATGGCAAGAGGGCCAAGGGGGCTCTCGGCGCAAGGGCAATAAGGCCAGGGGGTTCCGGCGCAGGCTTCTCGGCGCAGGTAAGGAGGTGGGGTTCTCGGCACAGGAAGGCTTGCGCCGAGGACTGTTCATCTGTTTTACTGTTTGTGGCGCCGAGATAGATGAGGGCGCCGAGATGAGTTTAGGGTTTTACGGCACTCTGTTTTGGGTCTATTGATGATCCAGGCCGAAACAGATAGGTCCTATGGGATTGAAACGGATCAGGGCATCGAATCCGAGCTGGATTAGGTTTGGGCTTTATAGAGGCATCAGGGTCCAGGAGGGATTTGGGGAGGCCAAGGTCTAGAGGGCCCCCCTATCACCAGTATTATGCAGAGCCCCGGGGACAACTTTGATATGGTCGTTCATCGCCCTTGAAGCCAAGAGATGGCTGTCTCTGGACCCAGAGGCGATTTCGACGATGCTAATGGACAGAGTATAAGCATTTAGAACTCCGGAGTCTCATAATCTTCGATCATTGCATAGCACGGCTTTATCCCGGAGACCAAGGGATGGTCTGTCCCGGGCTCTGGGATAAGCATGGATAGTGCTTCAAAAAAAAACCAGACGGATCGGCAGATTGTTAATCCACTGGGGAGGGGGATTAGCATGCTACTAGTCTGAGAGAAGACAGGTAACACGAAGAATGATGATAGAGCTTCAGAGGAATCAAAACAGGCATGAACGGTAGCCCATCATGTTTATTCATTCGACGACATTCATCGGGGGAGATACATAGTAAGAAATCAGAAGCGATACATCATTCCAAGACTCAGACCAATCACAAGGAGGGAGTGAGGGAAAGGGGATAAGACAGAGGCCGGGATATCCCGTCTACATCCGATGCATCGAGATAAACTCGTAAGATTACATGAAGAAGAAAAGGAAACATGGGGGAGGGCGGAGCATTGACTCCTCTCCCTCCCCAGCTGCCTGCCCACCTGGAGCTTCTTCTCCTTCTCTTTCTCTTCGGATTGATCTCTTACTCTGTTGGTCTCTTCTCTCTTTTCTCAGCGGAGGAGGCTCTCTCTCTCTCTATTGGTCTCTTTTCCCCTTTTCTTTCTCGTTCCCTTTGTCTGGCTATCCTTTTCTTTCTTTCTTTTCGATCCTCCCCCCCTCGTCTCTTCGAAGGAGTGGGCCTTTTATAGACCCAGCCCCCCTGACTTCTCGGCCGATGGCAGTCGGCGTGCCACTCCATCTTTACGGCGCGCCTGCCAGTAGCTCCCGGCGCGGCATGCAAGTTGGGTGAAGGGTCTCGATACCACACCCCTAAGCCCATTTCACAGGCCTATTTAGGGCTTTTGGGCTCCACTTAGAACTGTCGGTTCTATAAACATATCGGAACTGCAGTATGCCTTTTGTTGTTGGACCTAAGTCTTAATAGGACCATAGGGATCCTCATCAGTCATTGGACTGGGATTTCATCAGCATTGTCACCTGAATGATGACAAAACCGGACATCATTTCATCAGTATTGCCACCCGAACGATGACAAGACCGGACATCAGCTTTCTGAGAAGACTTCAGCCCGGTGTATAATCCATGGAGGTGGTTCTTCTTCCGTTCTGACTTTGCGGAAGTTTTCATAATCTTCATTTGCTGGTTCTGGCTTCATCTTCATCTTGTTCATATCTCGACTGTCAACAAGTTAACATCTGACTTAGTCTGACATATTATCTGTAGATTTTCGGACGAGGCAGTAATACAGCTCTTATTAAAATGTGATAGGAGGTCTCATCAGTCAGGTGACTGCTACTTCATCAGTGCTGCCGTCTGGCTGACGACGACACCGGACATCAGCTTGGCCGGAAAGGGCTTCAGCCGGGTAGATGGTTGACGAGTTTCATCAGTAATCTTTCATTGCTGGTCTGCTCCTCTTTTCAATTTTTGTCTCCGCCATTGCTCATTTTCCAGGCGTCAACAAATGCCCCCCACCTGCGGACGGCGTAAGCGCAGAATAAGCGGCACGGTGTCCGTAGGTGCATCTTTAGCTCAATGCCATTGACTCATTCTTTCAGTTATAGCTTGGCAGCATCCCCATACTGGGATTTCATCCTGGCACGATCTTCTTGGCTTGATCCTCGATCAGCTGAACATCTATCGGCTTGAGCCCTGATCAACTGGCACATCTGACATCTGTCGGTTTTGAGCCCCGATTGGCTGCATATTTGGCATCTGTCGGTTTTGAGCCCCGATAGGCTGCACATTTGACTTCATGTGTTGCTATTTTCTTCATGTGGAAGAGTAGCGCTCTCAGCAGCCTTTATGCGGATGACCCGTGTTCAGCAGGAGAGCGTCCACCCTCTCAGGGAGAGAATGGAGGACTCGCTCCACCGCGTGACGGTATCCGGTGGGACTGTCTTCGCTGGATTTGTTGGCTAACGGAAGGCATGTTTTTAGGCCATATCATCACGCAGGAGCGTGGATGAGAGGGGTTTTAGAGGAGCATCTGGAACAGAGGAGAGGTCCGTTCCTCAAAGCCGGCCGTGGCGATGTGCCGACCGACCAGTGCATGGTTTCATCGTCGACATTGGGTTTATGTCGATGCAAAAGAGTTTAAGCTTCATCAGAATAAACGTAAGGTCTAAACCGGGTAAGTTCGTTATGGGTGGGACATAGAGCGGTGTGCAGTTTCATCAGAATAGACGCAAGGTCTAAACTGGCAGGGTTTCATTATTGATCGGGCGAGGTGCCGGTCGATCAATAGTTAGTTTCATCATCGATATTGGGTTTATATCGATGCGAAGAAAGTGTTATAAGTTTCATCAGAATAGACGAAAGGTCTAGACTGGGAGGGTTTCATCATTGATCGGGCGAGGAGCCGCTCGACCAATGGCTGGTTTCATCATCGATATTGGGTTTATATCGACGCCAAGAGGGTTTAAGTTTCATCAGAATAGACGAAAGGTCTAGACTGGGTAGGGTTTCATCATTGATCGGGCGAGGTGCCGGTCGATCAATAGCTGGTTTCATCATGGATACTGGGTTTATATCGACGCAAAGAAGTTTCATAGGTTTCATCAGAATAGACGTAAGGTCTAGCCTGGACAGGGTTTCATCATTGATCGGGCGAGGTGCCGGTCGACCAACAGTTAGTTTCATCATCGATATTGGGTTTATATCGATGCAAAGAAGAGTTTAAATCTCATCAGAATAGACGTAAGGTCTAAACTGGCAGGGTTTCATCATTGATCGGTGTTGGACACGGAAAAAATCTAAGGGAGACTCTTGTCGTAGATAAGAGAAAGATTTTCGTTCTTTTTGAAAAGAAACACTCCTCTGCGTAGAGAGGGTTCCGTGGGTGCGCATAGTATCAGACGATTTGGGTTCGAGTGCTGGACCTTTCCCCACTGACCGGAGTCAGTGTTGATTTACATCGGCCTAAATCCGAACACCTTTGTTTAACTGTCAAAGAGGTCCCAAAAGACTTCTACAGAGGTTCTGATGTGGTGGGCAAGCTCACTCGAGAGACTCTCCATGACCACTCATTTTACCACCAACACATAGAAACAACTGGATTAGGGCTAGGTCTGAGCAAAACCCTAAGATTTAAGCATAGAGGCGCAAATATGCGGAAGCCATAGGCATTTTCAAAGCAAGGGAAGTTTTCTGGACCCCGGGGGTATTTTGGTAATTTTACCAACCTAGGGGTATTTTGGTAATTTTTCAGGCCAGGGACATTTATGACATTTTCTGGGCTGGAGTGGAAGTGAAACTGGATCTCTAACTCCCCAAGGCATTGAGGCTCTTTCTGGAGGGTTTCGAGGACTCTGAGGCCATGTTTAGGTTACAGGGGTATTTTGGTAATTTTACCAGACCCTAGACCTAGGTTTGGTATAATACCCGAGTGCTGGACTGAGCTGACAACACTTCCGGACTGAAGGAATGACAAGGGGCTTCATGGAAGGCACACATTTGTCAATTCGGCCGAAGGAGGGGTATATACACAATTTTCCAAAGTCGGGGGGTTTTCTTATAATTTTCCCACCCGAGGTTACATATAAAACATGCTGAATGATTTTATAATTCCATATGAGTACAAGGATTGTCGGCGAGTTGTCGACTGTACAAACGTCCGCCTTGGAGCGGGAGATAGGGACGTAGTCCCAATTACAAAAGATTGCAGGGTATAACTGCAAATTACATGACTTCGGTCTTTTACAATCCCGGGAAGGATATTTTTGTAATTTCGCCATTATAAGGGCAGAAATACAAGATTTAGTCGTCCCGAGACGTAAAGACTTACAAAACATGGCCCGCTGAGGGGCATAATTACAAACATGGCCCGCTGAGGGGCATAAACGTAAATATACCCCATAGGGGCATAAATACAAGACCCGGGGACTTACCCCACGCGGGCCGAAACAAACGAACAAAAGCTTCAAGTATGCTCCGTAGGTTGCTGCTTGTAGTCACCTCTCCCTTCTCTTTTGCTTGGACCCTTAAGGTCTATTTATAGAAGGCGGGAGGGCCCAGAGGGGTCAAATGAACAAAATTGCCCCGATTCTGTCAAGGTGGGGTGGCAAAAAGCCATTTTGACCCCTCTGGCCACCAAAAAGGGCCAAATGACCCCTCTGAGGGGGTTAGAGAAAGAAAAGAAAAAAAAACCTTTTTTTTTTGTTTTTGAAGTCCCGGACCCCGGAAGGGGGCGGACTCAGGCGGGGTCGCGCGACCCCGGGACGGGAGCGACCCGGCGGGGTCGCGGCGACCCCGGAGCCGGCGCACCCGGCGGGGTCGCGCGGTCCCGCGGGTGAACCCGGCGGGCTCGCGTGACCCCGCGGGGCCACCTGGCGGGGTCGCGTGACCCCGCGGGTGGAGCCACCCGGCGGGGTCGCGCGGCTCCCCGGGCGGACCGGCGGGGTCGCGCGACCCCGGGGCGGACCGGCGGGGTAGCGCGCCCCCGCGGGTGGACCAGCGGGGTCGCGTGACCCCGCTGGGTCCCAGCGGGGCCGCGGCCTCCTCTTTTGACCCGGGAGGGGTCGTTTGACCCCCGGGCGTGCTCCTTGGCTCCTCCTCACGTCGCTTCGCGCCGTTTTCGTCGTCCCGGACTGGAGAAGAACCGTGGTGAAGCTATAAATCCCGGGGAGATCGCCCCTTCGCCGCGTGGCAACATCGCATCCGCAGAGGGAGCATTGTTTGTTTGTCTGGTCGCTCGTCGCCGCGTAGGGAGGAAGCTTTGCGCCCGTCTGTGCCGTGTGATACACTTGCTCGGCTACTCGGACCGGTATGCATATGTTTCTTCCTTGTTAACCTTCTTGCCGCGACGTCGACCATGATAATATTGTCGGATCAATAGACCCTAAATCACGGAGATACTCCGTAGTTCGACGATGTTGACGATACGCCATCCTTGTCGTCGAACGTTGCATAGCAACAATCTCTCAAAGTAACTTGAGATAATTTCGGGTGCAACAAATGCCCCCCACGGGACGTCCGTCACGGCCGGAGGCATGGGGCGGATGGCCCGTGCCCTTTGAAGGGATTGAACAATATCGGCATAGCCGTTGTATATTTTAGCCTGACGCTTCTCCATTTTTGTTTCTCCTCTTTGTGCTTTCAACCATGGCTCGCAGCAGTGGGAGTGGAAGTCGGTCGAGGAGGTCCCGTGCTAGGGGCGCTGACGACTGCGGGGTTGAGCGCATAGACCGGCGGATGCCGCCTTTTCCTCCTCGTACCATTGATGATGGGAACATCAACCAACTAGACCTTGGCTATTCATGGGTCGCTGAGGGCCCAACAGAGAGTGCCGGAGCAGCTGAAGGTCTTGTTGATGTGTCTCGGATTGCGAGGCAAGGCGGTCTTTATACATATGACCGCACTGGAGGGTATCCATGTCACTATCCCCTGGATCGTCATCTTTACAGTTTTCTGCAGGGTTTTGCTCCCGTCGGCATGGAGACTGACGATCCGTCACTTCCAGAGGAGAGGCGTCGCCTCGAGAGGGCGATACTGGTGGGGAGAGACGGCATGCAGGGATTGTGTTCCCTGACTTATCCGAGTTACCCGGAGGGCTTTCCTCGGCAGCGGCAGTATCCGGACAGGCAGAGTCTGGGCTCTTTTCAGCGACACGAGAGCTTTACCGTCCGGGCTACGCCGATGTCTCCAGCGACTTGGCATCTGCATGGGCAGCACAAGGCCGCGGATCAGGTTGTAGATGGCCTCTTTCTGGCGCCCACCGGAGCCAGCTTTGCACAGGAAGAATACATCCACAATTGCATGTTGGAGAGGATTCTGGCTTTGAAGACTCCCAGCTGGTATGGGAAGTGGTCCGTCATCCCTTCTCATAGTTACCACCGGGGCGCGACAGAGTGGCTCTGGGGCATTCTGCTGGTTTACCGGTCTTTGTTGGATAGGGTGGGGATTCGTCACGCAGTGACTGCCGCCCTGTACTCCTACCCTTGTTACACTGGCCTGCTACAGGCTCTAACAGAGAGGTTCAGCCGCCGATGGAACACTTTCGTCATAGCTGGCGGGGAGACTTCACTGGACCTCTGGGCCTTCCAGAGGATTTCTGGTCTTCCGATCTGCGAGAGACCTTATGAGGAGCTATCACCAGATGACTTGCACCTCAGCTCTACAGATGGGGCAGGACACTATACCCTGCCCTACTGCTTCAGGTTTCTGATGAAGACCTGGAGGGACTTAGCCCGAGTAGGCACAGATCGGACTCCACGCACACCGCGGGTGACACTGAATGCCTGGGTGAGTCACTTCTATAGCGGTCCTTACTGCTTCCATGAGGAGTTTGCACAGTCCGGCACCACCTGGGATGAGTACCGAGAGGTCAGAGTGGACATTCCTCCACATCTTCGCCACCTGCCTGCGCCGACACAAGGCTGGAATTCACGGGGGCTGCATCCTATTACTTATCTGGCGGCTTATCTGGCATACTGGCTTTCCAGCTTCGTAGTCCCTCATGGAGAGGAGGGAGTCCTGCGGGTGGAGGTGATTTATCCAGCCTGCATGCTTGCCTGCGTACAGAGACTCGCCATTGCACCAGCAGCCTTGGCGAATATTTTTCATTCGCTTGGGGCTTTGTCTTCCCACTCCTCGCCGCGAGAGAAGGGTATATTGCTGCCCACTCATTATTTGAGTGCTTGGGCAGGGCTACTGTTTCCAGAGTTGTCCAGGAGGACTCCGGTCGAGAATCCAGCAGCTCCGTTGATTTTCTGGTTTACCGGGCAGCCATCCCAGGATCCAGTTGCACAGTTAGTAGGGGCCAGGCGGGCCTTGTCTTTTGTTCCGGTGAAGAGGGGAGAGGGCCTAGCCCTTGACTACTTCTCCTACCTTCACCGTCCTTTTGTCAGGCAGGAGGGAGATGCTGTCGTCAGCCGGGTTTCCACCCATGCTTTACCTTCCCCCCAGGGTTTAGCAGAGTGGGTCGTCAGCATCCGACCCAGTGTTCTTGTATATCGACGCTCCAGTACGGCGATACTTGAGCCTTACTACCCACACCGGTTCGCCAGGAACTTCGGGTATGATCAGGCTATCCCCTCCAGTGGAGAGTTTTCTTTGCCCCTCCGGCTATACAGGCACAGGGACATACACTTGGTCGCGGCAGCTTGGCAGGACTTCCTTTGCCGCGAGGCAGGGCCGGGGTACCCGATCCCAGAGCAGGAGCGCAGAGGCTACTTCGACATCTATTATGCTCGCTGGTGGTTCAAAGTCAGCAACCTCTTCCGGGAGCGTCGAGATGCCATTCGTACCGCTGAGGAGCAGCGTTTGGAGCGGGAGGATCTGCCTCCTCTGTGTGTCGATCCAGCCTTCCTCAGGTCTCATTTTTCGGGGATTGCCCGAATTGTGAGTGACATTGAAGAGCGCTGGCGGGCAAAAGGCTGGACACCCATTGTTGACAGGAGCCAGTATAATGGGGCTTTGAAGCCCTTGAAGGGCAAGACGGCGTCGGCTCTTGGGGTCCCTTCTTCCTCCACCACAGGCGTAGCCTCAGGCCCCTCAAAGGCCTATTCTTGGTGGGAGGATTTGCAGACATCTTGCGGGGTGAGGAAAAAGTTCCAGTTGTCCCAGCCGATACCCGACGGAGCACTTGGGGGCAGTACCTTTGCTGAGTGGAAGGCCCATGTGATCAATGCAGTGGGCTGCGCAGGTCCCCTGGAGTACCTCTCTAGCCTTGAGTTGGCGACGACTCCACTTGCCATTTACGATGCTGTAAAGGCAGTTGCACGCGCCCTCCGAGTGAAGCCGGAGCAGATAGTATTAAAGCCGATGGAGCCCATAGCGGCTACAGGTGATTTCTGTTCTTCCTGACTTTAATATACATATGTATATTTATACTCTGGGACATGCATTTACATATTCCCATGACACTTGCAGGTGGGGCTGTTATAATAGCCGGTGCTGCACCACTGAGGGATCCTCCTGATGCTGAGATCGGGAGGGATTCTGTTGTCGCCAAGAGACCTCGAGCCGAGGTTCCCGAGGAGGGGGATGTGAGGTCAGCATCCCGTTCTCGGCTGGAGGTTGAAACCCCTGAGGTTGAGGCTGTGTCTAGTAAGTAGCTCTCCCAGATACTGGTCATTCCTGAGCATATATATATAATGCTATAACACATGCTTGCTTCGTTCAACGCAGCCCCCCCAGAAGCTAGGGCTGACATGAGCTTCTCTCCTCCTCCAGCGGGAGATGACATGCCACTGGATGAGTCCGCGCCGGACATTACTTTCAGCTTCAAAGAGCTGATGTCAGACGATTATATGCCGGTGACGACCAACTCTCCCTCGCCTATTACAGCAGGGACCACAGAAGGTCAGGCTTCAGGTAACATGCTCAGCCTTGTTTTCTCCATTGATACATGAAGATTCGAACAGCAATAACCCCTTAGTGTTTTGCTGACTGCACAGGGGTTCATGAGGTTGTTCCACAGGGCCCGTCAGCGAGAGGTGATGTCGGCTCCTCCTCCGAGGCCGGATCCGCTTCTGGGAGTGGATCCACTACTAAGAGAGGGAGTTCTGCGGCCCCAGGCTCTCTCCCTGACGGGAGCTCGAGCTCTACTTCCAGCGCCACGACCTCCAGTTAGAGTGACTCTCAAGAGGAAGGAGAAATAACAGATACCGGAGGTGAATGCAGCGACATACATTCTGTTTAATTGAGCCCTTCTCATAAAGATTTGTTTGACTCATATAATTGTTTGTCCCACAGGAGTGGACTTGGGCCGATCCATGGAGGAGTTCTCACAACTTTTGGGATCCGGCTCACTTGTGGACCTTTTGACTGGCGGCAATGCCTCGACAGGCACAAAGGCCATAGAGGTAGCAGGTGTTGACACTACAGCACCGGGAGATCCCACGCCAGTGGGCTCCTCTGATGTTGACATTGGTGAGGACACCATAGCTGAGGACGGCATAGCTGATCCAGGTAAGAGATGTTAGAGGCTAATGATAGACCTCTTTACCATTTTGCATCTGCTTTTGTCAAGCTGATTAATGCATCTGTTATGTGGACAACTTCAGGTCAGGCCATTGAAGAAAGTGCATCACTCCCTGGTAATATAGCTCCAACAGGGGAAGCTTCTCAGGGCGCACCAGAAGACCTATAGACTCCAGGGGAGAGTGCCTCACCGGCAGACACCCATGCTACAGGTACTGCTCGTTTCTGACAACGAACATAGCAAATGATACATGGATTCTGTTGTGGCACTGACCCGTCTCCTGTTTTTGCCATGTAGCTTCTCCTTCTACGGAGCCGATGGTTGAGGCCTCCTCACGGGAGGAGGTTAAGGAGGCAGGGCCGACTTTTGAGACTGAGCAATCTTGCTCCCAGAGGTTTCCTGGTACAGAGTCTGCCCTTCCCGGCATAGCTGAAGAAGGGGCTGCTACTGAGACAGGTACATAGCTGTCCTCTGGACTTTGACATCTTGTGCGTGCCACTTTATAGATAAGCATTTACATGTTATTGCTTAACTGTAGAGGGTGGGGACGCAAACGTCCTGCCTGGCGGACCCGGCTTAGCTTCTGTCGCTCATTCTTCCCCGGCTGTTGAGGATGGACAGGAGTCTGCGGTAGCATCGGGTATATGCTCATATTGTGCCTTTTTATAGTCGTTTGTGAATGCCCACTTGATTATGAACACACACTCATTCGGCCTCCTTCTTTCTTTGCAGCTCCTGAAGAAGAGGCAGCAGAGGTGCCTGTGGATTTCCCACCTCTTGGAGTTGAATGGCCTGACGCCCTTGTACTTGGAGTGGCATTACATGCTGGCATGGCTGATCAGCTTCTGCAGAGTCTTGACCAGCTTCTTCAGGCCGACCCATTGCCCACCGTGGAGACTTTGAGGACCGGTCTGGAAGTATTCACCAGGAGCTACCATGGGTTAAATCTTCCTCGAGATGCATGGGCCACGAAGCTGGAAGGCTTGTGGAGCGAGTTCGCTCGTCTCCATCTTGCACAGGAGCAGAGACAGAGGGTCCAGTTACAGATCCAGGAGCAGGAGGAGCGGCTACGTGAGCTTCGAGCGGCCCGGGCAGAGGCCGGTCTTCTCCTTGCGAGCTCCGAGGGGGATAGTCGGAGGACCTCTCTCCGAGTGGAGGAGCTGCAGAGAGAGCTTCATGAGGCTGCCGAAGAGCATCGTGTTGTCCAGGTGAGGGTGGAGACCTGCCGTCGCCGATTTGATGAGCTTCGGGAGGAGATCATCCAGGAGGAGTCCCGTCTTGCGGAGCTGCAGAGGGACGTACACCGTGGTTGACGAGCTCTGGCACTTTCTTGTACATAGGGCTCTCACACCCCGTTTTTTGTTGGAGTTATTCCCGAGGGCTTGTCTCGGGCTCCCTTGATGACATTAATGAATAAAGGATAGAACTTAGCATAGCCGTTTTTGCTTCCATCCTCTTGCATGTATGTCTTTCTTTTTTTTATTTTTAATCACTTTACCAGCCCTACCGCCCTTTCGGGTTTTCGCCAGAACTGGCCCCCTTTACCTTTTTCCAGTGCGCCCTTTCGGGTTTTCACACTGAGGGGTACCCATTTTTGCCTAAGGCGCCCTTTCGGGTTTTCACCTTAACCGGGTTAAAGCCTTTTTGCCCTTGATTGCTCCCCTAACAGAAACAACCAAGTCCGCTGGGGCATCAATATTTTTAACCCCGTTTCTTTTTTTTTCTTTTTTTTTTAACCCTATAATGCCAGAAGGCAATGAAAAGGTGGCACTCCCGTAGGGACGTGTGTACCGCAGATATGGGACAAGTGGGTAGATTTGATTGTCCGGGTGGGACGAATGAATCAAATCTGTAAGCCGAAAGGCGAAACGGGTTGGTAGCCTGAGAGGGCGTACTGAGACCGCACCCGATGGGGTAGAAACGAGCCGAAAGGCATGATGGGTCGGCAGCCCGAGAGAGCATACTGAGGCCGAACCCGGTGAGACCAAAAGGTGTAGTGGGTTGGCAACCCGAGAGAGCATACTGAGGCCAAGCCCGGGGTGACAAGATGGGTGGATTCGACTGTCCTAATGGGACGTAATTAGCCAAATCCAAAACCGAAGATTGACCGGGTTAGCAACCCGAAAAGGGTGTGCATATGCCAAGCCCGGTTGGAACAACAAAGGAGTTGATTTAACAGTCCAAAAGGGGCATGAGAGTTAAACCTGGAGACCGATAGACGGGATGGGTTGGCAGCCCGAAAGAGCATACATAGGCCAGACCCGAAACGATGAAAGGAAGGGATTTGACAGCCCGGGTGGGACATATAAGTCAAATCCGTGAGCCGATAGGCAAATAGGGTTGGCAGCTTGAGAGGACATGCTGAGGCCAAGCCCGTGGGGACAAAGGAGTAAACTTGACGATCCCGGTGGGATATATAAGTCAAGTCTAAAGCCAAGAGGCGAGATGGGTTGACAACCCGAGAGAGCATGCAGAGGTCAGACCCTGAAGAAGAAAAGGGGTGGATTTGACAGCCCTAGTGGGACGTGAGAGTCAAATCCAAAAGCCGATAGGCGAATAGGTGGGTTGGCAGCCCGAGAGGACATGCTGAGGCCAGACCCGGTGGGACATGTGTCGGAAGACACGATGGATTGGTAGCCCGAGAGAGCATACTGAGACCAGATCCCAAGAAGATAAGATGAGCCGAGAGGCATGATGGGTTGGCAGCCCGAGAGGGCGTGCTGAGACCAATCCCAAGGAGGTTAGATGAGCCGAAAGGCATGAAGGGTTGGCAGCCCGAGAGAACATACTGAGGCCATTCCCTAGAATGAAAGAGGAGCCGAAAGGCATGATGGGTTGGCAGCCCGAAAGAGCATACTGAGGCCATTCCCTAGAATGAAACAGGAGTCGAAAGGCATGAAAAGTTGGCAGCCCGAGAGAGCATACTGAGGCCAGTCCCAGTGGGACAAGAGAGTAAACGAGTTTAACTGCTCAGAAGAGACATATGAGCTGAACCCAGAAGCCGATAGGCGGAATGGGTCGGCAGCCCGGAAGAGGCGTACATAGGCCGAGCCCGATGGGACAAAGTATGACACCGTCAGAATGCCAGTGGGACTAGGTGTCATAGAACGACATGTAAGGCGTAGCCATGGCATCAATATGATTTTTTTTTTTTCGAGATGGGGTGGAGTCATTGACTTAGAGCCACCCATAGAATAGACGGAGAGAGGATTTTTTTTTTTCACATTACCAACCTCACCGCCCTTTCGGGTTTTCGCAGAGGCTGGCCCCCTTTAGCTTTTTCCGGTGCGCCCTTTCGGGTTTTCACACCGAGGGGTTGCCCATTTTTGCCCGAGGCGCCCTTTCGGGTTTTCACCTCGACCGGGTCTGTGGCCTTTTTACCCTCAGCCAACCGTTGAAGGCTGACTGAGTCCGCCGGGGTATCAGTATTTTTAACCCTTTTTTTTTTTTTGAACCTTCACTGAGGAGAGGTACTGTCCTGTGAGGACTGCTGTGGAAACTCCTGCGGTGGCGCATGGTAGAGTTTCATATGCTTGCCGTTGAGAGGAGGGAAGGGATTATCTCCCTTGTGGTCAAGGACCGTATAGGCCCCTCCTTCATAGACCTTCTGGATGACGTAAGGTCCACGCCAATTGGGCTGGAGTTTGCCGCTGGATCTTCCCGCGAGAACCTCCTTTTCTTTGACCATGACGAGGTCGCCTTTCTTGAACGCCCGTTGCTTGACTAGCTTATCATAGGCACGTGTCATGCGGGCTTGATACACTTGTAAGTGTTTATAGGCTTTGAGTCTTTGACCTTCCAAGTTGGACAATTCCTCGAGCGTTCTTTCACTTTCAGATTGGTCTTGACCTGGCAATCCGGCGTGCACAGCAACACGGTAAGATGCTAACTCGATCTCCACAGGGATCACTGCTTCAGCTCCGTAGACCAGAGAGAAAGGGGAACATCCCGTAGGGGTTTTGTAAATAGTCCGGTAGGCCCATAGGGCTTCGTGGACCTTCTCGCCCCAATCCCGTTTGCGGCCACCTACTATCTTGGACAGCAGCTTGCAGAGGGTTTTGTTGAAGGCCTCGGCCAACCCGTTGGCTTGGGGATTGTATATTGATGACGTCCTCCAGTCAATATGGAACTTGGCCGCCAGAGCATAAACAGTCTTGTTCTTGAACGGCGTGCCATTATCGGATATAATCCGACTGGGGGTGCCGAATCTGTATATGATATAGTGCCGCACAAAACGAGCAACTATCTCCCCCGTAACTTCCCGTAGCGGAATGGCTTCCGCCCACCTGGAGAAGTAATCAGTGGCAGCGAGTATGAACTTGTGCCCCTGGGACGATGGTGGGAATGGTCCCACAATATCCATACCCCACTCTGCAAACGGCCAAGTAGGCGCTGTTGGATGGAGCGGGTTAGGTGGCCGTCGAGGGACTGGGCCGAATGCTTGGCATTGGTGACATGTACGAGCGAATTGATTGCAATCTTCGTACATGGTGGGCCAGTAAAACCCTTTGAGCTTGATGCTATTCTTCATCTTAGCTCCTGCCTGGTGAGCTCCACATAATCCGGAATGAACCTCGTGCATGACGGTCTTCGCTTCCTTGGACGAAAGGGACCGCAGGAGGACCGATCGGTCTTTTCCATGGACAAGCCTAATGAGCAGACCGTCAATCAGCTGGTAGGATGTCGCCCTGCGTAGCAGTTGCACCCTCTGAGCCCGATCAGGAGGGAGCCAGCCGTTCTTTATCTTTATGATCGGCTCGCGCCAATCTTCTTCTTCGGGAACATTGTCCTCTTGAATGTTGTCGACCTCATAAACAATGAGGCCGCATTCTTCGTCGAGCACACTTGGCATGAGCCTTCGGTGTCTGACAATAATATTTAATTCTCCCTCAGGCGGGAGTTTTAGGGCTGCTGCCAACTTTGTAAGAGCATCAGCCTGAGAGTTGCTGCCTCTGGGGACATGGCCTATTTCAAATAGGTAAAATTTTTCCTTGAGCCTCATGACGGCTGCATGGTAGGGGACGAGCTCCTTTTTACGGACATCATAGACGCCCAGTACCTGTCGGATGACGAGCTGAGAATCCCCGTACACTTTGATGCACTTGATATCTATCTCCAGTGCCAGTTGAAGCCCAATAATTAGTGCTTCATACTCTGCCTCATTATTAGTCAGCGACTTCATGAGAGCGCAAGAGTTGTGGAGGATGCCGCCTTGTGGAGATACAAAGACTACCCCCGCGCCTGAGACATAGTCTGTAAGGCCACCGGCCCTTTTGATTGTCCGAGAGGCACCATCAAAATATAACTCCCAATGTGGGAGGTCGAGGGTGAGGACACCCGACTCCATCTGTGGTGGGACTTTTTCAGAAGACTCCCCGATTTCTTGAGAAGGCACTAACACCTCTTCGTCGGGTAGCTCAAAGTTGAGTGGCGAATCTTCTGGCACGGGGTGCGCTGCTAAGAACTCCGCTATTCCTTGTCCTTTGATCGCCTTGCGTGGGACGAAGGTGATGTCGAACTCCATGAGGATAAGCGCCCATTTGCCGAGTCTACCAGAGAGGACAGGCTGGCATAACAGAAATTCGAGTGGGTTGCATTTTGAAATGAGCTCCACCCGATGGGCTAGGAGATAGTGCCTCAGCTTCTTGACAGCAAACACCAGAGCTAGGCACATCTTTTCCATGGGAGCGTACCGATGCTCAGGCCCGATCAGTTTTCGGCTGAGGTAGTACAGTGGCTGCTCCTTGCCCTCTTCATTGATCTGGGCTAGGAGAGCTCCCAAAGAGGCATCCATGGCAGCAATATACAAGATAAGGGGTTTCCCTCTGACGGGTGCCCCTAAGACTGGAGGAGTCAGCAGATACTCCTTGATTTGCTCGAAGGCCTTCTGACAGTCTTCGTCCCATATGAAGGGTGCTCCTTTCTTCATCAATTTGCCGAAAGGTAGGCATCTTCCTGAGAGGTTGGAAATAAACCGCCTAATATAGGCGAGCCTTCCCTGAAGAGATCTGAGCTCTGTCAAGTTCTTGGGCGGAGGTAGTCCCCTTATGGCCTTGATTTTGTCGGGGTCGATTTCTATGCCTCGATACCTGACAATGAAGCCAAGGAACTTGCCACTGGAGACGCCGAAGGCGCACTTCATCGGGTTCATCTTGAGCTGGAATTGTCGGAGTCTTTCAAAGACTCAACGCAGGTCAGCTAAGTGATCCTCCCGCTTCTTTGTCTTGACGACCAGATCATCAACATAGCATTCGACAAGGTCATGTAGCATCTCGTCGAAGATCTTGGTCATTGCCCTTTGATAGGTTGCGCCGGCATTCTTCAGACCGAACGGCATCCTTTTGTAGTTGAAGATCCCCTTAGGAGACCGGAAAGCCGTATGGTCTTTGTCTTTGACAGCCATGCGGATTTGATTATAGCCCGACGACCCGTCCATGAAAGACAAGGCTTCGTGACCAGTGGTCATATCAACCATTGTCACAGTGATTGGGACAGGGAAGTCGTCCGTTGGGCATGCCTTATTCAAATCCCTGAAGTCGATGCAGACTCGGACTTGGCCGTTCTTCTTCTTGACAGGGACTATGTTAGCGAGCCACACAGGGTACATGCAAGGCTCTATGAAGTCCACATTGAGCATTTTGTCAACCTCAGCATTGACCTTCAGCTCCAGCTCGTGGCACATACGCCTTTGGGCTTGCTTGACTGGCTTGACTGTTGAAAGTATTGCCAGCTCATGTTCAGCCACAGAAGGGTCGAGCCCGGGCATTTCTTTATAAGTCCAGGCGAAACAATCCCTGAACTCTTCTAAAAGCTGTCGATACGACTGCCTTTCTTCCTCACTGAGGAGAGCACTTATGAAGGTGGGACGATAGTCACTTTTGCTTCCAAGATTGATTTCGATCAACTCGTCCACAGTTGCTTGACCACCGTCTTCAAGCTCCGGTGGAGCTGGTTGGAGGTCGACGAAGTCTCCCTCGTCATCAGTGTTGGCTTCATAGACATCAAATTCTTCGAAGCACTTTTGCTCGTGGCTTGAAGCCGAAAAGCTCGCTTTGTTTTGCGGGTGGTTAGCAGTCTGAGCTGCTCCTTCCTCTGAGGGGTGACCATTGTCAGCTCCTGATGAAGGTGATGGTGTCGTAGACACATCAGCGGACTCCCTTGCAGAGTCATCTACTGTTGGCTCAACTTCAACTTGCCCGTTAGGGAGAGGTAGCAGTCCTATGGTGTTGACTGCGAAGTGGACCTCGAAGTCCTTCTCCTGGTCATAGCCAAGGCCCCTTGTATCTTTACGGGAGAAGGGAGGCTGCCCGCGGACTTGTAGAGGATTCCATAGTTGATGAAAATATGCCGCTCGAGCAGAGTCCAGAGTTTGCGGGATGTGCTGCTTTTTACACATCTCCTTGATATACTCTGGCATATCGTCCATCTCCTGGACTGGCTCTGGCACCACATCGGCGGGAGTATCCCAGCCGAAGTCATCTTTAGGAGGACACGGTGGGACTAAATCACCTTTGTAAAAGATGATCGGTTTGACCTCCTTGCCCTTGTTGCGTCTCCTTCTCCGTTGATAGGAGACTGTAAAGGTCTTCAACCGTTCCACCTCCTGTTCGTCCCGTTGGGACAAGAGCTGAAGGCACTTGGGTGGTAAGGAGATACTCCCATCAATGACCCGGCTGATAAGGTTGGCTTCAAAGTCAACACTCCGCCTTTCTGGTTGAGTCGGCTTGGAAGTGGCACTGAGGCTCAGCTTGTGTAGCTTTACCATGTCTTGGTTAACAGTGAAGAGCTGCCCTTCTTCGACTTCAAGGTCCACTTTTTGCTTCCCCTTGTTCTTTATAGGCTCGGGGATTGTTAAAGTGGGCTTCCCAAAATATAGCGAAGCATCGGCCAGATGGCACTCATTGGGGTGGAATGGGGCTTGATCTGCGAAGACCGTATGTTGCTCTCCTTCCTTGGCATATTTAATGCACTGATGCAAAGTTGAAGGAACGACCCAATTCTCATGAAGCCAAGGTCTTCCAAGCAGCATCTTGTAAGATGTATCGGAGTTGATGATATAAAATGTCGCTTGGGTGACAAAATCACCCAAGACAAGCTTGACCACAACCCGACCAAGCGCCTCCTCGGAACCCTGATTGAATCCCGAGATCTTGACATCGGTCACCTTTTGCAAATAAGGTGCCAAGTATAGAGACTTGAAAGTCTTCAAAGGCATAATGTTGACGGCTGCTCCGGCGTCCACCAGGATGCGATTCACGTCATGCCCATTGATCGTCCCCTTCATATATAAGGGACGATTATGGCACGGAGAAGACAGCAACATGTCTTTGTCCGTGAAGGAGATGTTGGCTGTGAGTGCTTCATATGCCTGGGCTTGCAACTCTGCAGCATGGGCTTCATACGCCTCTGGATCTTGAAGTATCTTGACAAGAGCCTCTCTGAGGTCTTTGCTCCAGGCAATGGCTTCCCAAATAGTGACATTTGTTGGGAACCGCTTCATATAATGAATAATTTTGCGGTCTGCCCGGGCACGGGTCTTGTCAAATGGCGGAATGATTTCTGCCAAGGCCTTCGGCACCTGGCGAGACTTTTCCCGTTTAGGAGGGCGCTCCTCCGTATTCTGGCCCTCCGCATCTTCTTGGAACAGCGGTGCCAAGGATTCCTCTGGAGGTGACAAAGGTTCTTCAGGCTGGTCTTCATTAGAAGGACCTGCTGGACTTACGGGCTCGACCCTGTTGGAGGGGCCGGCTTGCTCAGACGCCTCCTCGCGCTTTGGCGACTTGGCTGGCTCCTCTTCTTCATCGGAGGAAGTGATTGTGAAAGGGACACCACCCGGCTTAGCCGTTGAAGTGGGGCCTGAACCCTCTGAGGGGCTGAGGATGAAAGGGATTCCCCGAACTTGAGTT
This sequence comes from Amorphophallus konjac, assembly GCA_022559845.1. Taxonomy (NCBI): domain Eukaryota; kingdom Viridiplantae; phylum Streptophyta; class Magnoliopsida; order Alismatales; family Araceae; genus Amorphophallus; species Amorphophallus konjac. The sequence continues at coordinate 6,669,977 of CM040120.1, forward strand.
TCTGGGACAGGACCCGACTTCTCCCCTCTGAATATTATGACCCGGTCAAGAGTCGGGAGACCTTCACGTCCACGTCCCCGGGCACGACCCCGGCCGCGTCCCCGGCCATTTCTTGCCGAGCGGCGCTGATATGTCGCCATAGGTGCCTGGCCTCCAGTGCTATCAGCCGCGGGACAATAAATATTGTCGGGTGGCGGAATCGCCACCATATTGCAGGAGAGCTCTTGCAGCATTTCCTCGAGCATCTTGACAGTGAGCTCCTCATCTTTGTAGAATAAGGAGAGCTCCTCCGGGATTGGGAAGTCTTCACCTTCTTCAAGACGGTGAACCATTTCTCGGAGCCATTGTAGAAGACGAGCTTTGCGCCCAAGCTTGTCCCACGGAATATATTCGTCTAGAGTGACGACCCTGGTGGGATGAGGGGGAGTGTACTCCTCCAACTCATCTATGAGCTTCTGAAGTCTTTGTAGAGGAGTTAGCTCCTTATGAGCCTCCATAGCAGCGGCTTGCTCGGCTTGCTTCTTCAACCTCCTCTTCAAATTCTTCCTGTGATTCTTCTCCTGCTTCTTTTGGCGTACTGCCTCTTGAGAAGAAAGGGGAGTTTGCTTCGGCAGTGGGACTCGCTTGCCCCCAGAATTTTGCTTCTTGCTCTGGGCTGGCTCCTTAGGAACCTTAGTGCCGCGACTTTTTCTGGGGGCAATCTTGGTCCAATTGACCTCCTCCGGCTGAGCTTGGAAGGTGGCATTGATTGCCTGAGCAATTATTTCAGGAGGCAACTCCTGGAACTCTGCCAGTCCACAGTAGGGCCTCTGGGAGCTTCGTAGTTCCACCGACCTTGTTTGGTCTGGTGGGCTGGCTTGCTTGAGCTGCTGAGGCTTTTCTACAATTGGCGGCCTTGCTGAGCTGACAGAGACCTTAGCCGGGATCTTTGCGGGCTCAAGGGGTTGAGTCCTTTCCCCGACTAATGGCCTTGCTGACTTGGCAGGAGCTTTGGCTGAAGGCTCTGACGTCTTGGCTTTGCCTTTGTTGTCTGGCCGAGAGTTCTCTCTTAGGACGATGCCGGGCTGATTCGACCTGGGACGGACCTTGGAACTCTCTCCCACAGCTTGGCTTCCTGGGCTCTGGACCTTAGGCCCTTTATAGGTGGCCGTGGCCTTGCCTTTAGTGAGTAATGGGAATTCATCATTTTCCGTAGGCTCACTTGGCCGGACTAATCGGGAGAAAGCTTCAGTTTCTCGCCGGACCTGTTGGAGTGTCTCCCTGGCGGCTTCTGCAAGGCGTAACCTTGTCATGGAATTCCCCTGATGATCGACAACCCCTCTCTGGATGAGGGCTTCAATGAAGTCTTGAACCTCTGGGCATTGCCGAGTGGGGTGAGACACCCTTGCATGATACTTGCAATAACGGGGGTGATTCTTGGCCGTCTCATTGTAATAAGACGGCGGGTCATGTGTCAACACCCAACCCTCCTCCAGAAGCTTGTCAAAAATCTTCTCAGTGTCCTCCTTGGGAAAGAACACTGTGAGAGGTCGCCACCCTGGATACCAGAGTGTGGACTTGGGCGATTGGGAACCGGCTCCCTGGGAACTAACTCCCTCCTCCTGCAGCTCGGGGAACTGGAAGGCTGCTGCAGCGTGAATGACGTTGACGGAGAAGTGAAGACTCCTTCGTGCATGCGGCTGCGGTGGGTCGACTAGAAATTCGCCCATATCCACCTTCCCTCGCCTGATTAAGTCTTCGGCGAGGTCCTTGAATGGCTCACAGTTGTGGATAACATGGCCAACAACTTCATGATATGGGCAATAGCCCTGATGAAAAGCAGCACCTGGCGTCTGCTCCACGGGTGACGGGCTTATCAGCCCTGCTCGCTGACATGCGAAGAAGATATTGGGAGTTTTCTCGCAAGGGAAGGAGTATAACTTCTCTGGGAGCTCGACTTGAAGTGGAGCCTCCATGTCTTCGGGTGAGTCCTCCTCGTCTTCAGATGAATCTGGGGATTCTTCAGAGAGCCAACCCCTGAGCGGAGCCCGACCCGTGGGTGATACACCCGCCTCCCGTATGTGGGCTGGAGCTAACCCCCTGGCAAATGGGCCAAAAGGGAAAGTGGACAACTGCTGATCAATGCTCTCTAGGAACTGCAGCAAGCGTCTTTGTTCTCGTCGCAGCCGCCGGACTTCCCCTCGGATTTTTCGAATAGTCCTCCGCAGCGCCAAACATTCTGAGAATGGAGGAGGAGTGGCTCTGGGGCCACCATTGGGCTGTCGACTTGAGGGCCCGGCTTCGGAGGCATTGGAGCTTGAAGCCATCGCCACCATATGGACCACGTTAGCCGACCGGTTCGATCGGCTCCAGGGATGAGGCTGGGGTGGGTCGACTGCATGGCCCAGCATATTTACCAGGCCCTTTTGAATGAGCTCTTCTGCTATATTCTTGAAAACATAGCAATCCCCGACCGTGTGACCCAACCTCCGGTGATACACACAATAGGTTGGATCATCTGTCTTATCCACCTCCGCGGGCTTCCGCGGGTCCGGCAGAGTGACGAGCTGCTCCTTCATACATAGATCAAAGAGCATCTTAGTATGCTCCTTTCTGAAGGAATAAGGCGTCTTCATGTTCTCCGCTAAGAAAGACACATTTGTCTTATCACCAGACTTCTTGCCTTTCCCTTTGGACTTTCCTTCCCCTTTATCTCCATTCGTCGGGGAGAAGTCCACGGCATTCACCTCCTTACCGCTAGCCAGACGGTCTTTGGAGGGTTTGCCTTTTGTAGAGGTTTGTACCGGGTGATCAGCGAAGAACATCTCAATCTCCGCCACGACCGTGTTGAGCTGGTCGAAGCCTCTGATATTGGAGCCCAGAAGCTTTTCGCTGACTTCTGCCGAGAGACCCCTACGGCAGATGGTGATCGCATCTTCAGGCGTCGGAGGATTATCGCAGTGCATGCTGACGTCCCTCCATCGCTTGATGAAGTCCAATGCTGTTTCGCCCTTCTTCTGTCGAAGGGAACAAAGCTCTGCTAAGGAGACTTTGCGCTCGACCATTTGGAAACGGTCGACAAACTTCTTCTGCATATCAGCCCAATCAGATACTGAGTTGGGCTTTAACCTTGAATACCATTGGAAGGCGGTGCCGGTCAAAGACGTGGCAAAATACCGCAGCAAGTATGCCTCTTCCAAGGCTAATTCACCCATGGCCGTCATGTAATAGGCCAGGTGTTCATGCGGAGAGCCCTGCCCGTTGAACTTCTGGAGTTTCGGGGCCTTCGGGCAATCTGGTGGAAGCTTCTTGAATTGATGATGGAGGGGATAAGGCACGCTGTACAAATCAACGGTAGCCACCCCCTCGCCATGTTGAGCGAACTTTGCTTCCACGATGCGCTCGATCATCTGCTTCTTCGCCATGAGGCTTTCTGCAGCAGGAGTAGCAGATGACCGCGCATTGGCTTCATGCGGCGGGACTTCGAAGTCCACTGCCAGTGGGAGTCTTGCAGCGGTAACAGAGGCATTGGCTGCTGCCAGGATGGGAGAAGGATGCTGATCCACTCCAGCCGGTGCCGCCTGAGGCGGGGAAGGAACCTCCTTTTCGCGTAAAAGCGACTGTAGCAAGTTCTTGAGCTCTTGGTTTTCCCGTTGGAGCTCGTCCAGCGTGGGGGCCCGTGGTTCCTCCCCCAGCTCTTCTTCGCGCCTGGAGTGACTGTCCCCATCACTGTGGACGTCTTCCTGGCATTCTTCTTGCCGCGCCGGCTCAGGCTGAGAGGTACCGGCGGCCGGCACCTGTTGAATTTGTGCCAGGACCCGGGACCCGGACCTTGACCTCCTCGTATATTGAAGAGGCTGATTGAGTTCCCCCGAGGTGCCTTCAGGCTATTTTTCACCGGAGGTGGCGTAACAGGTGAACACTTTGACAGTGTCATCGGTCACCTGGACCACCCGCTTTTTCTTGGGCGGTTGTCGCTCCGGCTTGGGCGGCCTCCCAAGTCTGTCGAAGACAGACATTCGAGATGTGACTGCTTGAGGTGAGCGATCCTCCTCCGTGTGCGTGGAACTGGCCCACGGGGAAGTCGGCCGCACCTTCTTGCCAGCTCCGCGGCGTTTTTGTCCCCGTAGGGGCTGAGATGTAAATCTCGCAGACGTCGAGGCCTCAGTGCTTGGCGGACTCCGCATCCGCTGAAGCTCTGACATACGGAAGGGCTCCTCCGCCCTCGCACGCCTTATAATTCGGGCCTCCTCTTTGGTGACCCATATCTTCTTCAAATGGAGCTGATGCTCCTCAGTTGGGTTGCCTCCTGTCCTTGGACGGGGAGCTCGTGGCCTGGGCCTTTGTAAAACGCGCGGAGTTGCCGTAGATACGGCAGACTTCTCCTTCTTCGCTCCTTTCTCCCGGACTTGCCGGAGGGGCTCGAAGCGGTTGGAGGTAGAGATAGTCGGGACATGACGATCCCGTGGCATAATCGGCTCACCTCCATCGAGCCGGATGCGGATGTCTCCGACAATCACAGTCTTGCCGGAGCGCGAGACAGCCGCTTCGGGCCTTGCACCCTTGCGGCTTCGGCGTTGCCCCCATTGAGTAGGGGCGGTAGTGGTGGCGCCAGCCGTAGGCATGGCGTCCTCCTGACGACGGCGGCGTTGCCCCCGTTGAGCAGGTACAGCACCTCTGAGGGTAGCCGCAGTAGGTTTGGCGCCGTTGCGGCGGCGGCGTTGCCCCCGTTGAGCAGGGGCGGCGCCGGCGGTGATTTGATTGACCGAGAAGACTCGGCCAACAGCTGGGGCAGAAGGCCTGACACCTTCGGCCGTTGACGTGGCAGCCAAGGGAACTCGGCTGGTTGTCGGGATGAAGGGCTTGACACCCTTAACAGTTGAAGAACTAGCCGGATAGACCCGGCCAGTTGATGCAGCAAGGGGTCTGACACCCTTGAGGACGGTCTCCTTTACCGGGGGAGTCCGACCGGTTGCTGAAGTAGAGGATCTGACACCCTCAGTGATTGATTTCTTGGCCGGGTGAACCCGACCAATCAACGAAGCCGAAGGCCTGACGCCTTCAGAAGCTAGCTTGTTGGCCGAACAGACTCGACCAATTGTTGAAGCCGAGGGCCTGGCACCCCCGACGGCTGGCTTGTTGGCCGGGCGAACCCGACCGGGAATGGCGGAGAGCTTGCCGCCCTCAATAGTTGGCTTCTGGACCGGACTGACCCGGCCAGTTGCTGGAGTCGAAGGCCTGACGCCTCCGACAGTTGTCTTCTCGACCGGGCGGACCCGGCCAGTTAAAGGGGCCGAGGGCCTGACGCCCCCGATAGTTGTTTTGTCGACCGGACTGACCCGGCCAGTTGATGGAGCCGAAGGCTTGACACCTCCGACAGCTGTCTTCTTGACCGGGCGGACCCGGCCAGTTGAAGGGGCCGAGGGCCTGACACCCCCGATGGTTGTTGCAGGCATGGCTGAACTGGCTTCAGCCACTGGTACCGCAGGAGCGGCTGAACTGACTTCAGCCACTGGCACCACGCCCAAGAAGAAGGGCGAGCCGACGACCGCTGGGAAGTCGCCAAAGACCAGCGGGGTTGCCAGGAATCCGAGCCTGCCGTGATTGGCGACGATCTCGGGGCCGTAGGTAACGGCAGCCATCGCTATTGAGGTGTTGGTGGTGGTGGTGCGTAGCACGAACGAAGTGGCGTGCAAATGCACGAAGAACTCTCAGATGAACAGAGAGATGTGCCCTCCTCTTCCCGTCCTGTAAGAGGAAGAGGGGCAATCAGAACCTTGAAGAAGGTTTAGAGACTTTCTTTGACAGAAAGAAGAAAGGCGGGAAAAGTCCCACCGGGCGTGCCAGTCTGTTGGACACGGAAAAAATCTAAGGATACTCTTATCGTAGATAAAGAGAAGATTTTCGTTCTTTTTGAAAAGAAACACTCCTCTGCGTAGAGAGGGTTCCGTGGGTGCGCATAGTATCAGACGATTTGGGTTCGAGTGCTGGACCTTTCCCCACTGACCGGAGTCAGTGTTGATTTACATCGGCCTAACGTCCGAACACCTTTGTTTAACTGTCAAAGAGGTCCCAAAAGACTTCTACAGAGGTTCTGATGTGGTGGGCAAGCTCACTCGAGAGACTCTCCATGACCACTCATTTTACCACCAACACATAGAAACAACTGGATTAGGGCTAGGTCTGAGCAAAACCCTAAGATTTAAGCATAGAGGCGCAAATATGCGGAAGCCATAGGCATTTTCAAAGCAAGGGAAATTTTCTAGACCCCGGGGGTATTTTGGTAATGTTACCAACCCAGGGGTATTTTGGTAATTTTCCAGGCCAGGGACATTTATGACATTTTCTGGGCTGGAGTGGAAGTGAAACTGGATCTCTAACTCCCCAAGGCATTGAGGCTCTTTCTGGAGGGTTTCGAGGGCTCTGAGGCCATGTTTAGGTTACAGGGGTATTTTGATAATTTTACCAGACCCTAGACCTAGGTTTGGTATAATACCCGAGTGCTGGACTGAGCTGACAACACTTCCGGACTGAAGGAATGACAAGGGGCTTCATGGAAGGCACACATTTGTCAATTCGGCCGAAGGAGGGGTATATACACAATTTTCCAAAGTCGGGGGTTTTCTTATAATTTTCCCACCCGAGGTTACATATAAAACATGCTGAATGCTTTTATAATTCCATATGAGTACAAGGATTGTCGGCGAGTTGTCGACTGTACAAACGTCCGCCTTGGAGCGGGAGATAGGGATGTAGTCCCAATTACAAAAGATTGCAGGGTATAACTACAAATTACAGGACTTCGGTCTTTTACAATCCCGGGAAGGATATTTTTGTAATTTTGCCATTATAAGGGCAGAAATACAAGATTTAGTCGTCCCGAGACGTAAAGACTTACAAAACATGGCCCGCTGAGGGGCATAATTACAAACATGGCCCGCTGAGGGGCATAAACGTAAATATACCCCATATGGGCATAAATACAAGACCCGGGGACTTACCCCACGCGGGCCGAAACAAACGAACAAAAGGTTCAAGTATGCTCCGTAGGTTGCTGCTTGTAGTCACCTCTCCCTTCTCTTTTGCTTGGACCCTTAGGGTCTATTTATAGAAGGCGGGAGGGCCCAGAGGGGTCAAATGAACAAAATTGCCCCGATTCTATCAAGGTGGGGTGGCAAAAAGTCATTTTGACCCCTCTGGCCACCAAAAAGGGCCAAATGACCCCTCTGAGGGGGTTAGAGAAAGAAAAGAAAAAAAAAACCTTTTTTTTTGTTTTTGAAGTCCCGGAACCCGAAAGGGGGCGGACTCGGGCGGGGTCGCGCGACCCTGGGACGGGAGCGACCCGGCGGGGTCGCGGCGACCCCGGAGCCGGCGCACCCGGCGGGGTCGCGCGGTCCCGCGGGTGAACCCGGCGGGCTCGCGTGACCCCGCGGGGCCACCTGGCGGGGTCGCGTGACCCCGCGGGTGGAGCCACCCGGCGGGGTCGCGCGGCTCCCCGGGCGGACCGGCGGGGTCGCGCGACCCCGGGGCGGACTGGCGGGGTAGCGCGCCCCCGCGGGTGGACCAGCGGGGTCACGTGACCCCGCTGGGTCCCAGCGGGGCCGCGGCCTCCTCTTTTGACCCGGGAGGGGTCGTTTGACCCCCGGGCGTGCTCCTTGGCTCCTCCTCGCGTCGCTTCGCGCCGTTTTCGTCGTCCCGGACTGGAGAAGAACCGTGGTGAAGCTATAAATCCCGGGGAGATCGCCCCTTCGCCGCGTGGCAGCATCGCATCCGCAGAGGGAGCATTGTTTGTTTGTCTGGTCGCTCGTCGCCGCGTAGGGAGGAAGCTTTGCGCCCGTCTGTGCCGTGTGATACACTTGCTCGGCTACTCGGACCGGTATGCATATGTTTCTTCCTTGTTAACCTTCTTGCCGCGACGTCGACCATGATAATATTGTCGGATCAATAGACCCTATATCACGGAGATACTCCGTAGTTCGACGATGTTGACGATACGCCATCCTTGTCGTCGAACGTTGCATAGCAACAATCTCTCAAAGTAACTTGAGATAATTTCGGGTGCAACAATCGGGCGAGGTGCCGGTCGATCAACAGTTGGTTTCATCATCGATATTGGGTTTATATCGACGCAAGGAAGAGTTTAAGTTTCATCGGAATAGACGTAAGGCCTAAACCGGCAAGGTTTCATCATTGATCGGGCGAGGTGCCAGTCGATCAACGGTGGGACGTAGGTAGAGGCGTAGGTCTCGTCAGGATAGACGTAAGGTCTATTCCAGCAGGTTTTATCGCAGGTGGGACTTTGCCAAGAAATACGTAGGTTTCATCAGGATAGGCGTAGGGTCTATCCTGGTGGGGTTTCATCGTTGACCGGGCAAGGAGCCGATCGATCAGGGGAAGGTTTAAGAGTTTCATCAGGACAGACGTGAGGTCTGAGATGGACAGGATTTATCAGAATGGTGATGGGTTTCATTGTCGGTGGGACATTCGAAAGAGGATATGTAGATTTCATCAGGGTAAACGTAAGGTCTACCCCGGAAAGGCTTTATCATCGGTGGGGCATAGAGCCAGATGACCGACGGAAGGCTTCATCAGTGAAGGGGAGGTAAAGGCAGCGTACCGGTTGGCACGGAACTTTTGAATTACCACATTACTGACCCAAGTGCCCTTTCGAGTTTTCACCGGAGCCAGCCCCCTTTTGCTTTTGCCCACGCGCCCTTTCGGGTTTTCACGTGGCGGGGTACTCGATTTTGCCTGTAGTGCCCTTTCGGGTTTTCACCACAGCTGGGTTTTGGCCATTTTTGCCCTTGTTCAGAATGCCTGAACAAGTCTGGCGGGGTATCTCTATTTTTAACCCCATTTTTCATATTTCTTTTTTTGTTGCTTTCTTCTTCTCTTTTTTTTTTCTTTTTTTTTTTGGTTGAATTGGGACTTTGGCTTTGTAATCCATGTGCTCAGCTTGTGTATGTATCATCATTGATGTGGGTGCTAACACCAATGCGAGGGGCATAAGGTTTCATCGTCTACCTAGGCGGAAGGCCTGGGTCGACTTGAGTGTGTTTTGCGGCTTAGGCGCGAAGCCGTTTGCCGGGAGCATGGCTGCATCGTTGATGTGGGGATTGCCATCAACGCAAGGGAATAGAATTTCATCGTCCATCCAGACGGAAGGTCCAGATTGACTCGAGAATGTGTGTAGCAGCTTAAGCACGAAGCCATTTGCTGGAAATGTAGGTTTCATCGTTAATGTGGGGCTTAACATTAACGCAAAGGGATGAGGTTTTATCACCTCTCCGGACGGAAGGTCCGGGCTGATTTGAGAGTGGGTGTAGCATTTTCATCAGAGCAGACGGAAAGTCTACCCCGGACGGGTTTTAGCACAGATCAAGCGGTGTGCCGTTTCATTAGTAGCTGCTTTTATCATCGGTATTGGGTATATATCAACGCAAGGATCTCATAGGTTTCATCAGGATAGACGTAGGGTCTAAACTGGATAGGTCTCATCGTTGATCGGGCAGTTTGCCAATCGATCCACGGGTTTCATCATCGGTATTGGGTTTATACCGACGCAAGGATTTCATAGATTTCATCAGGATAGACGTAAGGTCTAAACTGGAGAGGTTTCATCGGTGATCGGGCAGTGTGCCAATCGATCAACAGCGGGTTTTATCACAGTGGGACATATGATGGGTTCCATCCGAATAGATGTAAGATCTAAACCGGATAGGTTTCATCGTTGTGGGTCTCAGGCATAAAGTGGAAGGGTTTTATCATAGCAGACGGAAGGTCTATTCCGAGATGGGCTTAATCGTTGATCGGGCAATGCGCCGGTAGACCAACGGTTGGCTTCATCATCGATATTGGGTTTATATCGATGCAAAGAGAGTTTTAAGGTTTCATCAGAATAGACGTAAGGTCTAAGCTGGGCAGGTTTCATCATTGATCGGGCGATGTGCCGACCGATCACTGGTTGGTTTCATGGCTTCATCACAGGTGGGACGTAAAGAAACATGCAACTCTAGTTGGAATAGACGTAAGGTCTAGACCGGATAAAGCTTCATCGCTGATCGGGCAGTGTGCCGGTCGATCAGTAGCTGATCTTATGGTGGTAGGCTCCATCATTAATGGGATTCTTTGAACAGGCATGAAGGTCTTACCAAAATAAACGTAAGGTCCATTCCGGATGGGTTTAATCGTCGATCGGGCAAGGCGCCGGTCGGTCGACGGAAAGCTTTATGGCGGGAGATGAGGCTTCTTCTTCTTTTGGAATAACCACTTTATTGACCCAAGCGCCCTTTCGGGTTTTCGCCGGAGCCAGCCCCCTCTTGCTTTTCCCCACGCGCCCTTTCGGGTTTTCACGTGGCGGGGTACCCGATTTTGCCTGCAGTGCCCTTTTTAGGTTTTCACCACAATTGGGTTTTGGCCATTTTTGCCCTTGTTCAGAATGCCTGAACAAGACTGGCGGGGTATCTCTTTTTTTTTAACCCCATTTTTCATATTTCTTTTTGTCGTTTTCTTTTTTTTTCTTTTCCTTTGTCATCATCTTCTCTGGACCTAGAATTTTCATTCTATGGACAGTGGTGCCATATGTTCATTGTGGATACATGGTCATTGATGCGGGTATCAACATCAATGCAAAGGGGAATAGGGTTTCATCATCTATCCAGACGGAAGGTCCGGATTGATTCCGAGGGTAGGGATAGCAGCTCAGGCACGGGGCCGTTCGCTGGAAGTGTCGGTCTTATCGTTAATGTTGGGGTTTTAACATTAACGCAAAGGAATAGGGTTTCATAATCTATCCAGACGAAAGGTCTGAATTGATTCAAAGATGTGTATGGTAGCTCGGGCACGAAGCCGTTCGCTGGAAATGTATGTTTCATCGTCAATGTTGGGGTTTAACATTAACGCAAAGGAATAGAGTTTCATAATCTATCCAGACGAAAGGTCTGAATTGATTCAAAGATGTGTATGGCAGCTCGGGCACGAAGCCGTGCGCTGGGAACGTATGTTTCATCGTCAATGTTGGGGTTTAACATTAACGCAAAGGAATAGGATTTCATAATCTATCCAGACGAAAGGTCTGAATTGATTCAAAGATGTGTATGGTAGCTTGGGCACGAAACCGTTCGCTGGAAATGTATGTTTCATCATCAATGTTGGGGTTTAACATTAACGCAAAAGAATAGGGTTTCATAATCTATCCAGAAGAAAGGTCTGGATCGATTCAAAGATGTGTATGGCAGCTCGGGCACGAAGCCGTGCGCTGAAAATGTATGTTTCATCGTCAATGTTGGGGTTTAACATTAACGCAAAGGAATAGGGTTTCATAATCTATCCAGACGAAAGGTCTGAATTGATTCAAAGATGTGTATGGCAGCTCGGGCACGAAGCCGTTCGCTGGAAGGCTAGGCCTCATCGTTAATGTAGCTCTGGTCAGCTGGATATCTACATCTTTGCATATCACTGATTCTGTTGACTTTTCTTTGGTAATCTTTGAACATTGGTCGGCTTGGGTGCCGATGGTAGAATATCTGTCGGCCTGGGCGCCGCTAGCTAGAATTTTGATTTCTCTTAGCTGGCCATACTGGCAATCCATATTTGTGAGCATCTGTCATCTCGAATGCTGATGGTTAGACATCTCTGGCACTCTAGAGGATCATCGGACATCTGTCGGCCAGGGTGCCGATGGCTGAATGCTTGACATATGTCGGCTAAGATGCCGATGGTTGGATATTTACCCCCTTTGAATACTTGTTGAATCATTTGTCAGCACGAACATCATCGCCTGAGTACTTGACATCTGTTGGCCTGAGCCTTGGTTAGGCGAGCTTCCATCATTCTTCATTGATCCGTCATTCATTGTTCATTGCCATCTGGGATTCCATCATTTGGATAGTCCCTGACGTCAGCAGCAGACGTGCAGTGTAAGAGTCTGCAACAGGATGGCCCTTGAAAGGTCAATGCTCCAATTTTATTCATCATTGCCATAAATGATCATTGCCCCTTTAAAGGGGTGAGCATATCCAGCAACGGCCAGGCATGCCGCCATTGATATTTCATACATTTACCCCTAGAATGGGGAACCATGTGTGTCTTCCATCATTCTTTTGGTGTACATTTGTCCCAAGAATGGAATACCATCAATATTTCTCATTGTTTGGCATACATTTGCCCCCGGGATGGGATACCATTTGAAACTTCCATCATCTCATAATCATCATTTTTCTTCCTATTTTCTTCTTCTTTCTTCTTTTTTTTTTGATATGCATCCCCCTCCTTAGAATGGGGTATCATCTGTATCTTCCATCATTTCATCATCTTTCTCATTTTTTTTTTATTTTTGATGTGCATCACCCCTCAAGTGGGAGTACCCTCTATATTTTTTTCATTTCACCATTTTTTATCATCATTTTTATTCACATGTGCCCCCAGGACGGGGTATAATCCATACCTTTCATCATTTCATTTTTTTTTAATACATCTGCCCTCAGAACGGGGTATCATCTACCCCTTGTTTAGTCTCATACAGTTCTGCCTTAGTAATTTCTTCCTCGGCAGGTTTCATTTCCCTCATCTGTTCTATTTTGGGCCCACCCGTCACCGCCAGAATTGGTGGATTTGAGTGCAGACCAGGTATATGAAAACCCATTTCGTTCAGCTTGCTCTGCAGCACTTCAACTTCTTGTAATTTTTCATAAATTCTGTCATCATGGCAAGGCCAAGAACGTGGCCCCCTGTCCCGATCTCAGGAGGGACTGGCGGTGTTCTATTAAAGACGCCAGACGCATCCGGGCTTTCAGATATTGACATCTTTGCCCTCATGCCTCCACATGGAGGAGGAGTGGGGTAGCATGCTTCTTCTTTTGGTGGCGGGAGGTGCCTATACTTCTCCCTGGTTTTATCATCATGACGGGAGACTGAAGCTTTGGCTTGCTCTGACCTTACCAGTGCGGAGCATATTTCTTCATCATCTTCTTTGAGAGTCTGGCCATCGCCGGGCAAGACCGACATCATGTTACAGGAGAAGACTTTGTCCCTCCTCGTATTTCTTCGCATCTGCTTTTCCTTCCTTTTGGCGGTCGGCATCTGCACCCCTAAGGGGTCATCTAGCACATCTGGCACTTTTGATTTACCTTTCATCTTCTTTATCAGGCCCGGGGATTTGACATGCTCCCGCATGACGGGTCCATTGGTGCCTTCTGCACAGGCTTTTGACACCTCTTTAGGCAATTGCCGGTATAGAGATATCACATAGACTGTTCTTCTTAGCTCAGGCAACTCATGCGGGCATGGAGGATCCACCCTGTGTTCACCCAACTCGAGGTCCCCTTTCTGAATCCTTCTTTCAATAACATCTTTGAATACATAGCAATCTTCAATGGGATGACCCAACGCCTGGTGATATGGGCAGAAGCGGGGGTCATCTTTTCTTTTGGCATTATCAGATCTCTTTGGATCTGGAAGGACAATTCTGTCAAATTGGGCGGCCCATTCAAACAGGAGCCAAGTCTTTTCCTTAGGAAAGGAATAAGGCTTGCTCATCCTGGCTCGCAGAGCGGGGCCATCCTTCTGATCAGCCGGCCTGGTGGGAGGAGGGCGGGCAACATCTTTTTTTTTATCATTATGTTGCTAAAATATCTTGAAGTCTACTGTATCAACTTCTGTAGGCACGGGCCATTTATCAGCTGATCTAGCTTTGTGGCATACAGCAGTAGCAGTCGAAGGGCCACTGGAGAGGAAGGCCTCGACCTTCACTACAGCGTTGTTTAGTCGGTCAAATGACCTTATCTCCATCCCAATCATTCTTTCGAGAGTCTCCCGCCGAAGATTCTGCTTGCAAATCTGGACGGCGTCCTCTTGGTGCGGAGGCCGCCTGCATCTCATGGCGAGATCCCTCCATCTTTTTATATAATCCAGAGCGGTCTCATCTTGCTTCTATCTTGTTGCATACAGTTCGGCTATTGTAATTTCTCTTTCTGTAATATGGAATCTGTCCCAGAATTTTTGCTGCATATCGGGCCAATCAGTCACTGACCTAGCCGGTAGGCCATAGTACCATTCAAAGGCTAACCCTGTAAGGGACGAGCCGAAGAACTTCAGGAGGTGGGCTTCATCAGACGCCAGGTCGCCCATAATTGTTGTATAGTAGGCTATATGCTCTTTGGGGGAGCCCTGGCCATTGAATCTTTCAAATTTCGGCGGCTTGCTGACGCCTGGTGGTAGTTTCTTAGTAGCATAATGCGCAGGATATGGTACCTTATAAACATCATAGGTACTGGAATTCCTGGCCCTTTCGGACAGCTTCATTTCAATAATCTTTTATATCATCAGCTTGCCAGCCACATCCGGATCTATGGGCTCCGGGAAGAAGTGTGTCCGCTGGCGGCTGAAGGGGGTTGTCATAATTGTTGTATGCAGAGCAGGCACGGCAGGCTGCGTTTGAGACGCAGAGGGCTGAGCTGCCGCTTGTTGTAGAGAAGGTTGACTCGGCGCCTTGCCTTTGTCAGTTTGAGCAGGATGGACCGGAGAGGCCACCCCTATCGAGCTGGAAGTCTGTCCAGTTGGCTCAGCATGCTTGGAGACAGGTGTATGCTCGCCTCTTTCATTGAGCTGTCTTCTGAGGGAGTCAATCTCCTGCTGATATCTCTTGAACATCATCTGGATCATGGGATCCAGGGTTGTCGGGATCTGTATTTCTCCCGATATTTCTTCACTGGAAACACCCAGAGGGTTGTCTTCTTCTTCTGCAGTCACTACATTGACTGTCATCATGGTGACTTCTTGAGCTTCATCGGCAACCATTATCTTTTCTTTCGCTGATCGGCTTCTTCTTGTGATGGCATTTGGCCTGTGTGCCAATTGAATCAGCTCTTCAGGCTGGTCTGGCAGTGTGTTATATTTCCCGGTGACACCGGCCATATTGCAGGAAACAACCTGCATCTTTCCCTTCCGGCTGTGGACTTTCCTTCTGACCCGACTCAGATATGTGAGGCGGTCAAAGATTGAAGTCCTTTCTTCTGCTTCTTCCCTCTTGGGGCTGTCTTTTCGATGTCTGACCCTACGGCCATCCTCATAGTCGTTGGAGTCTGAGGATGAGACTCCAGACGCCACATCTTCTGGGGTTTCATCTTTTTCATGTAGGGTGCCCGAGGCACGAGACAATCTTTGCTGCCCTAGGGAGGAGTTCCCTAGACAGTGGAAGTAGTCTTGAACCACCCGGTTCATTTCTTCTTGGCTATGCCTTTGTAGATCTGATCGGGGCAACAACCTCTCTTCGATCTTTGGCTGATAAACCAGCCTTGAAATTTGGGCAGCCAAATGCTCTGACTTGGAATATTTGAAGATATCAGCCTGTCTGGCGCAGGCCTTCGGTCTCTTTGGAATAGCAGCATAGGCTGGATCTTCCATTCTTCTTTGTTCTTCCCTTTGGCAGTATATATTGTCCCCCACTTTGTGGCGAGTGGCAATGGCATCTTTTCTCCTTCTGCCCCCAGCCCTGGGGTGAATGACAGTAGCATTTTCTTTTCCTCTGCCCTCAGTTCCGGGGTGAACGACAGCAACATCTTCTTTTCTTTCTTCCCATCTCCTGCTCCCAGTCCTAGGGCGGATAATAGCGGCATATTCTTCTTTCTTCTGGCATCTTCTGCTCCCAGCTCTGGGGCGGATAATAGCGGCATATTCTTCTTTCTTCTGGCATCTTCTGCCCCCAGCTCTGGGGCGGATGGCAGTGGTATTTTCTTCTTTTCTTTCCCATCTTCTGCCCCCTGCTCTGGGGCGGACGGCAATAGTCTCTTCTTTTCTTTTCTCATCTCTCCTGACTCTGGCTTCAGGGTGGATAGCAGTGGCACCTTGCTCTTGAGCCGGAATCCAGCTCTGTATCTTCTTCGGCCTCCATATCTGTTTATATCTTGCTGGCTTGGGCGCCAGCGGCTTCCTCTCATCAGTTCCCCAGTTGGCCCTCCTAGTGGCCAGAATTTGGAACTTGTTATCGGTCCGGACAGTCGGGACAACCATGTCCGGTCGGACGTCTTTGGGGCGACCATTGAGGTTCACCCTAACATCTCCGATCATCATCGTCTTTCCAGAATTTGAAAGACGACGGCTTGCAGCAGCATACCGGCTCCTCCGGTTAGTTCTTCTTCCTTTTTGGGCAGCAGCGGGGACCGCGTCCCTCCTTTCCACATGGTGGACAAAGCAGGCGACGACTATCGGGGCCGTCCTTTCTGGTAAGCCTTCCTTCTCATCAACAGTCTTCATCGGGGCACCTGCAGCAGTGTCTTGTTCTTTGTCAGCAACCTCTAGTATGTCGGTGAAGACGAGACCCAAGCAGTTGGGCGACCCGATAGCAAGGGGCATAGACCCGAACATCGTGGGAACCGCCAGGTAGCCCTCGCGAACATAAGCATCAACGTCCTGCTGGCCGAAGTGGAGGGAGGCGAATCCACTCATCATATTAGTTCCAGGAAATAGGATTAGCGCACAGTTAGAAATTAAGAGGGGCCGCCGGGCCTCCTATTTTGGCGTAGAGATGAAGGGAGACTAGGTCCCACAGGGCGTGCCAGACTTGTGGACGCGCTTTTTCGTTTGATTCTTATTCTTTTATTTCCATTGTTTTTTTGTTGGCGTGCCAGTCACATATGTGACGATTTCATTGTGCGCTCGATCTGACTTCTAATCAGTCGATTGTGAAGTCCGAGTCGGGACCGGAAGTCCGTCATATCATAAAGGCTATGACGTTAATTACGCCCCTCCAAGGAAGGACAACCCTTGATTAAACGCCAAAATAGGAGGCCTCGAGAGGCAAACATATATTCATGTGCGCAAATGGAACTTCATACCAGAGCCAGGAAGGCGGGCAAGATAACAACATCAACTGTAGAAGCAGACGATATCGTTAAGTCAGCGGTTCAAAGACTGAGTTAAAGGGGAGAAGGAGGATTTCAGTCACAGGCAGACTGAGCCGTGGCCATGATGGGGGTTTAAAGCATCGATCAGTATTTCGACAGCATTTCCCCTTTGTCTGGATTATGCCCAGGGTGAAATAAGCTATCACCCACAGAGTGCCGGGATGAAAGCCGAGAGAAAGAGAGAGGCCAAACCTCCCGACCCGTATATATCTGCCATGGGGCAATGTTTGATTTTCCCCTTGGGGAAGCCGGCGGAACTCGTGCAGTGGCAGAGCCCCCCCGAGCTAAAGGGGTTACTCATAAATCCGATGCGGGACAGTGGAACATAAGGGAATCCGACTCCCTTTAAATTTATCCCCGGGACAGGTCTGGTGACTCATGGGTATCCTGGGTGGGTTTGATCCAGGTGCCGGGGGTTCAATTGGGCAGCAGAGCAGGCTCTCGGCACAGCAAAGTGGGAAGGGAGGCTCCCGACGCGAAGGCAAGGAGGCCAAGGGGTTCCCGGCGCGGGCTTCTCGGCGCGAAGGGAGGACGGCAGAAAGCTCCCGGCGCAGGCTTCTCGGCGCGAAGAAGAAATGGTGGAGGAGGTTCCCGGCGCGACCAGGCAATGGGGTTCTCGGCCCAAGAAGGCTTGCACCGAGAGCTGTTCACCTATTCTACTGTGCGTGGAGCCGAGAGGTGTGACGGGCGCCGAGGTGGTTTCTAAGGGCTTGCGGCACCCTGCTCTTGGGTTTGTTGACGATTCAGGGGTTTCCTGGAGATTCAGGCCAAGGTAGATGGGCCCTGAGGAGTCAAAATGGATCAATTCATCGGATTTCAACCGGTTTTGGTGTAGGTTCCGAAGGAAGGCCAGGAACAGAGAGAAATTGGGGGAGGAATAATCAAGTATAGGGAGCCTCTGTCACCATTGCTATGCAAAGTCCCGGGGACAGCTTAATGTCGTCTTTCATCATCCTAGGAGAATTTTGACAGCACCTCCCCTGGACTTAGCATTTGCCAGAGAATGATAGACAATCACCCACGGAGTGCCGGGGTGAAAGCCAAAAGCAGAGGGGTATTGGACCCCCCGACCCATGTACGTGCTTGCAGCACTATCTTAATATCCCTTTTGAGACCATTGAAGCTTATACAGTGGCAGAGCTTCCTTGGTTCGTAAGGTTATAAAAGTAGATCGAGCGAGCCCGGGGAACCATGTAAGGAGGTTATCCCCATTAATTGTCATCCCCGAGGTGCATGTGATGACCCGGGGTGTCCCTCGATAGAATACAGGGTTATATTGAGCGGGTTATAGGGGTATATGTATGGTTTCTTGAATGGTAGCAGGGGTTTTCATCCGGGGTTCAAGAGATGGAGAGTTCATGGCTTAAAGAGGCTCTTAGCTCAAAAAGGGGGGTAGTTCCCGGCGCCAAAACCACCGCGCCGGGAAGCTAGCACAAGGGGGTTCTCGGCACATGAAGTTTCGCGCCGGGAAGGTTGCTTTGTGGGGGACTATTCTGGGCGCCGGGAACTGGCAAAGGAGGTTCCCGGCGCGATGGCAAGAGGGCCAAGGGGGCTCTCGGCGCAAGGGCAATAAGGCCAGGGGGTTCCGGCGCAGGCTTCTCGGCGCAGGTAAAGAGGTGGGGTTCTCGGCACAGGAAGGCTTGCGCCGAGGACTGTTCATCTGTTTTACTGTTTGTGGAGCCGAGATAGATGAGGGCGCCGAGATGAGTTTAGGGTTTTACGGCACTCTGTTTTGGGTCTATTGATGATCCAGGCCGAAACAGATAGGTCCTATGGGATTGAAACGGATCAGGGCATCGAATCCGAGCTGGATTAGGTTTGGGCTTTATAGAGGCATCAGGGTCCAGGAGGGATTTGGGGAGGCCAAGGTCTAGAGGGCCCCCCTATCACCAGTATTATGCAGAGCCCCGGGGACAACTTTGATATGGTCGTTCATCGCCCTTGGAGCCAAGAGATGGCTGTCTCTGGACCCAGAGGCGATTTCGACGATGCTAATGGACAGAGTATAAGCATTTAGAACTCCGGAGTCTCATAATCTTCGATCATTGCATAGCACGGCTTTATCCCGGAGGCCAAGGGATGGTCTGTCCCGGGCTCTGGGATAAGCATGGATAGTGCTTCAAAAAAAACCAGACGGATCGGCAGATTGTTAATCCACTGGGGAGGGGGATTAGCATGCTACTAGTCTGAGAGAAGACAGGTAACACGAAGAATGATGATAGAGCTTCAGAGGAATCAAAACAGGCATGAACGGTAGCCCATCATGTTTATTCATTCGACGACATTCATCGGGGGAGATACATAGTAAGAAAGCAGAAGCGATACATCATTCCAAGACTCAGACCAATCACAAGGAGGGAGTGAGGGAAAGGGGATAAGACAGAGGCCGGGATATCCCGTCTACATCCGATGCATCGAGATAAACTCGTAAGATTACATGAAGAAGAAAAGGAAACATGGGGGAGGGCGGAGCATTGACTCCTCTCCCTCCCCAGCTGCCTGCCCACCTGGAGCTTCTTCTCCTTCTCTTTCTCTTCGGATTGATCTCTTACTCTGTTGGTCTCTTCTCTCTTTTCTCAGCGGAGGAGGCTCTCTCTCTCTCTATTGGTCTCTTTTCCCCTTTTCTTTCTCGTTCCCTTTGTCTGGCTATCCTTTTCTTTCTTTCTTTTCGATCCTCCCCCCCTCGTCTCTTCGAAGGAGTGGGCCTTTTATAGACCCAGCCCCCCTGACTTCTCGGCCGATGGCAGTCGGCGTGCCACTCCATCTTTACGGCGCGCCTGCCAGTAGCTCCCGGCGCGGCATGCAAGTTGGGTGAAGGGCCTCGATACCACACCCCTAAGCCCATTTCACAGGCCCATTTAGGGCTTTTGGGCTCCACTTAGAACTGTCGGTTCTATAAACATATCGGAACTGCAGTATGCCTTTTGTTGTTGGACCTAAGTCTTAATAGGACCATAGGGATCCTCATCAGTCATTGGACTGGGATTTCATCAGCATTGTCACCTGAATGATGACAAAACCGGACATCATTTCATCAGTATTGTCACCCGAACGATGACAAGACCGGACATCAGCTTTCTGAGAAGACTTCAGCCCGGTATATAATCCATGGAGGTGGTTCTTCTTCCGTTCTGACTTTGCGGAAGTTTTCATAATCTTCATTTGCTGGTTCTGGCTTCATCTTCATCTTGTTCATATCTCGACTGTCAACAAGTCAACATCTGACTTAGTCTGACATATTATCTGTAGATTTTCGGATGAGGCAGTAATACAGCTCTTATTAAAATGTGATAGGAGGTCTCATCAGTCAGGTGACTGCTACTTCATCAGTGCTGCCGTCTGGCTGACGACGACACCGGACATCAGCTTGGCCGGAAAGGGCTTCAGCCGGGTAGATGGTTGACGAGTTTCATCAGTAATCTTTCATTGCTGGTCTGCTCCTCTTTTCAATTTTTGTCTCCGCCATTGCTCATTTTCCAGGCGTCAACAGCTCCTTAGAGATGACATGACTGTCTGATGGCTGATTCTTCATGCCATGCTCTGGATTTTGTGAGAGGAATGGAGCAATAGGATTTTCGGGAGGAAGGCTAGAGCAGATGACACTGTTGCATCTATTATTTGTGATAAAGTGAGGGAATAGGTGGAGCATCTTTGTAATGAGAATTCCCACGACTCTTCTCTTTTTGCTTTGTTGGGGGGTTAGAGTGCTCCCCACTATATTGGTGTGGCCTTCTCATGTATAGGGATTTTTTTGGAACTTTTTTATTACACTTGAATATCCCTTTTTTCATTTAATATAATAGTGGTACCACCCACTTTCCAAAAAAAAAAAACTCCCAAACAAGTCACCGAGTCACTGCCCAAGAGAGAACCAAATCCACAAATGTCAATAGACCAGACATCCAAAGAATACATAGAAGTCCCCTTTTCGAGGCATTTTCTTTGTAAAAGTCCTCGAAGGAGCACAGATTTTATGCCATCTCCCTGGGCGGCTGCCAGGTGCATGACTTTCCCATCTGCCAAAACCCCAGCAAACAGAATCTAAGAATCTAAGTTTTCAAGGATACTTTCAGCAAGGTTGGCCGGCTCAGCAGACCGGATGAACTCAGTCCAGCCCAAATCCAGTATGAGTCAGTCTGACTCGGACTGTCTCAGGCTGACTCAAAGCTGACTTGGGTCGATTCAGCCATCTTGTCCAGCCCAGATATGGTATGAGTCACCTAAATGTCTTGACAACTACCGTAATTATGAGTTTCAAGCACATTTTGACCCAATTTATTTTGTAAAGGGTTGGACACGCCCCCTAATCGAGCCAATGTCTACATCATGTTCTAAATCAACCAATGCGATGCCCCCTAAAAAACATAAGTTGACCTGGATATATCTTTGGCATAATCCACGAAATTGGATCTTTCGCCTGTCTCCATTAGTGCACAGGTGCTGACAAAATACTTGAAACAATAGAGATGTCTGTCAAGGAAGATTCATGAGACCTAAGATTAAGGAGAATGAATCTTATATATCACATTGTTTAAGTTCATGCAATTTAGGGACAACCTCTCTGTGCGACGAGGGCAAGAGGAAAAGAGATTCTATATTCATTAATTCAGAGAGATTACACTATAAAATGTGCCTGGGAATACACAATTAAAACCCAGATACATGCTAAAAACATAATAACAAAAATACCCTATACTTAATTATTTTAACACTCCCCCTCAAGCTGGAGCATATATATCAAACATGCCCAGCTTGCCACATAGAACACTGAATCGGCCAACCCCAAGCGATTTTGTGAAGAGATCAGCAAGTTGGTCCTCAGTAGGAGTGAAAGGAGTACTAATCTTTTGAGACATGACAGCATCCCGAACAAAATGGCAATCAACCTCAATATGCTTTGTGCGCTCATGAAATATTGGATTCTTTACAATATGGATAGCAGCCTGATTGTCACATCTCATCATCATAGGTTCAGAGCAGGTGACCCCAAAATCTGCCATCAAAGATTTCAGCCACATCATTTCACAAGTTGTCTGAGCCATTGCTCTGCACTCTGCTTCAGCACTTGACCTAGCTACCACACTTTGTTTCTTGCTTCTCCAAGTGATAAGATTGCCTCCAACATAGGTACAAAACCTAGAGGTTGACCGTCGATCCAACCGAGATCCCGCATAATCTGCATCAGGAAAAGCCTCAATGGATAAATGACCATTTTTCTTATATAGAAGACCACATCCAGGAGCTCCTTTGACATAACGCAGGATCTTTAGAGCCGCTTCCCAATGACATAACTTTGGATTTTGCATAAATTGACTGACAACTGATACAGCAAAGGCAATATCTGGACGAGTCACTGTCAGATATATCAGCTTTCCACAAAGCTGCCTATATTGAGTAACATCATTGAACACTGGACTATCCTCCACTTCAAGATCATACTGAGGAACAGTGGGTGTATCAACAGGCTTACACCCCAACATTCCCATTTCCTGTAACAAGTCCAGAGAATATTTTCTTTGAGATAAAGAAACACCATCATTACCATAAGCAATCTCAATCCCAAGAAAATAGCGCGGTCTCCCTAGGTTCTTAGTAACAAAATGACACTGAAGGTATTTCTGAACTTCCTTCACACCATTTTTATCACTTCCCGTGAGCAACATATCATCAACATAGACAATAAGAATGACCACACCAGCAGGTGTACGGCGAACAAACACAGAATGATCAGCTTGACTCCTCTTTAATCCAACCCCAGAAGCAATCTGACTGAATTTCTCAAACCATGCTCGAGGACTTTGTTTTAAGCCATAAATTACCTTCTGTAGTTTACACACCATCTCCCCCTGAGTAACATACCCAGGAGGTTGCTCCATATATACCTCTTCTTTAAGATCACCATACAAGAAGGCATTCTTGACATCCATCTGCAACATATTCCATCCCTGATTGATGGCAAGAGAAAACAACACCCGAACAGAGTTAAGTCGAGCAACAAGAGAAAAAGTCTCGAAATAATCAACTCCATAAGTCTGAGTAAAGCCCTTGCCACAAGTCTAGCTTTATATTTGTCAACGGAGCCTTCTGGATTGTATTTTATAGTGAACACCCACCGACAAGCAACAGGGATAACACCGACTGGCCGAGGTACAAAGACCCAAGTATCACGAGACAGTAAGGCAGACATTTCCTCATCCATAGCAGCCTTCCATTCAGGTTTGGATAGTGCCTCAGAGACAGACTTTGGAGGGTGAACATCAGAAATAGACAAGGCATACTGGCGAAAAGATGGAGACAAAGCATGATAAGAAATGAAGTCGTCAAGAGGATGCTTCGTACTGGATCGTTTTCCCTTGCGAAGGGCAATAGGGAGATCCAGATCAGAAGAGGGAAGAGAAGTCTCACCAGTGGGAGGAGGAGGCTCCAGTGAAGAAGTTGATTGTGGCAAGACGGCAGGCGGCGCACTATTGGTCCGTCGTTGATAAACCTGTCCAAATCTATTATTCGCATCCTGAGGCTCAACACAACAATCAGTATCTGCAGCTGGCACATCCAGAGAAACAAGATCAAGAAGAATAGGTGAAGGAGAAGTCTGTGCAGGAGAAGGTTGTGGAGAAGAAGGGGAAGCATAAAAGGGCACAGACTCAAAAAAGGTCACATCAGCAACCACAAATGACCTCTTGGACCGAGGGTCAAAACATCGATACCCTTTTTGGGTCCGGGAATACCCCAAGAAAATACAAGGAATAGATCTGGGAGACAGCTTATCATGTCCTGGTCCAAGAGTGTGAACAAAGCACTTACACCCAAAGACCCGAGGAGTTAGAGGAAACGGATCTTCATTTGGATATAAGCATGAGAAAGGACTTTTGTCGGCTAGCACCTTGCTCGGAACCCGATTAATAAGATAGCACGAGGTAAGAATGGCATCACCCCAATAGTACTTTGGAACATGCATGTGAAACATAAGAGTACGAGCAACATCAAGTAAATGTCGGTTCTTCCTCTCAGCAACCCCATTTTGTTGAGAGGTGTAGGAGCAAGATGTTTGATGAAGAATTCCATACATTGAACAGAAGGAAGCAAAGGATGACTGGACATATTCCTTGGCATTGTCTGTACGCAAAATTTTGATGGACGTGGAGAACTGATTTTGTATTTCTGAATAAAAAGATTTGAATACATCAAATACCTCTGAACGAGCTCTCAAAAGAAATAACCAGGTCATCCGAGAAAAGTCATCAACAAAAATGACAAAGTATCGAAATCCGAGTCTGGAGGTGATAGGAGACGGTCCCCAGATGTCGGAATGTACAAGATGAAATGGAGCAATGCTCCTTTCACAATTACTAGAAGGAAAGGAGACCCTATGATGTTTCCCAAGCTCACAGGCTTCACACAAAAATCTATTTGTTGAAGAAGAAACGGGAACAATCTCACGTAGCCTGGAAAGGGATGGATGTCCAAGCCGACAGTGCCACTGAAAAGAAGTATCAGATGCTGAGGAAGCCTTATGTCTTTGGAGAGGTCCATCAACGAGGTAGTACAATCCTCCAGATTCATGACCGCCACCAATCAGCTTCTTCTTCTGGAGATCCTGAAATATACAATAAGAAGGATAGAATGTTACTGAACAGTTTAAGGAACGGGTCAAAGAACTAATAGATAACAAGCCAATGGGAAAGTTTGGAACATAAAGGACATCTTTCAGGGTTAGAGAAGAGGTATGAACAGTCCCTTTCCCAGCAACATAACTATACGACCCATCCGCTACAGTAACAGAGGGGTGAGTATTAGATAAATGAAGAGAGGAGAAAAGGGAACGACTACCTGTCATGTGACAAGAAGCACCACAATCCACAATCCAGGAGGAATTGTGGTGAACTGCAGAGGCACTACCTGATGTAGTGGCATGAAAGGACGAAGAATGTGTTGAAGAGCCTTTTAAGAGCCGTTGGAATGCCTCGTACTCCTCGGGAGACAGTGTAACCCCTTTCTCAGATGGTGGTCCTCTAGGTGGTTGCTGCACAGGCTATGGCATAGACTCCGGAGTGAGAGATGAGGAATCACTAGAGGCCCCCAGATTAGCAACAGGTCGCAGACGTGATCCCCCTTTGCCATATTTCTTCCAGCAAAAATCAGGCTGATGTCTAATTTTGTTGCAATGAATACATGGAGAGCCACGACCATGGCCACGTCCACGGCCACGCCCCCCTACGGCAAGAGCTGAAGCACTACCAGATTCTCCAATCTCACTAGATGTTGTCTCAGTCAGATTCAATTTGGTACTTGCTCTAAGAACACGAGAGTAAGCAGCAGCCAATGTAGGAACCTGAGTGTCTGCAAGTAAATTGTCTCTAACATGTCCGAGATTATCATCCATTCCAGATAAAAATTTAGCAACAATAAACTCTTCCTTTTGTTTCTCCAGCTGAGCGGCATCTACAGCACTAGGCTGATACAGTTTTAATTCACTCCAGAGACCCTGAATTTCAGCAAAATACTGAGAAATAGGTCTTCCTTCTTGCTTTAGAGTGAACAATCTTGAATAAATATTATAAATATGAGAGATATTGTGCTCTGCCGAATAAATCTTTTTCAGAGTATCCCACATCTCCTTAGCGGTGTCTAAAAAGACAATATTATTGAAAATACTCTGTTCACAACTATTATTCAGAATTGAAATTACCATCCCATCATCAACTTCCCAAGCTTCATATGCCTTCTTATCAGTTTTCTCTGGAGGGTCTTGCTCAATATGTCGAAGTTTTCTCAAAGAGAGCAGCAAGAGGCAAAAAGACCGTGCCCATTGAGAATAATTATAGCCATTTAATTTTGTAGCAGTAGCCATCATATGATAGAGTTTCCCGTCAGAAGTCGGGACAGAAGTGGACCTCGACGATTCTGCCATGACAACAACAAACAAAACAACCAAAGCCTCTGTTGCGCCAAAAGAGATTCGGACAATCTTCTTACAACAACAAATGGGTCAGCACATAGGGAGAAGATCACAAGCCCTCGTGCGCTGACCATCCTAAAAGAACGAGTAGGTGCGGAGAAACTCTGCTAGAAGATAAGGTTACTCTTTCTTACCACCAAAGATGACGTTACCGTCAAACGAAAAGCTTTACACCGTGATTAGAAACTTCAGGATCCGCGCAGTGCGCGCATTGCCCCATCGGCGAGGGTCCCAGGCGGTCGCAGGGGCGCCCTCACGCCCTTCGCGCCGTGCGTAGGTCGCCCACCGTGCGCGCGTCGCGCCCTAGGTGGCCTTCGCGTCGCACCGCGCCTGCGTGGACGTCGTGCGCGCGTCGGGAGGAGACGCGGGGGTGGTGGTGGGCGGCCCTCTTCGCGTCGCAGCGCGCCGTGCGCGCGTCGAGAGGAGACGCCGCGGTGGTGGTGGGCGGCCCTCTACCCCATGGCTCTGATACCATGTGCGACGAGGGCAAGAGGAAAAGAGATTCTATATTCATTAATTCAGAGAGATTACACTATAAAATGTGCCTGGGAGTACACAATTAAAACCCAGATACATACTAAAAACGTAATAACAAAAATACCCTATACTTAATTATTTTAACACTCTCAAATATGGTAGCGAACTTTGGCAAACAGCCATGCAAATTAGGAAATGAAGTAAACCATTGACTGATGGAGGGAACTAAATTTAGCTGTTGGAACTAATTTGGAGTAAATTTAGGCAGCATCCGATTTCTAGGAGCCTGAACTATAGGCAGTTTAGCCAACCCCAACTTAAATCAGAGTGGGTTGTGTTGGGTGATGGGATGATCCCACCCCGCATAAGTTACACCTTGGGCACAAAAATCCACACGTACCTATCTAGTCTCAAGAAAAAAGGTCCATGTAATAATTAAGAGCACCAGTTAAAGAAGAAAGAAGAAGCAAAGTGAAACTTTTTGAATGGATCACTTTACATGGTCCTTATTACTCAGTTATTTAATTGAATAATTTAGTCCAGATGGCACATGAGATTCTTACAAAGCATCCTGATCACATCCATCAACAGGAAAAAGAACAATCTAAGGTGTCAGAATTAAGCATCCCCACAATTCATCTTGTTAAAAACCTGAATACACGTCTTGTCAGCCTGCAGGGGGATACACAAACTTCCAACATTTCGATTTTCTACAACACGAGGCCTACATTTATGCACTTTTCTCCAAATTCCTCAACCCAAGCATCCCCTTAACATCTATCCAAGTTTATAGCCATTCTCCACGAAAGTAGGTAAAAGATGAAAGTAAGCAGATATTGGAAACCACATTCTCTCTGAAAATCATCAACTCAGATGGCAAACTCATTCCTTTGTTTCCCCATGCAAAGTAAAACCTGGAAACAAGGCCTGGGTCATATCTATAATGTGAAGTTGGAAGGAAACATTGAATGGTAAAAGAAGAACTACGAAAAGCTGTTTCATTACTAATAACAAACACCGGACAAAGGATCGCGTGCACAGAGTTCGAACTCTTACTTGAATGCAGTGGCCACAGGGCCCACTCCGAAAACCGACGCAATGACGACCTCCCTCAGAAGCCCCTGCAACGAAAACATCGTGGAGAAAGCTCAGCACAGGAAACATCCCAAGAAATGGAAGAAACTAAAGTGTTCCGGCTAGCTCACCAGGATCTTGCTCGCCACCGTCGCCGCGCCCACCAAGCCGGCACTCCTGATCAACCCACCCGAGCCAAGCCCACTCCTTCCGACACCCGACTGTGGCGACACGACCTCGGGCGCCGCCGCCGCTCCATTCCCCTGGGTGTGCTCGGTGAAGTCCTCAGCTGATGCCTTGGGAAGCCGAGGCCAGCGCCTCCCGGGGTTCCGTGCCGGCCGAGGGAACGGCGGCGCTCCAAGGGGAGGCGCCGCGAGGGGGAGTGGCCCACAGCGAGGGTGTCCGCCCGCGGAGAGTGCACGTCTCGTCGGCCGGAGGAGACGGGAATGCGAAGTCCCCGGGCGCCCCGGGAGCGGACTGCCGGCGAGCAGACAGAGGCCGGCGCACGCCATCCCGCCTCCGGCGGTCCGCGCGCTCGGACACGCACCGTTGGCGCCGCTGCAGCATAAAAAGTTGAACACAACTGAAGGAGGGGAGGCGAGGGGACGCTGTGCACGTTCCGCCGCCGCACCAAGGCAAATGTGTGTGCCCGCGAACGAGCGCTAATGTGGGCTTGTGGGCTTGGGCTTGGGCTGGGGGGGAGGTCGGTTTGGCCCACTTTGATGATAATAACCTCTTTTTTTAATTAAAAAAAATACAATTTTCACAAACATCAGTAGGAGGGAAATATTACCGTGCCATTTGTTACATTTTGTTTTCGTTTCTCCATCCAATTAAAAATAGGATGACGAAAAAATATTTTTTCGAATCCAAAAGTTTTCAATTTCAAGATACCCAAGCTAAGTTTAAGGTTGATGTCACCTCAAATAACTCTGATTTTATAATCAAATGATTGAGATGAGAGCGACAAATATGACGACGAAAAAGTGGAATCTGAAGTATTCATATCGTTTTAAGTTATGGAAAATACTGTAGCTTACTTAGAGTTGATGCCGGTCTCATTCTCTTATCCTAATAATAAGGGGTAGGGGTGAGGTTTAGGGGCAACTTTGAGGTCTCCATTGAATTGAACTCTTGGCCTTCATCAAGAGTAATGCCCAGTGCACAGTATCTCGGGCCTAACTACACACCCCGATTGTGTACCAAGTAAATTTATTTTCAAAATTTTTTCAGTGATATGAGATCAAAGTCACCTTAATTTATGGTGTAAGGCACATCTCGCTCTTGCGACCCAAAAAAATAAGTAAAAACTTAGGTTCAAGATAAATTGGACCCAACACTATACATTGAATATGTTTTTTAAAGATTTTTTCGGATCACGAGTTGGAGGTGTGCTTTGTATCACAAATTAGGATGATTGGGATCTCAAAATATAAAAAAAAATAAAAAATAGAGTTTACTTAGTGTGCAACATGAGTGAAAAATAGTCTAGTTGTGCACTAAACATTACTCTTCATCTGAGTTCACGTCCTTTGATGTGCATTGTCTGTAAGGGAGGCCTTGAGTCTGTTGGGCTGGCAAAGCCCAAGGTGTCCTAGATCCAAGTTATCACAAGCCTGCCCTACGAATTATTCACATCTACCAAATTGAGGACCAAGTTTAAAGGCACAATATACTACCAAGGACATCCACCTTCTTTTTGGTAGGAAATCTAGGTCTAATCATGTGTGAATCTGGCCTAAGGGACCTTTAGGCGGCGTTTGGGAAGGCCCATCACTTATGGCTTCTCTAAATAATTCATCTATCGAACATAATTTGCAGCCAGTGTGGATTTTTAATCATATAGAATCCTCAGAATCTAACATGAGGGAGCTTCGAGAGATTAGATAATTGGGCATTTTTTGTGCCTAGTTTTCTTTCTTCTGCAAAATTTAATCTTCACGCAAGTCAAGAATGGGTTTAAACGTTTGAAAAAACTTAAAACGTGTCAGATGATTATGTCTTGAAAATCATGCCCAAAGCTTTACCAAACTGGTTAGTGAGAGAGGCATAGGTATCTCCTTTTGGGTTAAAGTTAAAAGGTGTGGTCATCAAAATCGAATGAGATGGAGTTGGGCAGATGATGGGGAGAAGGAAAAAAAGGATGTAGGGTGGAAGGGAAGAGTAGCATAAGAGAGGGCGAAGGAAGGCGGCTCCATGAAAGTGACGGCGAGGATGTGGCAAGTGTTATTGGCGCCTAGCCATGGTTGTTGCAGCTATGGAAGCAAGTTCTAGGTGGAGGAATCACCTATTGTGAGACCGTTGTGATGTCACAGTGGTTCATCACCTCCTTGCCTAATGCATTTGTCCCCTGTTAGTGGCGGAGTGGACACCCTTTTCTTTTCTAAGGAGGAGGTCTCGAGTTCAATCTCTGATTCCTCTCTCTCCGTTAAAAAAAAGAATACTAGGTGGAGACTTTTACAATGTATATATCTCCTAAGGTTCTCTTTCTAGTGGGGATGTCCTACTCCTCAAGTCCACCTTTGATTGGGAGTTTCCCCAAAGTTAATCCACTTTCACCCCAGGTTCTTAATCATTGGTTTGATTGGTTAGATTTCGTAATCCATTTAAAAGTGGGTTAGCTTCAAGTTTCACTCCAAATTTTCTAACCCTCTTAGCCCCACTTTGGTTTGGGGTTAAAGGTAATCCGATTAAATTTAAGTAGATTTATTTTTATTTTTTTACTTTGCGATGGCACCGGATTAAGTTATCTCATCAATGGAGGTGAGATAGGTTAATCCGACTTAAGTCATATTAAGTCATTTTTAAGTAGATTATCTGAATCTGCTCCCGTCAAAATAAAATGACTTAAGTTTGGGTTAAAGTGGGAATAATCTTGAGATAAATCCCAAACAAAGTGACGTTTAGAGAGGTGAGATAAGTTAACCCGATTGGACTTACAAATCAAAACCGAGTTAAACAAACAAGGGATAACTTAATTCGAGTGAGTTAACCGGGGAAAAAATTAAACCCCCCCCCCCATCAAAGGAGCCACATGAATTGGATGAACACGGCAGATTTCAACAATCAATAGCAGGGAGCTCTCTTTCAATGTTAAAGGCGGAGCAAATGCTCCTATGATCTTAACTGCAAGCAAAGGTATATAGTGATTGTTGTTTGGTGTCCTCACCTGAAGAGCTTAAACTGGGCTATGAGACTTGGGGGACACTGCAGGCTGGCAATCAAACATCTAGGGAGAAGGTCTTGATGTATCATGTGATCTTGATGGAGATGCCCACTTGTTCATCAGCATTAGAGCAAGAGCCTCATACTAAGCAAGTGGCCACCCTTCGGCTGGCATTTGGCTTCAACTCCCATAACCACCCCTGGAGCATTAGGAGGAGGTGATGTTAAAGTCCATCAAGCAAGAGTTGCTCAATTTCAAGTTCAAAGAAACTCTCTAGTATCATTATGTTAGGTTCTTCGTCCTCAAAAAATGAAATAAAAAAACTCTAGGGCTTTTGGATTCGTGAGTCAAAGATTGGAGACCATTAGGTTATTAAATAGTGTTGAGATTTAGTCACATATTAGATAATTTACGTGGACGTCTCCCTCCTTATCGGTTGAGAAATCTCTCAACTCAATACTTAAGTTATGAGTTAGAATTTGGACCTTTAACATAGTATCAGAGTAATGTTTAATCCATCCCACTTATTTAACTGTCACTCATTCCGTAACCATTCTGGTTCAGCATTAGGGGAGTTGTGCGCCTCCCTCCTCATTTGTCGAGAATTCTCTTAGTTTAATATCTAAATTTTGGATTAGAGTTTGGGTCTTTAACAAACATGGGTAGAGATGACGAGTCGCAACATCAAGTAATTGGATGAGATATCACACCCTTCCACTCCATTTCCCCTTTATTCTCTAGTGTTTATCCCCATACAAGAAATCGTCAGGGAGTTGGGTAAAGGGGAGAATTTTCATTAGAAGTAGAAACTTTACAACGGCCTACCAAGAAAAAAAATTCGCAACAATATGTGCAAGCATATCATGAATTTTCTTTATTAAATGGAAGAGCTTTGGAAGCAAAGGTGCGAAGGGATCCACTTACAAGCATTTTGCTTTTCTTTTATACCCCTTCCTGCATTTGAAATTTGAGTTGCATACACTAACAACGTTAAAATTGAAGAAAATTCTACAAGAGAAGAATGGGTTCATCTCTTGTATGTCTAGCATTTAGTTTCCATCATCAAATGATTTTTTATATTTTTTTGTTCAAAATTTAAAGCCAATTAGTCTCAGAATCGAGATTGGAGACGAGATTACAAATTTCTATATTTTTCAAAGTGGGTAAAATATCTAACACCACATCACAAGAAATTTTGTAGATGCTAGAACTCAATCCACGTTCTTCTAACAAACACGCTTGATGGCTCGAGTGCTCCAAGGAGAGAAAGAAGAGAGGAGGGAGAGAGGTTTCGGACGACCAGAGTATCCTATCTTTCATAAGTCTCTAAGGACTCCATATTTATCGCCCCCTCCATCGCCAGAGTCTTACTTGACAAGTGAGAGTCCTTATAGAGTCTTAGTTACCAAGCGACATGGAAACCAACTAACTAGATTTCATCTTGAACCCTACCCAAGGTGGATGACCACATGTTAACATCTCACACTCATATGCATATATGTATTATATCTCTCCAATGTTATCTCTTCTTAACTCTTCGTTTTATATAGAAAATGAGGTGGGACGATCTGATGTAAAAGATATGTAAGTGTGAAGTGTTATATTAAGTTACCATTATACTAACATAACACTACAACTCTATATCTCGTCTTACATCCCAAATCACATGTTCACACCAGACTAAGTTGATCTGATCTCTCAATAAAACATAGATCTACATCTTATCTCTCAAACTATATATTTGTGTTATTGATCGCATCGAACTCATCCCAACGTAACCACTATGGCAATGAGACAAAATATGAGCGTAAAATAAGTTTGACTTTTCCTACGTCACACATGTCAATTCATTTAGTCTTAGCTACACTTCACTAGACATGCTCCGCTAGATCGCATGACTATGGCCCTTGACAAATATGCTAAAGTAGTAATATCTAGCATATGTTTTATCCCATAGTGCATAGTTTCAAATGGCACAATTAATGAATCATTAGATTCAATATATAGGCTCACATAGTGACAAAGTAGAGATCCATTCTGTCACTTCTTCAGTGATCATCAAATGACACATACAATATGGTTTATATGTTATGGTAGAGCTCCAGTTATGACATGTCACGCTCAAACACCATATATCTCAAAATTGCAACTCCCATAAACACCCACACCAATACATAGTGTAGATAGATTCGACCATATTAGACTGCATGGAAACATGTAATTCCATATTCAACTAATTACCGCTAATCTCATTTTAGCTATTTGCTAAGGTGACATATGACTATCTTTCATGTTCCTACTAGATGCGAAGTATCCATATGTTTGTCTCATCATGCCCACTCATATAGTAACATGGCGGTCATCCATATAAAAGGATTGATTAATAACCTGATGACATTCAACATTCATATTCACGTAGATGATGTTTTACTTTAAACAGCAACACAAAGACATACTCATATTTTATTGCATAAAAATGATGTCCAAATAAAACTACGAGCAAATCAAATCCTCCTCAAACCAAAATCTCTAATGTGCTTTAGAAACAAATCTCTGGTAAAAAGTTTGGTGAGTATCTCAGTGGTAGATATGTCTAAGGATCACCAAATCTTGCGTAATGATGTCTGGAATGAATTGATATTGGGTGTCAATATTCTTTGACTTCTCATGATATTTAAAATCCTTTGTGTTACTAATTATAGTTGTATTGTTGCAATTGATCACAATAGCGTCTCCAATATGTGTTGTAACATCTAAACTCACTAAGAACCTCCTAAAATAGACACTCCCTTAAATTGTACTGGTGCAAGTAACATACTCATATTCCATAATGAATAAGGAAGCATAAGTTTTTGCTTCTTGCTGCATTAGAAAATGACACCTCCTCTAATAATTCATATTCTAAAGTAGACTTGCCCTCATCTCTGTTCACGGACCCATCAACGTTAGGTATCTAATCAACTTAAGATTTGCACCATGATAACATAGAGCAAAGCTCTCAACCTCGTAGATATCTAAAGGTCCTCTTTACTGCTCGCCGATGCACAGTAGCAGGATTGTTTTGATATCTACTAATTATATGCCAACTGCAAAGCAAATGTCAGACCTAATACATATCATAATGTACATTAGACAACCGACTTCATTGACATAAAGAACTCTCTTCATTCATTCTTTATCTTTTTCTATCTTAAAACATTGTTCTACACTAACAATTAATCCTTCTCCATTAGAGTGTAAATATGTTTAGCATTATGCATACGGAAGCATTCTAAAATTTTTTTAATAGAAGTCTCTTGAGACTAGCTCTTGGATCGATCTCTCTAGATCTTAATTACTTCCCAATACGTAGTTTGTCTTGCCCAAGTTTTTCATCTCAAATGTAGAGAACAACCACACCTGAGTGGTCTTCATCAACTTACGTCATTCCTAACTAAACTTATGTCGTTCCTAACTAAATGGATGTCATTGACATAAAAATTGGATGAGAACACTTTTCTCAACTCTTTTGACATACACACCATAGTCTCGCCACTAGAGAGAGAATATATCCTCGTAATTTATTCCCTCTAATAAGGTATAACATTTCGTCATGAGTCAAGATTTGTATTTGTCAATTGATCCATCTGTCTTACGCTTGACTTTCAGGACCCACTTGTTCCCAGTAATCTTATAGCTACGTGGTAGATCAACAAACTCTCACACGTTATTCCGAGCCATTGAAACTCATTTCTTCTCTCCTTGAAACCATCTGTTTTTTTGGATCGGGTGAAGACATTGCTTTCTCATAAGATGTAGACTCATCAACATCTAAAAGAGTACATATGAAAATTTTCCTCTCATGAATCACAAATTGACGTCGATGGATAGCTGAACTATTGTTCATCCTCTAACTGATCAGCAAGGGAACATAAAGTAATTCAATGACAACTTGAAGCAGAATGTCTGTATTTATGCTATGTAAATTCAAGAAAAATCATATCACTCCTCCGAATTTACGTGAGGAAAAAACACTGGGTTGCGTACAAAGCAGGTTAGATTACGACGTGTGATCAGTGCATTGAAGGCGTGCGACATCTTTCAAGTGACATGGGCCCTTCTAAATGTTAAACTAGCTGCTCTCGCTTGACTCTTCTGGTGAGCAAGCAAACTGGTCGGGAACAATTGATCTGGTCGGATCGAAGTCAAGAATGAGAATAGCAGGCAAAAAAGAAAAAATTGAAGTATAAAGAATGGTACTGTAGTATTTGTCTTTATTTCATCCGGGGTTCGTAGACTCGGTGATCCATATTAGATCGGATCTTCTCCGAGCCGGTACGGCATCTCTCCCCTCTCTTAAAAACACACTCTCTCTCACTGTGACTCGACTCGACTCGACCTGACTCGGGGTGATCCGCACCGTATCAAATTTTTCTAGATACAGTACGGTACATCCGAGTCGACAAACCATGATTTCATATACCATTATGACAGAGAGAATGGAGCTGCTCATCTTAAGACACCGAGAAATCCTGCGTGCACGTGATGCGAACCGTACGTGACACTTTTGGCTACGGTTGGGATGGTTTGGCGACAGATGAATACCTGTCGCTAAAGATATTCGTGAAGGGCCGTCTCCAGAAGGCGTCCGTTAGTCCATCTATGAGATATATCCCTCGATCAGTGGTTAGTTCCATGGGTAATGTGTGCAGCCATCTTCACATCAGGAACCATTTCAGATAAACAACGGCAAATACGATAATCTAAGTTCTGCATGAGGTAACATCCTACGTTATTCAAGAAAGATAGCAAGAAAGGAAAAAAATGTGCACGAATGGAATGTGAGCCAATGCAAAATGACTTTATTTTGTGGAGGATGCTAACATGACAAGTTTTAAGCACGGGAAGTTTGGCTTATCCGGATCATGGTTCGCCGACTTGGTCCGAGAGCGGTCGACTCGAGCGGATCTACTCGGATCTACTGAAATCTAAGACATGATTAGGTCGACTCGGATTGAGTCGCTCCTCCCTACATCTCTATCCTTCTCTGTGACATTCTAGGTGTTCTTTGACGAGGATTCAGGAGTCGTGGCGAGGATCCAGTGGTGACGACAAGGATCGAGTAGTGACAGACGAGATCCAGCGACGGCGGCAAGGATCCAGTTGAGAGGGATGTTGCCAACCACTGTGGGGAGTTCCCAGGGATGGGGCCGACACACCGGGATGGGTTGTTGGGGTGGGAGGGCATCGGGGTGAGAGAAGAAATAGTTGTCGGGGTGGGAGGGTATCGGAGTGAGAGAAGAAAGGGTTGTCGAGGTGGGAGGGCACCGAGGTGTAGTGGGTCAAACCGAGTTGGCCCGAGTTACATGTGACTCGAATTTATCGTATCGGATCAAAGTGATTCTAATCTGACACGAATCATCGAGTCGATGAACCATAATCTGGATCAAGATGGATGACCATTTTAGTCCCCAATTACTCTTGCTGGTCACAACTTACAGGCAAGATAATAGCCTTACGGGTAATGATCGATGATCTATAGGGGCAGCTTTGACAACGGGTTGGTCGGGCGGATAGTGCAACCGGAGAGAGAGAATCTCTCAGTGGGCCCCGCCTCTCCCCTCACACAGCCTCCGCTAACCGGGGGCGATTAGCGTGCTCAACCCTCCGGGGTCGAGCACGATAACCGTGCTCGATTAACAAAGGGGGCCTAGATGTTTGGAACTATATATGGATCACTACAAGAAAAACCGCGAGTAGCGACCGACCTCCCGGTCGCTATTCGGTCGCAGATCGGTCGCAAAGAGATACTGCGACCAAACAGACACCCATTAGCGACCGAACATGTCGGTCGCTATATAATAGTCGCTAAATGGCGACCGATATAAATCGGTCGCAGAATAGGTCGCCGTTAGCGACCGATAATTATCGGTCGCAGAAGCAGTCGCGGATAGCGACCGATAATTATCGGTCGCAATATCAGTCGCGGATAGCGACCGATATCAATCGGTCGCATGACCCGTCGCTAATATATACAGTCGCTATGCGGTCGCTATTCGGTCGCTAATTTTGTAGTATTTTTTTAAAATAAATTTATATAAACGACTATAAATCACCTGATAAATAATAATTTAATAAAATAAATAATAGAGACAGTCGCTATTCGGTCGCTATTCTGTCGCTAATTTTAATACTTTAATAAAATAAATAATAAAGACAGTCGCTATTCGGTCGCTATTCGGTCGCTAATTTTGTAGTATTTTTTTTTATAAATTTATATAATCGACTATAAATCACCTGATAAATAATAATTTAATAAAATAAATAACCTGATAAATAACAATTTCATAAAAACATATAAATCAACTACACAAATCACAATCTCCACGAACTTCAAATTCATCACATACAAACACACAAATTAATCATACATCCATAATAAAATGACAACATGCAAATAACTAAAATGAAATCACAAATCCTCCGCATATGTGTCATCCTGGTCGTCGTCTCGTCCAACATCTCGCGACGGATGATCCTGTATATCATTTAAAAAAATTAAAATCAAATCCTTAATAAAGAAATCAATTTTTCTTGAAAATTAAAAGCAAGATGTTTTTCATTTAAGTGAAATTGACGAATGACAATTTTAAACGTTTTGCTCAAATCGGTAGTCCAATTTGGACTCCGTCAGTTTCTACAAGTCACTCTCACCTTCCCGGTCGTGTTGGAGTCATTGACAAATTAATTGGACATATATTTCTTTATTTTTGACCCTCTTACACTCGATTAACTTGGTTCTATTTAGGAAATGTAAATTTGAGCATCGAGCTCAAATTTGGAGTCCAATTTGAACTCCGTCAGTTTCTACAGGTTACTTTCACCCCCCATGTCGTGTTGGAACAATCGATGGATTGATTGGACCTCTCTTTTCAATTTTGGACCCTCAAACCCAAGTTCATAGAGTTAAGAAAATGATATTTTCCCCTCCTCAATCTAAATTCTTATATTTTGTAAGATGATATTTAGAGTTAACAAATAGAAAATCAATCAAATAAAATACTTACCGGAGGCTGCTGTGCACGAGGTGCAGGAGGTGCAGGAGGTGCTCTACATATTAACAAAAAATAAATTATATGTTACATAACAATAAGTGTGTTAAAATATAGCAGGAAAATGACTTAATATGATAAAATAAGATAAATACCAAGAACATAGTGAACAATAAATCTCGAACATCCATCGGAAAATCAGAAAAGCGACGGATGGGGCCTGGAAAATGTGCTTCAATTG
Organism: Amorphophallus konjac; assembly: GCA_022559845.1. Classification (NCBI taxonomy): domain Eukaryota; kingdom Viridiplantae; phylum Streptophyta; class Magnoliopsida; order Alismatales; family Araceae; genus Amorphophallus; species Amorphophallus konjac. The sequence continues at coordinate 6,707,805 of CM040120.1, forward strand.
ACTTTGTAATAAATTGTGATGCTTGGGCTGGCTCTATTTTATTCCTGAAATTGAAAATATTAATACCACAATGATGAATAGATAATAAAAATAATGCATTACATACCCTTCATTTATCCACACTGCCCGCATCGTCTCATTATAACTGCCCTCCCCCTCGTGATGACTCGTCTCGTCATCAGCACGTACTATACGAAATGGACAAAAATAAATAAAACAAACTATCAAAAAAATATAGAAATGTAAATGAACATACCTGACTCAGCTGGAGGAGGTGTAGATCCACTCGCCATGTGTGATGGCGGTGCAGAGGCCGTCAATCTACCTGTTGTCAGTGGTAACGGTGCAGAGGTCGTGGGTCCTGTAAGGATAAGAATCAGATAGCACAAAAACATAAAGAATTATTTTAAACAAATACTACAATGCATTATACATGAAAGTATACATACCTACTACCGGTGGTAGCGGTGCAGAGGTCGGTGGTAACGGTGCAGAGGTCGTGGGTCCTGTGAAAATAAGAATAAGATACCACAAAAACATAAAGAATTATTTTAAACAAATACTACAATGCATTATACATGAAAGTATATATACCTACTACCGGTGTAGAAATGGAAGTAAATCTCCTCCCGCTACCCTCTCCCCTCCCACCTGAAGAAGTCCCACGCCGTCCTCGAACCATATCTTCAACTGGTAATAAAATACATGCATATTCATCAAATAGTGAAAGAAAGAAAGTTACAGAGTATTAAAATTTTAGGTAAAATTGTATACCATTAATCAAACATTCTCCATTTCATCTTCAGATGTTGGAGATATATCAAATTCAACATTCACATCTTCATTATCAGATTCATTTTGATCACTAATATATTCCTCCTCTTCGGAGTCCCCCAACTGTATTTCAGGTTGTTCTGGATCGACTTCTTCCACTTCATTCTCTTTAGATAAAGACAGTGCCTCCACAGATTCATCACTAGAAGCAGGCAACTCTACATCATCACCCAAGTCTGATTGAAAGAATTCGGCATTCACATCCAACTCTACTGTTTCAGTCAAATCCAACTCATAATCCGGGAAAAGCCTTGTCTTAACCTTGCAAACTGCCCACCAATCATTTCTTTCTTTATTTCTAGACGATGGATACTTTGTATAATAGACCTGCTGGGCTTGTGCGGCCAAAATGAATGGATCATAAGTATTCAATTTAGACTTATGTCTGATATCGACAATCCCATATGTTGTGTCATTTCGAACAGAATTGGGATCAAACCAATGACACTTGAACAGAAATATATGGTTGTCATCTCCGAGATATTGTAATTCTAAGATCTCCTCAATAATACCATAATAATCACGTTCGTTTTCATTATATGTACTTCCTTTCACACATACCCCGCTGTTCATTGTTGACTTATTCTGCCCATATTGTCTAGTGTGAAATCTATACCCATTCACAATAAATGCTGGATATGTACGTGTAACTTTCGATGGGCCATAACTACTCTCTCGAATTCTTTGATCAGTAATAAAACCATTTTCAACCTACATATGGAGAGCACACTAGTCAGAATTTGTCATTGGCCTAACAAGGAGAAAGAGTAGTAATAATACTTACACGATATTTCAGCCAAGAAGCAAATGATTTTTCTCGTTCTTTTTCAACCTCCATGTCAGTGAGATATGGACATCTTTGGATTAATTCTGAGTCAAATTGTCTGTATTACGACCATTGGAGCATTATAGATGGAATGAAAAATAATAAGTTATAGACACAATGTAATGTGAGCAGAGAACTTACGCAACATAAGGTTCAACCTCCATACAATTTAAAAGGATGTACATTTCTGCACAGTGCAATTCTCTATCATTTAGCATCCGACTCGAAGAACGTCCATACGCACGTCCAGGATACTTAAATATAGACAGCCGCTCAGAGTGAACGGAGTCTCCCCCATCATCATTACGTGGTGGCCGAGTACGACGAGTTTGTACCTCAGGTTCAAAGTACATTGAACAGAAATTTGATATTTCTTCCATAATGTACGCCTCCGCAATGGAACCCTCTACTTTTGCCTTGTTGCGAACTTTCATTTTCAATTCATGCATGCACCTACCAGAATGTTCATAAGATAATGAAAAACACATCAGCATCTAATTGAATTATGAGGAGAAAATATATATATATTACCTCTCAAATGGATACATCCATCTAAATTGTACTGGCCCTCCTACTTTAGCCTCATATGATAAGTGTATAAGCAGGTGCTCCATTGAATCAAAGAATGAGGGTGGAAATATCTTTTCCAATCTACAAACTGTCGTGATCACATTCTGTTCAATAGTTTCCACATCTTCATACCTGAGCTCTGATGCACATAAAATTTTGAAAAACTGACTTAACTCAGTCACTGCTCCCCATATCGGCTTCGGCATCATATCACGAAATACAATAGGTAACAACCTCTGCATGAACACATGACAGTCATGACTTTTCATTCCATATATTTTCCCCTCATTTGTATTCACGCAACGAGCAATGTTAGACACATAACCATCTGGAAATCTCAATTGTTTTAGCCAAAAGCATACTTCTTTAATCTGTGCAGCTCCAAGGGCGTAAATTGCTTTCGGTTTAACTGTTTTACCATTTCTATCAATAAGTTCCAGTTCTGGACCAGCAGCATCTATGACCATATCAACATATGAACTTCCACTTCCTCTATTGGCAGGCTCGTAGGACCACAATGTTTCACCATGACATATCCAGTTTGTATAATCTTTAACAAACCCCTTTCTGTATAAATGACGTTGTACATCCCATGTTGTCAGCCGCTTCAAATTCTTACAGACTACACAAGGACATCGGATACGACCCTCACAATCTACAGCTTCAATAGGATTTCTCAAAGCAAACTGAATGAATCTCTCAACTCTATTTTTAAATTCCATAGACACCACCTGATCAACTACTCTACGGTACATCCATGAACGATCTTCAGACATTTTCCCTATGCGAATGAAATGTAAACACACAAAACTTTAACATGTTTAACAAAATAAAAAGTCCAACCCTTTCCTCACATCGTCCATCTCTGCCATTTTAAATAGGACGGAAATATCATTTAGATTTTCACTTTTTAACCCATCTATGAAGGTTTGATCGCACGATTAATTACTATATGTGTTGTGTTATTTGCTAAAAATTTCGGCAGCATCTCCCCACACCTCTCTCTGATATACCACAAAATATTTATTGATTAAGAAATTTTCTTAAACACTTACTAATAAGTGGTTAAGAAATTAATCAAAATCAATAAAGGTATATCAGAGAGGAGTGAGAAGACGCATCCAGCCAAAATTTTTAACAAACAACACAAACACATATAGTAATTAACCACCTAAGTGCGATCAAACATTCACAGACTGTCCAAACGGGACAATTCAAGACTTTGAGTTAGATATACACATTCTCATCATTCAAAATGAGAACGTGCACATCAATCCCAAAGTCTTGAACGGGTAGATTGATTGACACGGGTTTAACACGCTCTCCTAAGATGCGTGCAATGTTAGGTTGCACCCACGCATCTCAGCTCACATACAACACCCAACTAATTAAATATTGACAAGATAATAACACATTCTAAAAACATAGCAGTAACATGTTAAAATAAAATTCATGCTCTTATGAATGTGCTGGAAATGCTGCAAGTAACACCCAACTATCTCTAGCTTCATATATAATTACTATTTTAGAAATGCTACAAGTCTAAATAACAAAAAAGAAAAAATAAACAACGGAACAGTGGTCTTCAGACACAGTATTCTGATTAGACAGAGCATGGATATATTGCAAGATACGTGATCAAACCGCCCAGCATCTAAATAAGGTTAGGTGCATCATTCTGTTTTAGAAATCTGATTAGAAGCGCCACAGGATCACAAGAGCCTTCTTTAGGAATTCTCATCCTCATGATTATATGCCAACTGAATTACATTTCATAAAGAAAAAATAAAATCAGCAGCAAACTCTCTACATCATAAGGTTGTGATAGTCAGATATATATCTTGCATATCATTCCATTTGGACTACGGACAAGGGAAAAAGGAAAAAAGATTCTGACTGAGTGCATGCATACGAATCTATGATCCACTCCCACAAACACATGAAGAAATCATGCTGCCAGATGCTTTTGAACATAATTGAATCTTTAGATCCAGGCTAAGGATGAACAGGTCTGATTTTGGTGCAGATATGGGGTGCGGGTGCATCCAAATCCAAGTCAACAAGGAAACTACCATCTTAAACTGTCTTATAAGACCCTATAGTTCTATCGAAAAGCTACAGTATTATAGGTATCATATAAATATCAGATAATTGAATAATACTTAAATTACTATTTTATCCTTTAATATCATCCATTAATTTAATCTAATGATCAAGTATACATAAAATAAAATTTAAACATCATATTAATACCTATTATATTAGTTTATTTATTTTGGGTACACCACTGATTATCAGCTCCAAATACATATACATCCATTACCAGGATTCTTCTTTCCCTACAACAGCAGTTGCTTTCACCTTAGGACTTGGAAAAGAAAAATAAAGGCATCTAATCTCATGTGCATCCATTTGTTGGATAACGTGATGAATTCTAAAATTGAATACATCATCTGAAAAGCAAGGAAAAGGAAGTAACTTGTTCTATCGACCCACTCGGGGTCCTCAGAATGCATAATGCATTGCTCACCACTGTTAAGTATCAACATAATGTAGCCAATTAAGGCTCAGAAGAAGGCTCAAAAATGGTTAAAATTGGGAGCATGTACACAAATGGAAATTAAGGAACCCCAATGTGACTAGCTTGTCTAATTGTGAAAGTAAGTACATGATCAGCATCCCCTGAGCCCCAAACCACATGCACATGCATGAACAAGTCAAATTGTACATGTACATTATACATGTGGAAATGTAACCTACTCAGCCAAATGCAAAAGGAAGATTGTTCCCAGTTCCTAATGGTACTGTAGCAACAGGAGGTGGGTGGGCTAGTTTGAGATCAGAGACCACTCCAAGCATAAATTTTATTTTAACATCCAACACATTCATAAGAGCAGAAATCAAATATAGCAGGATATTAAAATTTAATACCGGAGCCGGAGGGGGGGACCGGAGCCGGAGGGGGGGCCCTGCGGAGGGGGAACCGGAGCCGGAGGGGGGACCGGAGCCGGAGGGGGGCCCTGCGGAGGGGGGACCGGAGCCGGAGGGGGGCCCGGAGCCGGAGGGGGGGCCCTGCGGAGGGGGAACCGGATCCGGAGGGGTGGCCCTGCGGAGGGGGGGGCGGAGCCGGAGGGGGGGCCCTGCGGAGGGGGGACCGGAGCCGGAGGGGGGACCGGATGGGGAGGGGAGAGCCGCGCCGGAGGGGGAACCCAGATGGGGAGGGGAGAGCAGCGCCGGAGGGGGAGGGGGGGCTCGGGCGGAGAGGGGCTCGGGCGGGAGAGGGGCCGCAAGGGGAGGGGGGGCTCGGGCGGAGGGGGGCTCCGGCGGGAGGGGGCCGCAGGGGGAGGGGGGGCTCGGGCGGAGAGGGGCTCGGGCGGGAGGGGGCCGCAGGGGGAGGGGGGGCTCGGGAGGAGGGGGGCTCCGGCGGGGGTCCGCCTCACTTACCTCCGATGGCCGGTCCCCGCCGCCGCTCGCAGTCGTCCGTCCACCGCCGCTCGCCACGCCGGTCGTCCGTCCCCCGCCGCTCGCCACGCCGCTCGCAGTCGTCCGTCCACCGCCGATGGGAGCTGGTCGCGGGGGGGAGATGGGGGGGCCGCAGAGGGAGGGGGGGCTCGGGCGGAGAGGGGCTCGGGCGGGAGGGGGCAGCAGGGGGAGGGGGGGCTAGGGCGGAGAGGGGCTCGGACGGGAGGGCGCCGCAGGGGGAGGGGGGGCTCGGGCGGAGAGGGGCTCGGGCGGGAGAGGGGCCGCAAGGGGAGGGGGGCTCGGGCGGAGGGGGGCTCGGGCGGGAGAGGGGCCGCAAGGGGAGGGGGGCTCGGGCGGAGGGGGGCTCGGGCGGGAGGGGGCAGCAGGGGGAGGGGGGGCTAGGGCGGAGAGGGGCTCGGGCGGGAGGGGGCCGCAGGGGGAGGGGGGGCTCGGGCGGGAGGGGGCCGCAGGGGGGAGGGGGGGGGACGCGGGGGGGAGGGGGGGGAGCTGGTGGCGGGGGGGGGGGGAGATGAGTGATCCGCGACCGCTTCGCGACCTAAATAAATTCGGTCGTAAGATCAGCGACCGATTAGAGACCGAAATAAATTCGGTCGCAAAATGGGTCTCAGACGTGCGACCGATTATATCGGTCGCTATATGGTCGCTATTTGGGACCGACTAGCGACCGATTTATTCGGTCTCTAATTCGGTCGCTATTGCCACTTTTTCTTGTAGTGGATTCGTTGACGAGAAAGTCTGGTAAATGAGAGCTGGATAATCTATTAAATCACTTATTTAAACTTCAAATGATAATATATTCAACTGTTCCAAAGTATCACATCAGTTAATTATTTTATCTAAATGCCAATATTCTTACTCGAGCATCAAAAACTTAAGCAAGGCATTCAAACCGTACGTAACATTTTCGATCCCCCAAAATAATTGGCTGAAAAGTTATAGATGCGAAAGCATCATCTAGGACAAGACATTCAAATCCCAACATTTTCACCCAAAACAATTAGCTGAAAAATTATAAATGCCCAAAGCATCATCTATGAACGGCTTCGGACTGATCTCTATCATTTGAATCGGCAAAAACACCTTACAGATCAACAGCAGCACTCCTAATTCGACAGATTAAGGCATGAACATGAAATATGCCAATTTCCCATGCATGACAAACATAATTTATAGCTCAATTCTGAAATTGGCGCGCACCTTTTTTTTTGTCAAGTTGAAATTGGTTTCCAAAACCCTACATCAAAGTAGATCTTAGGGCGCATTTGTTTTGATTTTTAGTAATAATTAATTTTGATCTCAAAATTTACGCATTCAAAAATTTAAAATAAATGAGTTATTATCACATCAATTTTTTTAAAATTATTTTTAATTTTAGAGAAATGTAAGAATAAAAATATCACATTTTGAAAAGTCTAAAAAATTCTTATAAAGAATCTTATTTTCTATCTATTTGTTTGAAAATCAAAACTTAAAAATCTTCTCAAACGCACCCTTAAAGATTTGTAAGTTTTGATTTTTAAAAAAATTAAATAGAGAATAGGATTCTTTATAGGAGTTTTTTTGGGTTTTTTAAAAAGTGATATTTTTGTTTTGATTTATAGGGGTAACTTTTGATCTCAAAAACTGCATCCTTAAAAGGTCAAAACAAATAAATCATTGTCATATCGATTTTTCTAAAAAATATTTTTTAGTTTTAAAAAGATATAAAAACAAAAATATCATTTTTTTAAAAAACTCAAAAAACTCCTATAAAGAATCTAATTTTTTAAAAATCAAAACTTACAGATCTTCCCAAACGCGACCTTAAACATAAGTTTCATCTAGAACAAGTAAATAATTTACTTTATCAAATAATAAGTGCCAACTCAACTCGGTGTGACTCTCTCATACCATATCTGAGTCGGGCGAGACGAGTTGGTGCAAGTCACACCATATCACATCGTATTTAAATCGGAGACCGAGTGGAATCGTTTCACCGGCGAACCTCGACATCAACTCATCTGCACAAGCGACGGTGGTGGCGGCTTGCGGACCCATCTTTCCAACAGTCGCCACAAATTCTGTATCTTTGTCCGATAGGAGATGAGAGAGCCAACGTGGGGAACCAATGGAGGAGGAGAACGAGACCACAGTACCCGGGAGCACATGGTGGCGGTCGCCACCTGATCCAAGGCGGATCTTCCCGGGTAGAGAGCACAATGGTGTCCAAAATAAAGAAATCCCCGGCGGCAGGGAGCAGACGTCCGCGTCCCACGTCAAACTGTCAAGATCTCTCTCATGCGAAATCCACCGAGAAGATCTTCTCATGGAACATGCCTTTCTTCTCTTTTGTTTTTCCTCCCGTCTCGCCCGTCTCTCTCTCTCTCTCCATCTCTCTCTCTTCCCCTCCAATTGCACTGTGTCTTTGTCCCCCCCTCCCGACATCCTCACGTACGCGTCCGCGCGCGGAGCCCCAGGAACTGTGCAGAGATTGACGAGAGCGCTCGCCCCACTTTTCTTCTTCTCGTGTCTCAATATGTTTATAATAATCCTCCGCATCCTCCATAGCTTGCAATCGCGTAGGAGGTGGGGGAGGGGGGGGCCGACAAAAGCAGCTCTGCTCTTTAATAACCTTTGTATTTAGCAGGCGGAAGCGAAGTATGTCACAGAGTAATGCCTCCTCCCCAACCCTAAAAAAGATTCCATTTTTATACGAAGAGGGGAGATGAGGACATGAACTGTGATATAATTCTTCGTCACGTGACCTTCGGATCGCAGATTAACCGGGATTGCACCCCATCCGCCGTAGGTAGCACATCATGTCACAGTGAAGAAGAATGCAGAAAATTGCAGCCCTAATTGGGATTACATCCCATCCGCTGCAGCTGGCATATCATGCCACAGTGAAGAGAAATGCAGAAACTGCCGCCCTAAATGGGGTCTCCTCTCTGATTCTTTCAAGGCGGGCGCAAGAAGAGATGGGGAAAAAAACCCATTTTTTGGTTTTCAAGAAGAAAACAAGAACACATATTGACATAATTCTTCAATAAATCGTCTCGACAAGGGCGCGGCAAAGACGCGAGAAAGATTACGAGGAGACCGCAGTGGAGAAAAGTACAGAAGACGCCGCAACGGGAACTCCTTCCCATCATTCTTAGAGTACAGGAAGAAGAGAAAAATGGGACCCCTTGAGATATCTTGCTGGAAAGCCTTGAAGAACTATTGTGGCAGACAAATCATAAATAAGATGATGGGATCAGGAGTTCAGATGGAAAGAGTTGTAAGGAGGCCGCGAGAAGGCCGGGATTGGGTTGGGGGGGTGTTGTTTAACTGTGGGGCAATAACCAGCTGCTTCTCTTCCCAGACCACCGCTGCCGCCTCCTGCTCTCCCTGTGGCGGTGCGGATTATTGCGCTCGGCCATTAAACGCATGCAGGGGAGGATCGTCCGGGATGCGGCTGCCTGGCCAGGTTTGGGAGGGGGATGGAACACCCATGGAAAACGGTGCGCTCCCGTAACCAATAATAACAACATGCATTCCAACAACGATGGACAGGGCTAGCAGGCGGGGGGCTGGCCAGGTTGGACCCAATATGTGCATTCAAATCAGAAAATCCTCAGGACCGGCAGGAATATGACAGTCATCCGTTGCCATGCAGACATCTATGGCGATGGAAGTGCATAGGGACGGGAATACCAGTCCATGACAGCACGAGAAGCAAACCATGAAAGAGAGTACAAAGAATGATAGACAGACATAGTCCATAGAAATAGATAGATAGACAAATAGAGAGAGAGAGACATGATCATGGTGGAGATTCTGGTTTCCGTCAATGCAGCAAGGAGCTAGCTAGTCTGCCAAGACGCCACAGGCTATTTTCTATCCATAGTTTCTTCCTGTCCTACACAAGTGGAGAAATTTCTGATGCACCCATGCAGATTGCTACAGAAAACCCCATACACAACAACAAAAGTAGTGGTGTCTGTCGGGTAGTGTTCATCATGTCTCGAGGGCGTGGAGTTTGCTAGGCTCTCTGCTGCAGTTTGGCCGAGAGGATCTCGAAGAACTCCGGGTACTGGATGATGTCCTCCAGCATGCCTTGGGGAAGCATGGGGAAGTTCTCGCAGACGTCCCCCTCGTGGGTCTCCGGCGGGGCCGGGTGACCACCACCACCATAGCAATATTGTTGATATGGAGAGTTCTCCGGCTGCGGCTGCTGATGGTGATGCTGCGCATGATGTTGCTTCTGCTCCGAGGGTACCGACGGCGGGTGCGCTTCGTAGTCCAAGTAGCGGCTGAGGTCATCCATCTCCGCTTGCTTCATGTTCTCCTGCCCCAACGCGTCGACCTCCATCGCCTTCTCCCGCTGGCCCTCCATGCCAGCTCCGTAGCAGCCGCTTGCACTCTGAGGCGTGGACGAAGCAGAACAGGCGGTGGAGGAAGAAGAGTTCCACTGGGGGAAGAACCTCTGCACGATCTCCTCCAGGAGTCCCGAGTGGTCTGGCTCCGACGGGAAGAACTCGGAGAACCCCGCGTCCGCTGCCGGCGCCAGAGGTGGCTCGGTGTAAACAGGAAGCTCCTGGAACGGTGCACTTGCACCAATATTGGGGATGGCAACAGAAGCGCCACCACAACAACCAATACTACCCGCAGCAGGAACCGCAGGAGACGATGCCACGCGAGACTGCTCGCGAGGGAAAGCCGGACGGGCGCGGAGGGTCGAAGACGAAGCGGAAGGGGAGGAAGAGGAAGCGGCGCAGGAGCTGATGAGGTTGCGGAGCAGAAGCGTGTTGAAGGAAGAGGAAGAAGGGGAGGACGACACCGAGCCGGGGTGATGCTGCAGCGGCGCGGCGGCCTCGGGCGCCCAGGGGAAGGGCCAGAGGCTGGGAGGGGGCCTGCCGTCGGAGCCATGGAATCCACCGGGGTGCGGCGGCGGGAGTGGGGACGGGGAACTGGGAGGGGAGGAAGGGTAGACGAAGTTGGTGCGGGCGCGCATGCCGCGCATGGCGCGTGCGGCGATGTCGTAGGCGCAGGCTGCCTGCTCGGCCGTGTCGAAGGTGCCCAGCCAGCGGCGCTCCTTGGAGAGGGGGTCCCGGATCTCGGCCGCGTACCTCCCCCACGGCCGCCGCCTCACCCCCCGGTACCTCATGGTCCCTCCCCCCGCGGGGGCTCCCAGCGCCGGAGCCCTCTTGCCCCTCCTCCCGCCATCGCCGCCGCCTCCCTCCTCCATGCTGGCCAGCCAAACCCTTCAGTGTCACACATAGACAGAGACAGTGAGATAAAGGCGTATATTTATAGGGGGGAGGGCAGAAGGCGAAAGCCGCCTTTGGGTGTGAACGTATCTGTTCTCTACGTCTCACTCCTGTCGTCCACCCACCAATGGGACTGCGCCACATACCCCCTTTCGCCCCGGCGCATTGCGCCACAGGGCAGGACATCCCCTCCCCTGCGGAGAAATTTGGGGTGGGTGGGGAGTGAAGAGCCTTGATTGAAACATTCATGCAAAGGTGGGGGCTCTCTTTAGCGAGGGAATTCCTAACGGCCAAGATGTTCCCTGTGAACATCAGTCCTGCCACTACCCCACCACCCCTACACCCCCCTACTCCTTCCTCCCTGATGAGGTATAAATTCTTGAGATATTCTTCCCCCCATATTTTATCATCTTTGGGACATGACATCCATGCATGATCTTACCCATCATTTCATATTTATTGCTCTACAATCTTGGACACTTTCTCACCTCCATCCACCTCAATCTCACCATTAACTTATATTAAAAAGCATGGGTGGAGAGAGAAATAAATTTATCAAATTAAAATTTATCAAATCAATTTCTCACAGAAATATCATCTGTAATACTAGTCACGTATCGATATAACTAATTTATAACACATAATTGATACGTATAGTATATTTTTTAAATATTATAAATATTATTTTATATTAAATATAATTTGATAAATAATTTGATTAAGAGTCTTTATTTAGAATGTTAAGATTTAGATTTAAAACACAATAATGATATTATTTTCTTACTTTTTTATTATTTTTTTAAAAAAAATAAGTCAAGAAGCACATGATATTTGTGAGATTTGAACCCTTTATCTCACACACAATTAATAGAACTATTAACCACTAAATAATACATAATATTTTGTTATATTTTATAATAATATGTGTTTGTTAAATATTTTTTAATGTTGACATGTCGTGGTTCATACGGTATAGTATTGCATCGTATCGTATTAATAAAAAATTGATACGACTTAATCAATAAATTTTATTTAAAATTGATTAATATATAAAAAGGGCACGCTTAAAACTTATTTTTTTCCCGAGTTATTTTCTTACTTAGACTCTTATACTTTATTGATGCCCTTATTTTATTGGGCATCCATATCTCAATCCCTACTCTACGTGAAAGGCCGGGCCTTTTTCTGTGTGCTAGTCCGTATCTGTCTCTCTCCTATATAAGGCATGGGCTTTTTTGCATGCTAGCGTGTAGGATATCACTAACACTCATCACTCTCTCCAGTAGAGGTTATATTTATGGATGATGGTCCGTGCACCGTGCAAGCTATGATGATTTCCTTGTCTCCTCACATTTCCCCATATGGGTTTCAAGAGAGGAAGAGGTGCAGGGAAGGAGAAAGGATGGCAAGTTAAATGGCCCCTTCACTCTCCTCCTTCCCCGAGAGCTATCACTCTTCCCATCGTTACGAAGAGGGAATTATATGTAGTGGGTAATCACTGTTTCGCAATAAATTGTGAAGTGTTCTTGCCGAAGCATAACTGTGTGTGTACCCATCTGTGCATGCAAGTTCACAAATATCTTCCTTCTCCGTGTCATTGCGGTGTGATGAGTATTCTCTGTATTTGGTTAAGTAGCTCCCTTAGATTACTATGAGGGCATCTTTCGAAGTGTAATGAGGGTATGGTACCGTTTTGTCTTCTTAGAAGGGTGTTATTAGTACATTTTAGCTTCTAAAAGAATGATTAAAGATGCCATAATGACACTGCCAAGGAGTCCCATGCCCGAGCGAGTTGACTTTGCGGTCACCAGACTCAAATGCAAGCCATGCAGATCATGTTCTCACACAGACACACTGTGTATATGAGAGAGAGAGAGAGAGAGAGAGAGAGAGAGAGAGAGAGAGAGAGAGAGAGAGAGAGAGGACATCGTAGAAGCATGGTGAACCCTCCATCTTGCCAGATTTCTGCAAACCTAGCAGTTCAAAGAAGAGACTGCTGCCATGCTAATGACCCCGTGGAATAGGGCTCCCTTTCTGACAGCCAAAGGTGCCCTTCAGCCTTCACCCTCGCGGATGGTTACTTCTGGGTGAGCATGCAGCCGCCGGCCATTCCCGAGCTCCCATGTGTAAACAGGGTTTGGTTGGCTCTTTGATTGATGGGGAGAGCTCTCTCCTCTGTGTCTGGTAGTGTTTGCGTGTTACCTGCGCGTTCGCAGCACAGAGGAGAGAGAGAGAGAGAGGGGGTGTGATTTCTGTTTGTCTCTTGTGGAGGAAAACAGGAGGAGTTTCTCTCAGCTCTGCATGATGATCATTCTGAATGATTACACTGGCAGGCGATCAGAGCGTGTTCCCTGATGTTTCCTTATTCATTCTCTTCCTTCTTGCTGAAGAACATGCGATATCACAGAGGAGAGAGAGAACTGCTTCGAGCTTTTTCTCTGGGCCTGCACCTCTCTGTGGAGCTTATAATACGGCATTTATTTGGGGAGCATGGACAGTGTTGGGGTTTGGAAAGCAAGGGCTTGTCACGTGGACTTGTCTGATCTAGGGTTTTCTTTTTAGGCAGGGGCTTTTAGGGTTGGAGGTAGGTGCACTAAAAGTTGTTTCCCTGTACCCTCCCAAATGAGAGAGAGAGAGAGAGAGGGGTATTAATTTATGATAGATTAAATAAAACTTTTAAAAACAATTTTATTTTGATAAATAAATATATAAATAAATATTTTAAATTTCTTTTTAAAAATAAGTCTTCCTCTTGTCAAATAAATATTTTATCAATATCATCATGTGCCACGTCACTCTCTTCATTTAAATTATTTAAATATCTATCGGGTCATCCAAATTATATGATCCATTCTTTACCCATGCTCTAGTTCTCGACTTCACTTAAATTAACGAAGAGACAGACAAAACGTAGTGAAAGAGAGAAAGATGCGCATCTCGTTCGATATAGAAAATGTGTCTAATCTGTCTATGGGCTCGTTTGACAATCATACGATAAATCACTTTTAAAAAAAATTCTCCAATCGTACTTAATTGATAGAGTGCAAGTGATTACAATCATTAAAAATTTTCAATAATCCACCTCGAGACAGCTCCAGAGGATTAAGAGAGCTAGACACTTTTGTGTCTAATTCTATTTCCTCTGCAATTTTTTTTTCTTCACAGAAGCTAACATGGCTCTGTACATTTCAAATAAATTAAATTCTGTCAGAAGATTATGTCTAGAAAGTCACGTCCCAATGATTACCAAACACAGCCTAAATCTATGAGACGTTAGAGAGAGAAGAGAGATTGAGAGGGAGAAAGAATGTGAGAGAAAGAGTAGTGTCTCTCAATGTGTGAGAGAGAGAAAAGGTGTCTCAGGGCCCGAGATAAATAGAGAGAGAAAGGGTTTAGAGAGAGGCAATTTAAGGATTTCAAGGAGGGCTGTCAATGGGATGGATTCGCCCAATAGGCCCGCAAGTTTGGCCAGATTTGGGCAGGGCCGCTAGACCTTTTTTTGGCCCGTGGACCCATAGTCAAGCCTAAAAGTCTAGCCCAACTAGACCCGTGGGTCGGCTTAGACTTTGAGTTCGACTCGCGAGCCGACCCGGTCCGTTCTTCTTTTCTGTTTTCTCCCTTCAAATTTTTATTTTGTTTAATTAAAAATTAAAATATCTTATTTTATTTATTTAAAAAATAAAAAATTTCAAATAAACTAATATTTAAAACTCTAATTAATTTATTGAGATTGTAAGTTATATATTCTTATATAAATTTCTTATTATTTTTATTTTTATTTAATTTATTAGGTCGGGTCGAGCTGGGTTGAAATTGAGCTTGTGAAAAAGTCAATCCTTGTCCGATCCGACTTGGCCCGACCTAGCTCGGGCTCGGGCCTAGATCGGGCTTTAAAATTGATGAGTCGGGTTTGAACTGGGCCGACCTAAACCCGACCCGAGCTCGGCCCATTGACAACCCTAGTTGGAAGGGAGATTAGGACTTCGACAGAGGGGAGGATCTATGAGGATGACAAAGGGGAAGAAGACAGGGGACTTTTTAAGCTATAGGGAGGAAGGGAGGGTTTTGGAAAGGAGAGTGTGTAAGAGATATATCTCTAACTTTGGGTGCGTAGGACTGCGGCTAGAGAGGGTGTGGAAGGGAGACGTCTACATCGTTAGAGAGGGCTAGCTTTGGGGGATTCTGCTGACTACGAGGAGGTAGGACTACGACAAGGGAGGGTTTGGAAGGGAGAAGATTGAGCTACAAGAGAGGCCTGATTGCGGTGAGGCTACTGGCTGCGATCGAATAGGCGAGTACATTGGCGGCAGCGAGACTAAATTGGAGGAGCAACATCAGCGGCAACGACATCTATACATATCCTATGCAAATAAGTAATGCACCTCTTGTCTCCTTTGAATGCTTAGTGGTTTCCCATTGGAGACAATCTCCATGCCCCCAACTCCTTCAAGAAATTCATTTGGACATCTATGTTTCAAACTCTTGTTCATTGTTAAACTCTTCCATGTTGCTTTCTGTGAGGGATCAATAGGTTTCATAAGACATCTACTAATGTTTGGTTCTTGCGAAACTTATTTGTAGGAGATGGAATTTCCTTTTATGGATACGTTCTTTTATTAAATATTTGATATTTATTTGTTGTTCCATATGTGCAGGCATGTTAGTCACAAGGTGACAATTTATTCTGAATCTAATGATCGAGGGACTTGAAGTCTTGGGTATATGAGTGTCGTCTGATTGACCAGACGATAGGAGAGATCAAGTCGGGGCCAACAATCCGCCGCACCATAAAAGTTACGACGTTAATTACATCTTTCCCAAAAATAAAAATCATTGATTAATCGTCAGGAAGAAGGGCCCAATGGCCAAAAATCTATATATGTTTTTTTAAAAGCACTCGTAATAACAAACGAGAGTTATTTGGTGCAGAATCTTTTGGATCGGCAAACAAAATTTACATATTATTTAGAGAATTTATATCGTTATAAAGAAAATGATAATTAATTTCTTTTCTTCTTTCTCTTTTTTTTTAGTTTGCTCCTTATTATACAGTGCACTACAACAATGTGCGCTCATTTTTCGAGATGACCTCTTCTTCGCTGTTTCACCCATTCACTTGATTTCAACCACGATTCAAATGGCAAAACGTTTAACAGAATAAATCACATGCATTTGTTTAAACCAAATCTATCAGAAAATCCTTTAAACTCATAATTCTAACAAAATTTCGACAGCATCCTCCTTAGCCCGAGACATATCGGAGGTGATGTAGCAGGTGCTCATCTACAGAAATCTGAGATAGTCCCTCAATCATTCAAGTGCGCATGAAATAGCAAAACTCGTCATCGCCCGTGACATCGCATCCCCAAAAAGTAGCCTACTAGAGGATCCGAGATGTCCGAGAACTCTAAGCAAAGCTAACATTATGCCAACGTGCTTTTCAGGTATGCATCTGCTATTCGATCCATCAGTTTTACCGTGTTAGAGCCTAAGAACGAACCAGTTGGCAATGGAGATTTTAGGGTCATGGATTGAAATGTGAATTTAGGCGAGAAGAAGCCAGATGGCTAGCAAGAAACCTTTCGACAACTTTATTTACGGGCCAATTTATACCAAGAGAGTAGCAGTGGCCTTGACAGCCCTTGAATACGATTTCAATGGGAATTTGGACTCATTTACTGTTTCTGAAACCTGACCTCTCGGGAAAATCTATGCAGGGCAGTGGTTAGGTAGCCGAAAGTGCGGTGAAACTTGACAAAGAAATGGCCATCACTTGGCCAAATGGTGGACTCATTTAGAGCTCGGATCTTGATTGTGGCATGGGCATACCCAAGGGACCACGATCCCACTCACAATTAGTCCATTTTATGGTTGCAAAAATGTCCTATTTGTTGGGCCAAATTAAATTGGGTGCGTCTCGAGTTAATATGACTGAATAAATTCAGAGGGATCGGGGCTTAAATCTGGCCAAATACGGGGCTATCATAAGCTCTATCCATGGTCATGATATTGGCCTATCAGAGCATGATCACTTCCCCAAGAATAGCATGCATCTAATATCTCAAATTCGGCTTGAAAGGGGGCTGGAACTTGGGTTCTGGGAATCGACGCGAAATCTCTCGTCGCCGACGGTGTGATGAAAGCTGTAGGCCTGCGGGCCTGATTTTCTATCAGGATAGAGCCCTGTCGATGCCAGGGTTCCACAAGGCCTTACTCCTTTAAAGAATCATTCGAGAGAAAATGGGAAGAATGGTAACGGCGTGACTGGTCCGAAATCTCATGAGCGAATCTTGGATGGCCTTCGACTTGGAGTCATGCCCATACTTCAGGACAGACTTCAAGCGCAGTTCTATGAGGGGAATGATTTCCCTTATTTGGCAGATCGAATCCCTATTTAGAAGGATCAAACCATCTCCTAATGCTCGATTCCGAAAACATGAGACGAGAGAAAATGAAAAAGATCTAGAAATTGGAACGGCGAGGGGAAGAGAGTAGTAAATAAACAATATGCAAAGAAATATGATTGCACAGTGAACTTCGATCATATATATATATATAATTTCAAACGAAAAATTTACATACAAAGGATAGCCCTCTGAGTACGGCTCAAGAATGAGCCATACTTACAACGGGCATTCTTCTTTCTTTCTTCCTCTCTTCTCTCTTTTTTTTGGCCCTCTTTTCTTCCTTGTCTTCTTCTTCTTCCTCTCTTTTCTCTACTGGTTCCCTCCTTTTCAGCCGTCTATCTCCCTTTTTTTTCCTTCTTTCTGGCTACTTTGAATAGCCATGGACTGGGCCCTTTTATAGGGACCTAGTCATGTGAAATGGCACCGGTCCGACGATCCGATGCTGGGCGCACTCAGAAGGTGTGAATCAACTGATCTGGTGCTGGGCACACGTAGAAGGTGTGAACAACTGATCCGGTGCTAACTCTACCCTGAACCGGTGCCGTTTCACCTCTCTTGAGGTGTTTGCAAACTAAAGACGAACTGGCGGCATATACGGTGCCATTATGCTAATCTGTTGCCTTTTTTGTGTCGAGTCTACACCGTTAAGTCTTTTGCAGTATTGACTCCTCCCATCAAGTATCTTATCAGGAGTATTTTGGATTCCTCCTATTTGGGTTTTCTTCATCTTTTTCAGATGTAATTTTGAACCGATCCGAGGCCGTATTGTAGCTTCAGGCTGACCTGGCATCGTATTGCAGTTTTGAGCTAACCTGGTACTACACTGTCCATCTAGCCCTTTAATTAACTTCACCTGGCTTGACTTTAATGGGCCTTTAGATTTTTCATAAAAGCCCCTTGAGTATTTTCTTTATCTTTACTTGAGTTGAACTCGATAGTGTCGATTCACACTAGTCTGTTACCTTTTCGCCATTGAGTCCTCATGGTTGAGCCACAGCAGTGCCTTTTCAGGAATACTTTGACTTTCTGCAATTTGGATTTATTTCATCCTTGTGGGGTGCAATTTTGAATCGATCAGACGTTGTATCTCAATTTTAGATTGATTAGGCACTGTATTAAATTGTTGCCCATTCCACTGATTTCACGTGATCTTGGTTTCAATGATTTTGAGAACTTTTTTAGGCAACTCCTAGAAGATTATTTCAAATTGGATCTGATGGTGCCGCTTCACTGTATCCTGATATCAATTTTAGGTGCCAACACTATTTTACATTTGAATACCAATGTGTATATGTTGATTTAGAAAGTTATTTACGTGATGGGAAAGAGACCGTCTATGGGAACACTATTCTTTAAAAAATTATTCTTTTGATTGAAATCACTTAATAATGTATCCATTTTTTCATGAATTCTCATATATGGCACCCAAGATGAGTTGCGTGAAAGGGAAGAATGGTTTTGAGGGGACCGTGTCTGATAGCAAATACTTAATTAATCCACCATTATTGTATAGTCAGACATTTAGCAGTTTTTGTGAAGCAACTAAAGATTAAGGATGAACCCCCCAGTCAATGAACCCCCTAGCTATGCCCAACCCTCGACCCCACCTATCAAGAGAGAGAGAGAGAGAGAGAGAGAGAGAGAGAGAGAGAGAGAGAGAGTGAGAGAGAGAGAGAGAGAGAAGTGTCATATGTAACCCCTCTCTCCCACATCTGATGAGCTCTGCCAATCTCCTACCCTCCCCTTACATCTCTATAGCCCCTTTGGTGAACCAGCCAGCCCCCACTCCCCCACTCCCTCGCTCCCCTCACACCTCTACAACCCCCTCCCCTTCGCCCCCCGATGAACGCTCCACCCCCACCCTTCCGGCCCCCTTTAGATCTGGGCAACTCTCAAGACCCCATTCCTTGGTGAATCTCCTGCACTGTCCGCCACCACCACCACCAGCCACCGATCCCTCGCATGTGCCCCTTGGAAACACCCACACCCTAACCCCTCCCATCTCCAATCTCCATCCTCTAGACCTTGCATCTCCCCCTCCCTGAGCATCCCCCACTCGCGAACACCCACACCCCCAACCCCCATTGAACATCTAGCCTCCCCCTCCTCCGGCGACCACCCACCCACCTCGTCGCCCCCTGAGCAACCTGCACGGATGGAGGGAGAGATGCTAACTCAAGGGCACTTACTCTTCTCCTCTCTTAACTAGTAAGACAACAGGGTTAAAGTAAAGGCATGTTATGACGAAGGTATAGATACAATAATATCAGATATATTTGGGATATTCTTGATGATCTTTTAAAAGTAAGGGTTTATTTGTAAATATGTTATTTTGTAAGGGTATATTTGTAAAAAACTCCCAAAAAAAGGTTCACTGTACCATTGGAACGGATCGTACCGATCTTTCGGAGGTATTATCTAGCACGGTATGATATGTTAGCATGTCGTGAAAATAAATTTTATTTCAAATTTTGTTATATAAAATCTTCTCTTCTTCTCCTCCCCCTTCGTCGTCATCATCTTCTTTTTCTTATTCTTCCTTACCATAGCGGCCATCCCCTGAAGCCCTAGTCACACCCCCGTTCCCCAGCTCCCCTCGACCGTCGGACGATGTCGACCACCCACTTGCAGCCCTCGCCTTTGCTGGCTATCGGATGACACTAACCACCCACTCGCAGCCCTCGCCTTCGCCTTCGTCGGCCGTCCGACGATGCTGACCACCCACTCCCATGTCCCTCTCTCTTAGACTGGCCTCCCTCTCAGGCCATGGCCGCCGACTGTCGATGACCTGAAATCAGATCGACGACGTGCTTACAAACCGATGTGCCAATGCACAACGGTATAATGTAGTACTGCAAAGCATGGTTCGCCGACTCGGTCCGACCCGGCCCGACTCGGGCGTGCCGTACCGGATCAGAGGGAAGACGGGTCAAGATACTCATTGAATCGGGCGAGTCAAAACAAGGGTTTCGGATCGGTTTCGGATCGAATAGACTCGCGCGGGTCGGACGGGTCGGATCCGAGTCGGATACGATCCGGACCCGAGTCTGTGCGATCCGAAGCGCACGATACTAAAGCTGAGATGTACTCGTCGGCCTGTTCGCAAACTTCGCATACGCCCGAAGCAGAAACGCCCCCTTCGTTGCAGACGTCTGCGATCCGGTCGTTCCAGACGTGGAAGAAGACGAACGGAGGCGGAATCATCCCCGGAGGCGGTTCATCATCCGGAAGGAGGCGGTTTTGTGCGCATTGGAGCGGTTTTAGCGGAGCAAACGTTCACCATCGGAGGTAAACCCTAAACCCGATTGCTTCGATTTCTAGGTTTAGTTTTGTTTTTTTTTTTCAATTTTTTTGTATTACTTGTTATAAAATGATCTTGTAATTGATTTAGGCTAGAGTTTGGCATATTTCCTTCTTGATTTGCATACATTTAAGCTAGATCTAAGATAGATTTGAATTTTAGGGAAAGAATAATAAAATTTTAAAAATAGGGGAAAATTATTACATACTTAATCTAGGTAAAGGATGTATGAAATTCATACGACGTTTTTGACCCCTAATCTAAGCTTTCCATGTGAAAGCATGACATTATATTTTCATTGATTTTTGAAATACTATTATATTTATATATGTTAGGTTCAACCAAAATTGTAAATTGTTATGGTGTGATTATCTAAAGTTTAGATTTAGATCTTTGAAATTGTTATTTCTCAAATACTATTATATTTTAGAATATGTAACAAAATTGTAATTTGTTATTATCTAACAAAATTGTAATTTGTTAAAGTAGAAATACTATTATATTTTTAGATTCTAGACTATTTTTGAAATACTATTATTAGATTAGTTTCACACTAATGTAATTGAAAACTATTTTTTGATTCTAAACTAGTAGGTTTCACACCATAGTGAAACATCTTATTCCACGATGAAATAGTTTTTTGATAATTTAAAATTAATGTATTACATAATTGTGCTTTTAATTTGCATGTGATTTTAGATGCCTCGGAGAACACAAAGCGACGATATTGGGTGGCAACATGGTGTCATGATAGATGGAAATAGACACCACTTCAAATGTAACTATTGTGGTTTTATTGCAAAGGGGGGTGGAGTCTCCCGCTTGAAGAAACATCTTGCAGGAGGCAGATTAGTGGGATATAATGAGATCCATGCATGCAAGAGTGTACCTAGAGAGGTCAAAGATTTAATGGTCCAACATTTAAAAGAGATAAAAGTCGAACAGCAGAGGAAGAAGGCAGAAAAACAAGCAGCTGAACGGATGATGAGTGGCAGAGGCTCATTAAATTCAGATGATGATGAGGTATGGACAGGTTCTGACGAGGAAGATGTCCAGGAGGTCACGGAAGGGAGAGGGATTCCACCTTCTCATGCCACTCGCTCGGCTATGCATCAAAGCAGGGCTGAAGCATGGGAGAGAGATCAGATGAGATCTCATAGAGTTCATTTTGACAGATCTGCATATGATGAAGGTGGAGGTTCAGGGGCTCCTGCATCAAGACCGATTCAAGGTCGTCATTCAACAAGCAATATCAAGAGCTACTTCACAAATCCCCCTCCTTCAGGTAGTCAAAGAAAAAGAAGCACAGGTGTTACAATTGAAGATGTGGATCCCAATGTCTTTTCTAGGGAACATGGGAAGCAAACAAGAATGGAGGATGCCTACAATAAGAAAGGACCAAAGTACAAATTGGGAAGGGCCGTGGCAAAGTTCTGGCACCATGCAGGGTTATCATTTAATGCAGCAAATAGTCCATACTACAAGACCATGTTCCAGGAGGCCCAACAACAAGGTTTGCATGTTCAGCCTCCGACTCCAAAAGATTTGGCTGGGAGGTATCTTGATGAGGAAGTTCAAGAAATAAAGGAATACATTGCTTCTTTCAAAAGAAAATGGCAGAAGTTTGGAGTCACCATTATGTGTGATGGTTGGTCAGGTACCACTAAGAGTAGCTTGATTAATTTTCTTGTCTATTGTGAAAAACAGGTCTTCTATCATAAGTCCATTGATGCATCAGACAAAATCCACAGCTACCACTACATATTACAATTAATGAATGAAGTGGTGGAAGAAATCGGAGAAGATTTTATTGTACAGGTTGTGACAGACAATGGATCTAACTACAAGAAAGCAGGGGAGGAGTTGATGAAGATGAGACCACACCTATTCTGGACACCTTGTGCAGCCCATTGTGTTGATTTGATGCTGAAAGATATTGGGCAACTTGAGGCGGTGAAGAAAATTGTTGAAGCAGCGCAAAAGATAACAAGATTTATATACAATCATCACATTGTGCTTGCTTGGATGCGGGAGTACACAGGAGGTGAGTTGTTGAGGCCGGCAATCACTCGTTTTGCAACCAACTATATTGCACTTCAAAGTCTTCTAAAGCATGATAATGGCCTCAAACAAATGTTTAGGAGTCGTGTATGGTTAGACTCTTCTTTTGCAAACACTCGTGATGGGAAAGAGGTAGAAGAGTTGATCAATAGCACAAATTTCTGGGAAAGAGTGCAGAAAATTGTCCATATTGTTGAGCCATTATATGAAGTCCTAAGAGTTGTTGATGGTGACAGGACACCAACATTAGGTTTGGTGTATGCAAAGTTGGAGGCTGCCAAAAAGAAGATGAAACAGGTGTCTCCCAAATATTCTCCATATTTCTTGAGTATTGTGGAAGATAGGTGGGATCGACAAATGTCCCGTGATTTGCATATGGCAGGTGAGCTTTATGCATCATTTTATTTTATACCAATTTCATTTTAACAAGGTTTTACAAGTGTGCACTTCTCAATTGTATTGTTCACTTTTTAATGTAGCATATTATCTCCACCCTGCGTTCCATTACAAGAAAGAGCTATCATACGATGATGATTTGATAGAAGCCGTCACAAAGGTGGTGGAACGCATGTCCAAAACTCCCGTAGAGGCAGCAGATGCAATGAATCAGGTAAAGAGTGTATACACTATGCTCCTACAGTCTTGAAGAACAACCGTAGTACGGATGTCATATGGTGATTAATCTATGCATTCTTTGTTGCTAGATTAAACAATTTCGAGAGGGAGTCGGGTCATTTGCAGAACCATCAGCCATTGCTGGTCGGGAGAGGAGTGATGCAGGTAAAATACTCTTTCTCATACAATGATTACTTTCCCTTGTATCATTCATGTTACAAAATTAAGGATGTCATATTTATTCTTTTACAGCTGAGTGGTGGTTGAATTATGGAAGCAGCTCACCCATCTTGAGGAACATTGCTATTAAGGTATTGTCTCAAACAGCATCCTCTAGTGGGTGTGAGAGGAATTGGAGCACATTTGCTTTGATACATACAAAGATAAGGAACAGGTTGACACATCAAAGGCTGGACAAGTTGGTGTATGTGCACTACAATATGAGGCTGAGGTTGAAGCACATACAGATGGATGCTAAAAAAGGGGAAGGAGATTATGATCCAACAGATGCTGCATATCTCCGTGACGATGAGGACCCTATCGTGTCATGGGTCGCAAAGACAACTACAGAACGAGGTGAATATGAGCTTGACGAGGAGGCCCCTGATCCAGGGGATGCACCTCTCCCGAACACTTTCTTGGCCACAGCTGCAGCATCAGATGCAGAGGGTATAGCAGGGACATGTCATGTTGATGAGACAGTGGCAGAGGATGATGAGATAGACTTAGAAGATGATATCATTTTACTTGACACTTCTAGGAGAGGCAGAGGTAGGAGAGCTAATGATGATGATCATGAGTGGGAAAGGCTGATGCAGGGTCCTACTGTAAGGAGCACTCGGGAGCCACCGTCACAGCCACCACCACAGGAGCGTGCGCCCTCACGGCCACCACCACCACCACCACAGCCTGCACCCTTACAGCCACCACCACAACGGGATACATCTTCTACGCAGAGGGGTGTTCCATCTTTGCAGAGATCTAGAACAGTTGGTGCTTCTTCACAGACATCTCAGCGACAGATGCAGGGGAAGAAAGGGAAAGACACTTCAGGGTCAAAGATTGGGAAGGACCCACCACCACCTCACCCTCTCCCAAAGAAGGGGTGGTTTGGATTTCGCAGAGGAAAAAATAAAAAGCAACCACCATTAGTAGATCCCGATGCAGAAACACAGATATCTCCAGGATCTGATACTGAGCGCACCATCAGTGATGATTCATCTAGCAGCACACAGGGTACCGTTGGGGGTAATGGTGGTATGTCAGAGTTCACACATGTGGGGGGACATTCACAGCGCACACATTTCCCAGGGGAGTCAGAATTCACACATACTACTCAAGATGGTATTGATCATGGTGCTCCTTTGCCATTTAATGCTAGGAGGAGAGCTGGTGATTCTGCGGCTGATAGTGGTAGCTACCAGGGTATGCTATCGGACTTTGAGAGATTGAGTACACAAGATTATGACTCATCTTCAGCAGTTTCCTCTAGTGTTCGTCCCATCCCTACACGTCGGACAGGTGCTATCGGAACGTGGGGGGAGTTGATGGTTTCAGACAGTGATCATTCTAGTGTGCCTACACGTCCAACTCCAGTTGCACATCCTACTACAGGATATGGTTACCATGCACATGTTCATGTTGTCCCAGTTGTGTATGTTTCAGGATCCCAACATTATGCATATTACATGATGCAATACCGTAATATGTATTCAGCGTACATGTCATGGGCTCAGTATCAAGCATATTTGATGGCCACATATCAAGTTCAATTGCATGGAGATATGGAAGGGGCCGATACAAGTTCCGCATCTTCATATTACGACCCTCAGCAGCAGTCTTACTGGGGTTATTATGGTATTTAGGTAGGATCATTATGTTGTTTTGTACTTTAATTGTACTGTTAGATGTTACATGTTGATCATTGGATATTGCATTGTTGCTTGTTGAATTCATTTAAATCTTTAGATGTATAGTTTGGAGACTTATAAATAATTTATGTATGTTTGTCAAAGATAATACATGTTAAATTTTGTTTTCACCAACCTTATGTAGATTGGTTTCTTAATGAAAGGAAGTATAGTCTTTCATGTTGTTTTGTAGTTTATTTATGCATTTGTATTATAACTTAACTTTGTGTATTTTCTGTATCTTGCAGATGCCGCGTGACCGACGCCACCCGGCTTGGGAACATGGATACACGAGGCAGGATGATCGACGGATTCATTGCATGTACTGTGAGCATATGGTTAGCGGCATACATAGATTTTCTGAGCATCTCGCGGGACTTGGCAGAGATTGTATTGCATGTCCATCTGTTCCTTCCCATGTTCGTTCACAGTTTGTTACGCATGTAGCAGCCTCTTCTTCGACAGCACCGGCCTCTTCTTCCACAGTAGCAGCCTCTTCTTCCACAGTAGCAGCCTCTTCCTCCACATTGTTGCAACCTCCAACAGAGTTAGTAAATGTGGTGAGGGCATTCTTTGTAGAGTTTGATTTACCACCCAGTGCTGCACATGCACCATCATATGTCAACATGATTAGATGTGTGCAGAGGCATCCACATGCACCGCCACCCACCGCAGCACATTTACAGTTTGGAATTCCAGAATCTCAGCGTGAAGATGATAACTTATGGGAATCGTCGTCAAATACTGAGTTTTCTGGTGATGATGATTGACTTGCATGTTTTCTTTTTTCATGATATATGTATGGACTGTCTTTTCTATGTATTATGGACTCTTGTATTAGCGGCACATATTTGTCTTTTTGCCATGATGTATATGGAGGCTATGGACAATATAAAGTTTAAACATATGGTTCATGCAAAATATTCCATGTGAACTGCAGGGTATGTAGGGAAGTTTACCTTTTTTGAAAAGTGACGAAGTGGGGTTATCTCTTTGGTTAATTTGGTAAGAATCTTACTTCAGAATTTTTGTGTTTCATTTGTGTAGTTTGGAGACTTACAAATAATTTATGTATGTTTGTCAAGGATAATACATGTTAAACCTTGAATTGTTGTTGCTAATATTTAGTGTTGAGCTGAAATCCTTATGTGTACTCGTGTTGAGCTGAATTTGTTTTGACATTGCTGTTATTATTGACTGCTCCAATTTCAAGATTACCCTCTGCCTTTTGGTTGTTGCTGGGAAGATATATTTCTTATTTGTTTGACCTTTCTGTGCAGTGACCACTCTCATGTGCTTTTTTGATAGCTTGCCCAGGATCCACTGTATGTCGTCTCCTTTCATTCTTCCTTTCAGTTTTTTGAAAACTGCTGTGTAGCCTAAATAGAATGATTGCAGGCGATTCGGAGATGAAAATTAAATATGGATTTTGTCATGCAGTTGGTATGCCATTTGTGCAATCTTTGTGGCATTATTGCATCTATCTGATTCATTAAAAAAGAGTTTTACAAGCATTTTTTTAACCATGAGTACTTCATCATAGTAGAGAACATATAGAAACCAAGACTCAAGAGTTGGATATCAAAAATTGGAATTTTTTTTACAGTATGGTTAATGCATTTTTGTTTCCATTGACATGCAGGAAAGAAAGGAGTATAGTTAGGCATGCATTTTTGTAACTATCAAACACTATTTTCTCAACCTTGCAGGTGAAGCATTTATTTGGGAATCCTTTGAATGTTTCTCTTTTCATTTGGGAAGCATCTGAAATTTTATAGCATTTTTTGCGAGGCAGGCATTTAATCGGTTATGTGGGTTATTGAAGGTTACGTAACAGAACTTGCAACTTTTTAGGATAAACCATTGTGTGCCTGACTGTCTGTGAGTGTGCATGTGCTAATTCTTTATGATTGTTGAAGCTAAGCATTTTCCAGACCATGGTTTTCATAATGGGATTGTATTGCGACAGGTATATGTGTATCAGATGTGTACGATCGATCATCAATTTGTGAATTTCTCGATCGGGTTAATCGATCATTCCTGACAATTGTCTGGTATATATTCAAGCATGAAAATGATGACTGATACCATGGATTCAAAGTCATCAATAATAGGTTGCCGCTATTTTATTTTTTACCCAATTCTAACAAGTCAATGTGGTTGAGTGAAAAATTTGTAAAAGTATTTTGAGTATGCATTCGGTGTTAGATATTGATGGGTTACATGCTATCACTTCATTAACATTTAATATAATTTTTTTGATTAAGAATAGGTGATTATGAAGACATTTGACGGAAGACGGATCGAGTCTGTTCGAGTCGGTTCCGAGTCGGGCGTACCGTACCGGATCAGGGGGAACCCGATCCGGTACGGATCAGCGAGTCGTCGAACCTTGCTGCAAAGTGCAAACCTTGAGGGAAAGTAAAACATTAAAAATATTGTTTTCATTAAATGTGTCATATATATATATATTATACACTTGAAATTTAGATAGGAGGCCGAGAACTACAGGGCATGTTTACAACTTTACATGAGGGCTTCATCCACGTCCGCTCGCAGTGTGCCTGT
This sequence comes from Amorphophallus konjac, assembly GCA_022559845.1. Taxonomy (NCBI): domain Eukaryota; kingdom Viridiplantae; phylum Streptophyta; class Magnoliopsida; order Alismatales; family Araceae; genus Amorphophallus; species Amorphophallus konjac. The sequence continues at coordinate 6,735,611 of CM040120.1, forward strand.
CCCGGAGGCGCCTGCGCGGGGTTTCTTTCTTTACTGATCAGACCCTCGTGCGCGCACAGGTGAAGAGGGGTGGGGGGCTTAGGGAGGGCACCTACGCCTGCCTGCCGAGAGCCAGAGTAAAAAGAAGCCTGCTTTTAATAAGTAAGCTCACGGGCCATCATTTAAAATATCTGAATATATAATCTGCCGTGCATCCGCAACATGAGGAGGTAGTTGATGCAGGCTCATCGAGGAAAGTTGTACGGAAACAATCTTGGGTCATAATGCTAACATCGGTGGCATATTTTGTGGGAGTCTCTTTTCCTATACATTTTGAGTGTTATGCCCTTAGCTAGCTCACCTTGAAAAGCAGATATAAATATATTTACTATGTTATTTTTGTTAGATTTTGGACATAATCTTTCGATAATAATCTCATATTAGTTAAATGAGTTATGGTTCACGTGATTATGACTCTAGACTTGTGTATCTCAACATTACGATTTTGTGACTTCAACATGATATCAGAGTATGATCTTGCGCCCAACTCCTTTTGTCACCTCTATTCAATTAATGTTCACGACCCATCTTGACCGTGAAGGAGAATGTTAAAATTTAGACATAGTCCCGTATTGGTTAAATAAGTTGTGAGTTATGTACTTATGACCGGGCCTGTGTATCTCGACGTTGTGATTTTATGGATTCAACATACGTAAGATGCAACGTTATACTATCGTCAAATAGTGAAACCATATATCTATGGTCAATTTTAGGCTCATATATAACTCAGCCTAACTTTAGTTAGATTGGCTTTTGGCGTTAAGTTGAGCAGAAATAAATTTAGATGCAAAGCATCGTAAAACATTGGACTTGTTTGAGAGATAAAATATGATATCTTCCAATATTTTACGGTGTTTTATGTTAAACCAAGTGACCTCTAAACTGGATTTAGATGAAATATGATATCTTTCAATATTTTACTGTGTTTTATGTTAAACCAAGTGACCTCTAAACTGGATGTAGACTAAGAAAATCCTCTCTTGAATTCATTTCAATGACGCATTAAACCTATAACTCAAACACACTTAGTTTGGGCAGAATTTAGACCCCTAATCATTGTTCTGTCTTACTTTGAGAGTAATTAGTCTATATTCTTATGATCCAAATTTCTAAAAACTTGATTAATTGACCCTTGACAAACAAAATTCATATGTAGAATACGAGACAAATTCATGAAGGATTAACGAAACAAACTTACAGATTTATGAGGATCTACCGAGGGTAAGTAACCTCTTGGCTTGCTGGCGATTCCGAAGAAGCCTCAAAATTCCACAAAGAACATCATGGCAGTTAGAACAGCAGATGCTGCATGTTGCTTCTCCTCCCCATCTTCCATGTTTCCTTAATTTTATCATAGAAATCACTCATGATGGCTCACATCCATTGGCTGTTATGCTGCTACCCCTAGCCCAGGAGTATGAAGAAAGATAGGAACCCAAGGATTTTGAATGAAAAGAGCTGCATGCATTCTTTCATTCCCTGTTCTTTTATAATCCATTATTTTGGCTTTCTTTGGATAGGTGAAGAAGAAAACCTCTAAACTGCCTTTGCAGAATCCTTGGACAGTCTCATTACATTATAAGGAAAGAGTATCTAAAAACTCTCCACCTGCAGATGTATCTACTTCACCAATAGGTTGTTCTCTATTAAGGGATCGTTTGTTTCAGATTGAACGGTGGGGATTTTTTTGTATAATCTCTACAGGTTGTCAGAGATTTTAATGAGAAAAAAATGTCACGTGACTGCTCCTATTTTTCACTCGCCAATTCACCTATTTTTTTCATCATTGATCGTGCCCACATTTTGAATTCGTCATCTGCCCTCCCATCTCATCATTCGCCCCGTCGCATGTATGGAAAAATGATGAGAAATAAGGGTAAAATGATCTTTTCATCTCAAAATATGTGCTGCCAAGGTAAAATTAAAACTCCTTCCCACTGACTTTTGAAGGATTTGGGGGGAGGGAGTCGTTGAGTTATCTCTCTCCTCTATCAAGAATCTCTATTTACACATAAATTTAGGCGAATTATTTCATTTGTTTAATATTATAGAGATGTCAGAGATTTTAATAATTAGAATCTTAAAATTCATCATGATAATCCCAACCAAATGTGCCTAGGACAATCTTTCCACTATTCTCGCTGACAGTATATATGTTGTGTGTGTGTATATATGTTATATATATATATATAAAGATAAATTATCAAATGATGTGATGCTTTTTGTTATAGCAATCAGGACTCGTTGATCATTCATACTCTTGGATACCTCCACTACAAGAACAAGTGAGATTAGCGATGAAATTTTTTTATCTTTAATCGACCTCTAATATGTCGCTGAAGACTTTAGTGATAGATTCGCGACTGATTAGCGACCGCCGCTAATTAGCGGATAATTATCAGCACCCAATATAGATTCTATCACTAATTTATCTCTAATTAGCGATAGAAATTAAAATTCACCACTAATCGGCTGCGGATTAGCGATGGATTTGCGATGGTCCGCGACTGATTAACGGTGGATTTTAATTTCCGTTGTTAATCAAGGATGAATTAACGACATAATTTATATTGGCCGTTGATAATTACTCGTTAATTTAGATCGATCGCTAATCGATCACGAATCCGTCACTAAAATCTTCAACGACAGATTAGAAGTCGACGAGAGACATAATTTGTTCGTCACTAATTTCACCTTTTCTGCTTACAGTGCTCTTACATGTTAGAGACGCATGTCTCGATCTGACATATGCGTGCGATAAACATACATCTGCCTTGTACGGTACCAGAGCATCCAGGTTCTTCCATTCCTATGACCCAGAATTCCTTCAGTGGAACCACTCGATCCAATGATTCCACTCAACCCCATCCATCCGTACGTCTTCATCATCTACGTATACTCTTCTCCATTCCCCGCACTGCATGTGCACCACTTTCTCTCAGTCAAGCTGACCACGCATGACAACTGTACGTACTTACGGTGAACCCAACTCCTTAATGTTCTTTTCACTAAATCTGGTCCTCGTGGATCTAATGGATGGATGGTATACTTCAGAACCTTACCACATACGGTCTCGGTTCGGCTTGATCCTACCAACGAATCGATTTTGTCTCCAGTCCACCAGCTTGCGTTCCTATCTAATGTGAAATTAGAGGTTATAATTCTTGTTAAGCATGAAAGAAGAAAAGCTTAATTTTAGATAGCTAGGTACCGACAAACGAAGAGATGCTAAAAAAAATGCATGGTCTACGAGAAGTGTTCTCTAAAACTTCTTACAGGAACTAGAAGCAGGTGGTGTCTTCCATTTCCATCTCCAAACCGTTGGCAGCCCTAAGCATATATAAGGTGTAAAACTAAGGAATCTCATGTAGGAAGATCAGTACTGAATGAACTATCAAACTTGTTTGTGGCATATTACAATTGGAGTCAGAATAAAAATCTGTTCTATATGACTGTCTCAATTTCTTTTGGACGAAGTCATGAATCTTGGACGAGTTTGATAACGGAGTAAGTTAGGGACGGGTGATTTATCCGGGGTGGTCCACCGGACCCCTAATCTTAATCGGAGTTGGTTAACTCATTCTACCTATTTTCTAGGAATGAGTTAATCTACTTTATCCCTCATACTCCGGTTAAGAAAAACAATATCAAACAAAAATTGTGTACCTGACCCTGATTAACCTATCCTACCCCGTTATCAAATAAGGCCTCAGTGCCCCCCGACGCCTTTATCATCTCCCTTTCCAATTTTCTGGACAATTGGTAAGACTCAATGCATGTATTCCACCGGCTTAGATTTACACGGGGGATCTCTATTTGTAGATGTGAATTTCTGATTTGCACTAGAAAAAAATGAAAAATCTAATAGTAGATAGAACTCTAGAACTTAAGCAACTTCTATAAGGTCCAATTTGTTATTCGAATAGTGTCGCAAGATCCTCTGCTCGATGAGAGAGAAACTCGTGAGATCCATCGATGTCTCTCACACACACCTCTCCTATCCGGGTCGAATACCGTATTCGACCGAAAGAGTCGAATACGCTATTCTACCCCACTAACAATCGATAATTAGTTAAATTTGTAGAGGCTCATGTGTAAACCCCCCCCCCTCCCTCCCCAAAAAAAACTTTACTCTGACCCGAGAAAATTACCGACTCTCTCCTTCCCATGGCAGCTCAAAATTCTTGGGACAAATAAAGACATTTGCATTCTGCCAAGCAGACAAATACATTTGCAATCTGCCAACGTAGTAGCGACAAAGCTGGTTTTTTAGGACATTCCTACGTTTTTATACCCTCCCCTCTCTATCACTCTCTCTCTCTTCACTTTTACATGGACAAGACATACGTTGTCGCCTAGTGTTTGGCACACTCAGACGCAGAGAGAGATAGAGAGAGAGAGGATCGCAGGATACGTAGAAGACAGCACTGCAAGCTGTTATTCCAATTTACTGCAGAGAAGGGTTGCGGCAGCACGCATCCCACCCGGATCGCAGGAGGCGGCAGGGCAAAAGTTAGCACGCTGTACTCTGCCCCCTTCTTCCTCTCCTTCTCCTCACTTCGCTTTGGCAGGCGCGCGCAGTTGTTCTCGTAGTAGTTCATGCATTCACACGCGCTCGCTAGCTTCTCTCTCCCCTCCCACTTGCAAAGTGTAGTAGTAGTACACCGAGAAGCCTTCGAGGCCTGTAGCGGAAGGGGGGGGGATCTCAGCTGTCCCCCTGCCCGCACAAACAGCCAACCCAGCGACTGCATGGCGTGCGAACGTCGCGGCAGATAATGAAGATGAGAGAGAGAGAGGGGGGTTGAATAGATAGAGAGAACATAGCGAAGAGGGAGGCAGATGGAGAGAAAGAGTACTGTCAAAGAGAGAGAGACAGGGGGGGAGAGAGAGTGACAGAACGAGGAGAGAGAGATGGAAAGAAGGGTTGAACAGATCACAGAAGACTATAGAGAGAGAGAGATGGATGGGGGTTGGATCTCAGCTGTCCCCCTGCCCGCACAAACAGCCAACCCAGCAGCAACTGCATGGCGTGCGAACGTCGTGGCAGATAACGAAGATGAGAGAGAGAGAGAGGGGGGGATGAATAGATAGAGAGACATAGCGAAGGGGGAGGCAGATGGAGAGAAAGAGTACTGTCAAAGAGAGAGAGAGGCAGGGGGAGAGAGAGATGGAAAGAAGGGTGGAACAGACAGAAGACTACATAGAGAGAGAGAGGATGGTGCCAGAGAGAGAGAGAGATAGAACGGGAGGACGACGGCGCGTGAAGGGCTCTGCAGGGAACATCCTGAAACGACCCCGCGGTCCCTTCTCGCTCCCTACCTTCGTCCGTCCGTCCGTCCGTCCTTCCTTCCCATCTCCCACCCACCATCACCCTCGACCCCCGACCTTCCCACCTCGTCCGTACGACGTCAGGTCTGCTCGTCGCGGGCACCGAGAAGAGACGGCCGTTGGGAACCGGCGAGGGGGGGGGGTGTGTGCATTCACACCCACACACGCCTCTGCCGCCGGCCTTTCTTGCTGTCCTCCTCTTCCCCCTCCTCCCTCCCTCCCCTCCAGAGGGGCTGGTGTGGGGGTGTGGTGCTCTGCTAACTAATTTATTGCTCTCCGCGTTTCTAAATGCACGGCTGCCCCCGGTTTCTGTTTTACCATCACGCGTTGGGATCATGCGCAAGGAGTTTTTTCATATGGGCATGCAGCTAAAAAATTGATCTTGATCTGCTGGTAACTACAAAAAGACATGCAAACGATGTTTACCGTAGAAAGTAATCACTGGTGTTACTACTTTGGAGTTGAAGGTTAAATCCTTCTACCCCCCAGGTCAATTAGGCACCGTCGGGTGACCGTTGAATCCGATGAGATAGAATGAGGTGGGGCCACACTCTATTGCACGTACGTCGTTAATCCAGCTCGAGAATCGTGTCTAATCGAGAGGGGTTGAACTAGGATTGTCAATGGATCAAGTTTGGACTGGACTTAGATCGACCTAGTCCGGACCCAACTTATCATGATTAGGGCCTGAGTCATAACCGGGCCCGACTTATGTCGGGCCGAGTCGGACCGGACCCGACATTATTTAAAAACTACAAAGCCCGACTAAGATCCGGGCGGACCCGACAATTTAAGTTAAAAAATTAAAAAAATTAAAAATTAATATATTTAATAATATAAAACTTATAATCTCACAAAATTAATTAAAAAATATTATTAATTACATAATTTAAGTGAAAAGAGAGTTTTAAATTTTTTAATTAAGTAAAATAACATAATATTAATTAACTAGTTTTTAAATTTTAAAGTGAGAATAAAAAATAGAACGGACTGGGTCAGCCCGCGGGCCAAACTCAACGCTCGAGCTCAGCCCGCGGGTCTAGTCGGGTCAGACTTTTAGGCCCGACTAAAAATACACAGGTCGAAAAAATTCTTGTGGCCCGGCCCGAAATCGGATCAGGCCAGTAAATCTGTCGGGCCGACCCGATCCATTGACAGTCCTAGGTCGAACACGTTATTCCCGCTCGATTAACAAAGAGGGCCTTAAAAGTTGACAATGAGATCACCACGTGGAGGACATGTCCAATGTTTCAAAGTTCAACCTCTTATTTTATTTTATTCAGACAAGTAAATAATTAAGTTATAAGCCAACGATTTAACCGCTATAATTTACGCGTGACATGTTAGACCAGAGTTGCTTGCATCATTCACATATATTTATACAAAATTAATATGTTTTAATTAGTAATTAAGAAGCATTTAATATAAGTTGTAACGTATATTTTAAATTTTTAAAAAGTGCATTAAACAACCAATGACATTCTGAAAAGGAAGAAAATATATTAAATAAATATTATAGATAGTAGCTTGTCAACTATAACCGTCATCTCGTGAAACCCAGCCCCGATGGATGCATTTATCTTATTGTCAAAAAATTTCTAGATAGATCATTTGTCCCGTCCAAAAGATTCATATAATTAATTAATATTTTAAGATCCGACTCAAATCTTAACCCGAATAGATTAACGATCACAGGTCAATAATTTAATCGTTAGAGTTAATCTATGACTCGTAATATTAAAATTATTCACATAAATATTATATATCTATAGAGTTTTAATATAACTTAAGTAGTAACTTAAAAATATGAAAGATATTTATACTTCTACACTGTATGATTTTTTTATCTCTTTTGTGACCCGTAAGTTGTTCCATGGGTGATGTCATAGTGAGAGCTCACCAAATTTAGTCTTATACTCTTACATTTTATTTGTTTCTTTCTGCACATAGGGAATACAAATTTAAAATTTAGATCTTTTCAACTTTGAAAATTTATGTTAATACTATTAAATGTTAATGCCATAAGTGATATAATTTCAAGATTAACTCATCATCTTTCATATTTATTTACATGTTAAATTAAGATCTCAATTAATGATAGAAACTTAGAAAATATGAAAAGACTCGATCAAGTCATATTGATTTTATCAGGTTGGGTCGAGTTAACTGAGTTGAGTCAGGTTAGGTTTGACCTAATTTTAGGCTTTGACCAGTGTAGATAGGGTTTCAACATGATTTTAAGATCGGGTCACGAGTCAAGCGATGAGATAGATCAATCCTGGTCAAGTTTTAAAACAGTGCAAGTAACCCGTTGATGGACAATGATCAGAATCAACAATTCACAATATATGCACGGGTGATTTTGTGGCTTGCATATTGTTGTGGCCCATTGGCGAACAAGAGTTGGTCTCTTAGGGCCTCATTGAAATTGGAGTGAGACAACGTACGTATTCGACCCTCTGGGCATGAATACACTGTCCCACCTCAGTTACCGTCGCACCTTTATGAGGAGGGCTCAAACGGAGTCCACTTTCCCTCTCATCGATTTACTATTATCTCCTATCCTATTCTTACACCAAAGAGGTTCTTTGAGTCTTTTTTTTTCACTTATTAGAGAAGAAAGGTTTTAGAATGTAGGTTACAATCTTTTCAACTTTCAAAGTTGGAGTTAATATTATTAAATGATAAGTATAGAATTTTAAAGATAACTCCTCACTTTTCATGTTTATCTTCACGTTAAATGAGAACATAAAATAATGGTAGATAGAGTGAAAATATGAAATATATAGGTTTGGTTAGGTCACATGAGTTTTATAAGTTTAAGTGTGAGTTATATAAGAATTGCATTGGTTAATCGGGTTTTATTGAGTTTTGGGTGATCGGTTGGAGAAGGAATTGAGATGACATCTTATGCTTCCACTTCTTGTAAGAATTATTGGAGATGAAAATGAAAATAAAATTGATATTCATGCATCCACATCTATTTTCACTTTTGAATTAGAAACCGAAGTTAATTTCTGCTTCTAGCTATTTGCTATTTTACCTAATTTAACAAATTGATCTAAACCTCCGCAATATTACACAAGTCCATATAGTTTATATAGTATGTAAAATTGTAAACTCACAAGTGATTTTAACACTTAATCAAAGTAAACTTCAAACTCACAAAACATATTAATTTCATAGCATAAAAATAGTACAAAAAATAATAAAAATCACACCGCAAATGACATTAATGATAAAAAATCACACAATCCACGTGTAAATCTATAGACCCATAAATTATAAAAATCTACAAATTATTAATAATATATATTTATAAATTAATTGAATATATATGTGTTTTCAAAAATAGAAATAAATTTGCAGATATGGAAACAACTATTTGTGTTTCCTCTAATAGTTATCCGATATCTGCTTTTCATTCCAATAAGTTATTTGGTGTGGACTTTCTCGAATTCTATATATTCGTCATGGGATTCGAAAATAGATCAAAATAACATAAACTAAATATCCAATGACAGCCCTAACCTCATGAGATGATAAATATATAGCGTAATTGTCCTTAGGGATTTGTTTACATATATATAATATATTCATCTTATTCAGTTTGCCCAACTTAATTTTGATGACAATGAATCTTTAACATTGTCATCTAACATTTTGTGTTGTTTTAAGTGTCCGTCAAATTATTGGGACATGTTTGTTAACCGGTTAAGATATCTCGCCCAATGAAAAAGAAACGTGGGCCCCATCTCATACACAATAATGTTACCCGGAGTCGATTAACGCATTCACCATTCGGGGCCGAATGCGCTAACCTCACCCCGTTAACAAACATGGCCTGGAATCAAAGATTATTCATAATAGGAGACAGATGTTCATATATCTCTCCTGTTCAATACCTGAGATGTCTCCCCCAAAGTAGGGCAAAGAATTGATCTTTTGGTCTTCTACATATTTGTGAGAGTTTGCTTGCAAGGTGGCAAAGGATACATAATTAAAGGTTTTTTTAAAATTTGTGGGAGATTTGATGCTCTAATGCTAAACCTCATTAAACCACTAAGGCGTTCTACTTATACTTTCTCCGTGAAACAATGCTCGATTGAGGGTTCGCACACTCATTTGCTCTTGTATTAATCTTCTTGGGGCCACTTTGATAAAGGGGCGAGTTAGGGGTGGATAAATCATCCCGGGTGGTCCACCCCTAACCCACTTCTGGTGACTTATTCCATCATTTTGGTTGGAGTGAAAAAAATCTAAGTTTATCCCTAACTGATCCCGATTAAGATAAAAATAGTCAAACTAAGATTAAATCATCCCACCTCAGATAGTTAACCCACCTTAATCCGATTTACCTTTTATCAAAGTGACCCTTAGAAATTATTATCTTCTTGTCAAATTTACATTCTACCGTGGTATGTACGTCTTATCCTCGCTCCATTTGTTTATAGAATAGGTTAAGAGTGATATTATAATTAAAATTAAGTTATTTCAAAACATAAATAATTTTACTTTGATTGAGATACATCATAATTGGGGTTAACTGATTCCATTTTTCATCTCGAACAACTTAATCAACCTTTAATCTGGATATCAACTCTTAATCGATCCGAATAATTAAGATCTGCATAATTAAATCGACTAGAATAGATAAAAGTGAGATATCCGAATTAATCTAACCCTGGTATGCAAACAAACATGACCATATTCTTGTACACGTGGACACAAGCACGTTTGTCTCCTATCGTGAAATGGGTTCTAGCACAATGAACTCTCTGACAGATCTATCTGGGAGAGAGAACGCAAGCCAGAGGTTTGCTCAAATTTCTCTCTCTCTCTCGTGTGTGTATATACGTTTAAGTACAGAATTCCCATGGTTTGTCGCCACAATATGCAGAAATTCCTGACTGTACTCAACTTGAAGAGGGTTACACGTACGTGCACGCATGCACGCACGCACTCAGTTTGCACGTGGGTAGCCTCCCCACTGGACGATCGTTTTTGTCATATCCCACGAGAAAAGTCTGCATGTGCATGAAATTTCTACCATCATTGTGCCAATTTAACTGAGTACATGAAAGTTTAAAATTTTACGTGAGGACCAATGTTATCAGAATCAATTCGACGTTTGAATTCGTCAATGAATTGATTCTGTTCGTTTAAGTCGGTTGGACCGTTTAATCAAATTAATTTGAAGTGTTACGTCGTCATAATATTGATATATTGTTTGACTCAATTCTATAACCTAAGATAATAAGAAATAAGATATAATGATCAAAATAAAAAATATGTACGTATAATTATTAGTCGTGATTATGTAACTATACGAGTAAAAAAATAATAATAACATGGTAATTAAATACACTGACCTTAATTTTTTATACTATTCTAATAATCTTCACTCTTCACAAATAACATCCATGCTCTTTAAAATTTTTAAACTTAAAATATATCTAAAATAAAATGATAAAAATAATAAATCAATAATAATAAGATAATTTTATTCACACCTAAATATTATTTTAAATATCTAAATATTTTTACGTTTATTTTTTTAATTTAAAAGGTGAATCGGGTCAGACTGGTTCGGACTGATTCACCGGTTGAACTGTAGTTCATCTGATTTTTTAACATTAGACCGGATCGATTGTAATCGGATCGATTTCTAGATCGATTCACGATCGGACCGATCTAACCGACTGATCCGATCTAATTCTGATAACACCGACGAGAACAAATCATCTAGCTCGACATTAACTTACACCTGGCACAGTTCTTATCATCCAAAATAAATCATAGCTTTACAAATCATATAATCAGAGGGCCCCTGGGTAGCCCAGTTGACTTTTCACAACGTTGAAAGTCATAAAATCTCTTGTTCAAACTTTGACAATCGAAGACCGCCGCTGCCGCTGGGGCCGAGGAAGAAAGCCGCTGCTGCCGCTGCGGTTAAGCTGCCTTCCCAAAATCCGCTTGGGTGTTACAGAACTTGCCCTCCGCGAGTTTTTCCCGATTTTGGGAGAGGGTGGGCGCGCGACTGTGTCTGCATTCTCTCTCCAGCCGGATTCTTGTGCAAGCCGACGCACAAGAGTCACGTTTGGAAATCCAATTGAGAACTGCATTGATTTCCATGTGACAAAGTCTTATATCGGTTAATGGGTTGTGGTCCATGTGCTTATGACCCTGGGTGTGTGTATCTCAACACTGTGATTTTGTGGATTTCTACATGACATCAGAGTATGGTCTTGGATCCAACCCCATATCTTTATTATCTTGTCACTTCCACCTAATTAATTTTTACGGTCCATGTACTCGTGACCATGGACTTGTGTATCTCAAACACTACAGTTTTGTGAATTTCTAGATCTTAGAGTTGCCTCATATAATTCAAATATTACAAAGAGAGAATTTGACTCGTTTCACAATCGAAGGATATAGATGAATTATGCACATAAGATGATAAACTTCTTCACTCATTATTATAATTGGTTGAGTTTGATATTCTAAGATGATATACGAGAGTTTGGAGGGAAAGAAAGGGTCAAATTGATCAAAGTGCACCGTGAGACTCTTTCACATAGAATGAGTTAATCTTAGAATAACAATAAGATTTCAAATTAAAAAAAAACTCAAATAATAACTCACCTTCGTTCACCCCGGATAACATATTCTACCATGTTATCAAAATTGTAGCAATAGAATATGAGAGGAGGTGGCACATGTCATGAGTGGTATTTGAACGTGAGACTTGTATGGTCATGGGTCTCCCCACTCCACTGAACTGTCTCTCTCCGGTTCCTACTGAATGCTCCAACAACATTAATTTACTTCAGGTTGAGTGGAGAGAGAGACAGGCCTGAAGCCATCAGTTCAACAGTGCGCACGCACACAGCGCAGGCAAGCTGTTTGGGAGGCGCACGTACCAACCTGGAAGGGGAGACAAGTGAACTGTGTGCGGTCAGAGCTCAGCTGTGAATCCGCTGGCTTCTGGACGAGTGGGAAGGTGAAGAACCCCCCCCCCCCCCTAATGAAGCTCCCCCACCTTGAAATTAGAAGAGATGGCCCTGCGGGGTTTGCCCTCCACTGGACCCCCACTTGTTGCAGTACCTCCCCCTGGCCTCACCCCCCCCCCCCCCAAGCCACTCGTGTGTGAAGAGAGAGAGAGAGAGAGACTCATATATCTTGGGGTGGGCATGCACTGGCAAGGGGGTGGCAGCTTTTGTAACAGGGAAAGCGTGGGGGTGAATGGGGGGAGGGGGGTTTCTCTGTGAGCACAAAGCTGCTGCTGCTAACTGCGGGCTATGGAGACAAACAGGGACAGCTACCCCGCCCCCTTCATTTATTAAAGATCCACAGCCGTGTTGGATCTTCCCTGTCTGTTGTTGCTTTTCCTTCCTTTGTTGGCTTCCATCTGAAGTGGTGCATGTGTGATGGGGTCTATGTAAGCACTGCTTGAGTTGATGTTTGAGGGCTACTAGCATTGCTGCCGTCTGTGTTGAGTAGTGTAGCTGCAATCTTTGGGATTTCAACAGAAGAGTTGGACAGTCTTTGGCCTTCACTGGCCAATCAATGGAGGTGAGGTGACACTTAAAAACAGGTGGGGGAGGGGGTGGAATAATTCTCCTTGGTAGGAAATCAATCTAATTTTTAATCAGTTCAAACCCAACCTAACTAATTAAGAGTGGAGCCCAAAGTTGCACTTGAACATTGCACATAAGAAAATGTATAAGGGGAATTATGTGTAAACAATTCTGATAAATTATATATATATATATATCTTGAATACCCTTTTTTTAAAACTATCAAAATATTCTTTTGGACATCACAGGGGAGATACAGATGTATTAATTATGTTACTACTCATGACATTAAAGAGGGTAAAAATGATATCTTTTCTGAAGATATTTATGATATTATAACTTTTATAGGAGTTTTATGTAAATAAAAAACTGTGGGAATTATCTGTAGCCATGTGCCTATTGCATAGAATTCAAAGGTAGGCCCAACAAATTGTGTTACCATCAACTCAACCCACTGCAAATTTAATTGGATTCGTCTTTTATATGATCCGAAAAGCCAGCCCAATCTACTAAGCAATTAAGTTGGGGTAGATGAGTCCTGGACAGGTGTTCAATCTACACCCTCCTTCGGAAACCTTGAGTTCTGATTTTATGCCGAATTTGGAAACGCGGTTCAAGATTTGAGATTTTCCACAATCAGCGGCTTCCGTACACCGCCTGAAAATCAAGTCAGGGAATTTTTTTGAAAAAAATAATAATCCCATTTGTCACATTTGGCCAAATTGTTCTAGAGGTTTGAAATCCGACACCCTAAAATGACCGATTTGCCCTCCCCTCTCTCTCTCTCTCTCGCTCGAATAAACAATGTTTGAGAATGAACATTGATTACTATTCCCACGATGGATCACCGTTCATTCACGATTAATCGTGACTACAATGCATCTCTTCTCTCTCCCTTCCCCCATCAGTAGCAGCGATAGTTGCGGTAGGCGAGGGCAACGGCTCCGGTCGGTGCCACTTCAACAGCTCCCCTCACAGTCATCCCCGGTATCGCCTTCGCCAACAGCCTCTACACGTACAATGTCATCTGGCTCACCTATGGATCGGCCGCGAGGGAGGAAATCGGGGTCAAAAGAGGGATTTTCCTCTGGAATCAGGTGTTCGGGCCCGGAAGCGGTCTCGCACCTGCTTTTGGCACTTTCGAACTAGGAGAGTCCTATGTGAATGCTTTCTCTCTCCTAATGAAATCCATCCCATATGCAAGTTATGTAAAAATTGGCATGTTTGGACTTGCTTAACCCCTGTCGAGGAATTTAGATTGGAATCCCCCCCCCCCCCCACGCATTACCAAACACAACATTAGAAAAATTCAGAATGCCTCGACTTCCACTTGGTGCGGTTCAAAAAAGTAAACATAGAAAAGATTGGGCACACGGATCTTGTTAGTCCAAAACAACGGGCCGACTATTTTAAGCCATTTAAGCTGTCTGTTTTTTTTATCCATCTGATCAAAGACCAGACAACACAGACATGCAGATTGGATAGAAACAGTTAGATCGCCATGGAGTGCAGCTGCACCGCATGCCGTGCAACAGACAAAAAAACTCTCTCTATACTTAGCCTAGGTTTGAGAGGTGGGCCTTCTCTCCCTCTCTCTCTCTCTCTGTGTGTGTGTGTGTGTGTTAAGTAATTGGTGTGTGTGTGTTAAGTAATTGCTAACATACATGATTGGAGCACTAATGATAAATATATTGTGTCTATGTGTTAAGTAATTGGTGTGTGTGTGTGTGTGTGTGTTAAGTAATTGCTAACATACATGATTGGAGCACTAATGATAAATAGATTGTGTCTAGTTGGCAGTTAAATTATGTTTATCAGACCTTAGGGTTTTAATATATACATCATGATTGTTTTTGACTTAGGTGTTATCAAATGGAGCTTTGGACTTATTTGAAACCTGAGCCAACTCAACCCAATTTGCAACACTGCTTGAAGCCACTGTATTGCCTTTGTCCACTACGACTCTTCGACAGTTTCTTCGTAGCCCAACTCTACAGTAAAAAAAAATGGTGCTGTAGTAATCTCGCCTTCTTTCATGGTGCTTTAAAAATCTCCCATCACATATTCGACAAAACTTACTTGACACTTGGATAAAATTAAAATTTTAAGAAAAAATACTTTTATCCTTAAAATCGTGTGAAATTATCTCTATACCCTTACCTTTAACATATTTATTGTAATATCTCTAAAATTCTTAAGTATACTATCCATTGTGTCCCTATCTATCTGCCCCTATCCTTAAAATAAAAAAATTACCCTTATATTCTTATGAAGAGACACAATGACTATTTTCTCAAAAAAAGTAGAGATATTACAATAAATATGATAAAGAAAGAGATACAGAGGTAATTTGAATGATTTAAGAGGTCTAGAGAAAATTTTCTCTAAAATTTATACTTATCTCAAATCGACAGTTGATAGGACTTGTTTGATCATGTAGATGATCTTGAACCCATGTACATGAATTAAGTATAAGATGAATATTCATTGTTTGGGATAAGGCTTTGATGATGATGATGATGATGATGAATATTCATTGTGAAAGCCGTGTTGTTCCTCTAGAATTACCACAATGAAAAGAAATTAAGGGGAGAAAAAAAATGACAAGAACAATATTTGTTAAGATAGTCTACTAAGTAATAGTCCACTATGCAGGCTCAATATTTAACCAGGAAATAGAAAAGCAAAGTAAAAACAAATAAGAAAGTTTATGTTCTCCCTTCCAGATGAATCAGCAGAGACCAGACTTGCTCAGGTGAGGCACAAATCTAATCTTCCTTGATATCACTTGATCAATGACTTTCCTCAAATCAATGATTGAAAAAAAAAGTTGCCATGTGCTTGTCCTTTTTTTTTTCATAAGACTAGCATCGGTTCAGAACGACGGTACCACCAGTAAATTCCAGTCTAATTATTCAACAGGGATGATTGTTTACAGTTGGATGCACACAATCATAAAGGGTTATTTTGTTTGAAAGCAACAAAAGAAAATTAGCAATTTCTCCCAAGAATTATCTGAAAAAAGAAATAGGAGCAACCACACCCACATTCAAAGAATTATGGCCATAAGCTTATCTAAAGGACAATATCACAACAATGCCCATGAAATGACCCTTCCAAAAAAGGATAACGCCAAATAAGATTTCTGCATGAATTGACATGTGCATCCTAAAGAAGAGATGAAACTGAATCTCTAACCTGAGGCAGCTTACAAAGTTGACGCAAAAGAAGCAAAAAGAGGGGGGGGGGATGGGATGTAATCCTTCTAAGAGAGCATATTAGTCTCTGTATCCCCATTAACCACTTAAGTACGTGCATGACAGAGGAAACATAAAATGGAAAACCTGCTCTCTTGAACCATCAATGCCGACTTGCAGTAACCATCATTCTTGAATGCTTTACAGGTGTACCGAGGTGAATGACCAGGTCATTCTACTGGCAAAAAGGGGTTTAAACTGTAGAAATGGATAGTCCTGCAATGGCCCATAACTTGTAAATGCAAGCACATGATTTACTTCGATGGTGCCACTTGCAATTTTCACTCTTCTTCCTCGAGAAAAATAGCCATCATGTTAAACTTCGTCTTAGGGAGCATTATCTGAATATTTTGCATGGCACTGGATTCCGCAAGAAAGATGATGGGACTCAAGAAGGTGCCTCTGCAATCTCCCTTCTTGCAATCTCTATTAGTGTATGCAAAAACTTAATAACGTCACAAGAATAGGGGTTTGTGGCTGCTGCATGAGCTAAGAAAGGTAGTTTTCTCAAGGAACGTCCACTCAAACCCTGAAAAGGAGTTTAGGTAATGTTAGCAACAGACAGGACAGGGACGCGTCAATTTGACCACCTGTAGGCTAAAATAATTTTTTAAAATCAGATATTAAAAGAACCTGCCTCCCTAACCTTGCAGACTTCTGCAGCTTCAAGTAATAACTTTGAAATATCAAGAGAATATGTAGACTCTTGTGATGCGGTTGAGCTCAGCTTCTCTCTTAAAGTTGTGTAGGTTGGAAGCATAATATGTTCATGTTCCTAGACAAGCAAATTCATGTGATGCAATAATTTGAAAGCAGGGTGTCCAAGTGAACATAAAACATCCAAGGCCAATCAGCTTGAGTACATCATGCCACAGGCATCTCAAGCAAGCCAACTAGGAAGCTCAAAATTTTAGTAATGTCTCTCAAACAGCTAAGATATTTACCCGAGAAGACAACAAGATTCTTGTCCGTAAAAGTTCTTGTAAGCATGATCTAAGTATCTCGTATCGAGCTTGAATTGTAGGTGGCCCCACGTATGCCTTTATATCAGCCCGATCAACAAAAGCAATATCTGAAAACTAGAAAAAGTTGAGCTCGCGCATATTCAGAAAGGTGAAATATCAAAGAAGAGAAAGATTCGATGGTCTACAAAGTTAGAACTCAGCTAAAGCTTCAGCAAGAGATCATGCTGTCACCCAAGAAAAGTGCCATAATGCGTTTGAAAATTAATTTTGTGTACCAGAAAAGGAATCCAAAAGAAGAGACCTAGTATTTGAAGCATAACAGTTATTTGACAATTGACACAACACAATTCTGCAAGTATAAATGGGCACCATAATGGAAATGTGGAAGGCTATGGTTTGTGACTGAGAAGGGTGAAATAACTGTAATAGCAAGTAAATGAACAAACATTAATCATACTTTGTCTAATTTATGTTTACCTCTTAGAGGCTGGACAATCAGTGAGACAGACATTCTGAGATACAATACCCCACACAGATGAATCACACATGTTTCTGTAGGTGTCACTGTGGCAACTGACGGGTCTCCAGGCACTAAGGAAATGATAATCAAATCCTCACTTGGGGAGACAAGAAAAGTCTGGGAAACCTCAGACGGCAATATACTTGCAGAAGATCGAATATTGTAAATCTTTATTTTAACAAATGGAATAACCATTGCTAAGTCTTCATGCCTCCATTCCAAGACTAGTATGAAGCATATCAGGATAAAGGGAAGCATCTAAAATTCATACTCGTTCTCATCTTACACCAATCTCATGTCATAGTCCTAATGAAGAACAGCTGGGGTGGAGGATGATAGCCTGATATGCACGGATCATGAGTTTGGCCTCTACCTAGATGATGGGAGGCAGCTTCCAACATTGACAAATAGTATACTGCTCCACATGAGATAAATCTGACTGAACCAGGTGGAACAGGTATGCTAGTATGGGAATCATGATAAGTTCATGCTCATGAATGTTGAGCATGCTCATCATGATATGAGGTGGGTCAATATCAAAATATGGGAGACAAATATACACAGAATAATATCAATCAACAATTTCGTGGTTGGCTTCATCTATCAAATCCTGCACAATCACATTCCAAGGAGGATGCTTTCTGTGCAAAGCATGCATCGTCAAATCAAATTCATCTATGTAGCCCTACATGTTTTAAAAAGCATGATTGATGGGTCACAGGCCAAACACCAGAGGAAGTCGTCAAGGCTTTGTCGTCTCTGCCTAGAAAAGATCACAGCTTTTGATACACCAAAAATTGCTATTTTGGATTAAGAGATTTGACAACTGTTATTCTGACATATTTTTAACTTCTAAAAAATATAAGAAAAGGGAAGCAAAGAAAACATAACATATAGCAACAAGGCAGAATAAAGTGGCAGGTCACATGTAGCCCACCCAGTTAAGTGGGATAAGGTGATGGTGACA
The DNA here is from genome assembly GCA_022559845.1 of Amorphophallus konjac. NCBI lineage: Eukaryota > Viridiplantae > Streptophyta > Magnoliopsida > Alismatales > Araceae > Amorphophallus > Amorphophallus konjac. Next base: position 6,754,270 of record CM040120.1, read on the forward strand.
TCGACAACAGTGATGTCAATGCTGACAATAGTGCAAACAGGCAAAGAAAACCATGCACCCATAAAATAAGGTACTTTTAAGCATCCAAACACCATAGTTGTCAAGGTGTCTGTGTAGGGAAATAGGCATTTTCTTCAGCCGAGGTGGCTAAATGCCATGCTGGGCCTTGAAAAGCAGACCTAGATGCTGCTGAAGGATACTGGGCAAGATTAAGCAACGCTTGGGCCCATATATGTGGCCAACAAAACTAGTGCCACTGGGCCTAAAACCCTATCTAAGCAGGGTAGGGTTGAATTGAACCCTTTTCACAAACTGTCATCCTATACCTTCAGCTTCCTCATCCTCTCACTCTCCATGGACTAAAAAAGCCTCCTCCCTCCATAAGCAAGTCAACCCAATGTCAACATGAGTGACGAACCACATTGATGCCAATGATGAAGTACTCCTCTCACTATGAAGCCAACAACGAGGTGATGAACCCCTTCCACTGACATGGGTGGAGCCAAGGATGGTAGTTTCAGTTTCGGTTTCGGCCGGGTCCGAAACAGAAACAGTATTAGTTCCGGTTTCAGTTTCGGCCCAAAACCAAATAAAATACTATTTCTTTTGCATGAGAGTTGGCGTCCGGTTTCGCTTGGTTGGTTTCGGATCGCCGAAACGTATCGGTTTCGGCCGAAACTGCCATCCATGGGTGGAGCCTGGTATTGATAATCTCCTTGTGACCATATGCATCTTCCCCAGGGAATCCCCTCCAACAAGCCTGGGGATGAAGCCTGGTCCCTCTAGGCTCTAGTTCCACATTGTTGGTGCCCTCCGAGTATATGACTTTTCACTTCTATCCCTCTCACCTGATTCTGTCTCCATATGACGCAGAGCCAAGAGAAAGTCAGACGAATGAAGTTCTAGAGGGGACAAATTCTCTCTCTCTCTCTCTCTCTCTCTCTCTCTGAGATATGTATTTGTCTCAAGTCCCTTTGAATTAAGGCGTGTTTGGGAAGTGTATTTTGGTTTTTTCTCAAAAGCCATTAGCGAGAGAAAAAGCTCCTTTAGAAGAGCTTTTGAACCTTTTGAAAAGTGGAGGGTTTTCTTCCCCTCTCTCTAGAACCTAAAAGCTGGCTTTTGGAAAGCTTGATGTGACTTTGGTGCATTTGTTTTGGCTCTTGAGGGGTGGGGCTTTTGAGGCCAAAAAGCCAAAGCCATTACAATTCACGCAACCTTAAAGTCTATCATTTAATTAAGTAATAGTATTCTCAAATTTTATCTGATTTGGCTTTCCCTTGCAACTATATTTCTACATTCTGTGTAGACCATCTCTCTCTCCTCATGGAAGATGACCTGCTTCCTAACAAAAGAGAAGAAGAGGGCCAAGTCCACTGATCTGGAGAAGAGTATGCATATTGGCTAGATGAAAACATTAAAAAAAAATAAAGTGGCAAATTTGTGATTTAATATCTAAGGGAGGGTTCAGAATACAAAGGGGCACTCGGTAGGGGTCTACTGAACTCAGTTTGGCAGTGTATCAGCTCAATGCTTAAGCAACTAAATAAGGTGCATCATTTAAATTTAATGACCTAGACATTCAAACACATCAAGAAAGGGTTTTCAAGTGGGAACGAATAAAAGAAAATCATAAGAAATAAAAACAACTCCCATTTGCATAATCCCCAATACTGTTGACATGTTGACATGAAGGAATAATACAAGACCAATCTAACCTCAATGTGATACTTTATGGTTCCACCGAGTATACACTACACAGTACTTCAATCGAATGAACTTCACTCACACAAACTGATAAGATATAGAAAGATGATATAGCAGGGCTAGAGAGCAAAATAAAACTGGTTTTAGTATGCCATCTAGTTCACTTTAACTTGATCACATACCAATTGCTGTTGTTATATTTGAGGTTGTCAAGATGATTACATTTGGCCAAGATTTTAATCTGTCCATCTGTGTAAGCAGTGCATTAACGACCTGAAAATGTGAAAAAAACAAAGTGCAAGATAAGGTAAGAACTGATTCTTGTATCAGCAAATGTTGAAGACTTAATTAACCAAAGTACTGGAATTTTGGTTAAAGAATAAAGATTTGTCTTAAGGTGAGATTCTGCAATCAATACCCGTATGGAGTCGGATGGTTCAGAGCCAGACAAGGCAGCCTTTCTAGCAGCTGCAAGGCTTTCAACCTCATCTAGAACAGGAGTTGATAACAGATGGAGGAAAAATGATTACAAACTCACTGAAGAAAAGCTGTGTGTCCAAAAGGTACAAATATACTAGATGGATGTAACAGAAAAATCTGCAGGAATTCTCATCATCACAATGAATGCTTCAGAGATCTCTATGTAAGATGAAGAACAATAAGAAATGCAGCAGCAAAATATCCTGAGATGTTTCCTCAAGCCAAAGCCCCGGTTAGCCCACAGGTTGGCCAGGTCCATTGAAAGCCTAGTTACAATTGGAAGATTAGGATGATATCAGGTTCTGATTTAACCTATGTTTAATACTTAACTAAGATGCCCATAAGACACAAACCTAACCCCCCCCCCCCAAATAACAAGTTAAGAATAGTCATTCCAGGCTAAAGGAGAGCAAACTATTTGCTGTTGTCTATTCACTACTAAGTTCCAAAGGTTTTGTGGTCATTTGGCTCATTCAGGAAGTCTGTTCTGGGGCAATAGTATGCAGAAACCATCCATCACTATTATCTGTGATTCTTGCATCTAGTCTAAAGCTCATTCAAGAAGCCATAATGTGGCTAGACAAGCTACTTATTTCTGGTAAAGAGATGCCATGTACTAGAAGGCCTTGTTCTGTGGGACCTCAGTTAAGGGACTAGATACATGGTCATCTTTTGTTGGGGTTTAGTCACTCGTATTAGCATGTGGGTCAAGTCCTAGGATGACATGGCTATGGAGCACCATGTTTCTCAACTAGTCCTATCCCCATCCTCCCTTCTCAGGAAATCAATAGTCCTGTCTAGGGATCAGGATGGAGTCCAAGATGAGTGGTTGGTCAACTATGTGAGTCCAACTTTTCTGTTTTATTTTACTCTATTCCTAGAGCTGTTGATGACCATGTTGCTTCAAGTCTTTTACTTCCGCTTTGCTGCTGTACTCTCCACTTTCTGGTCAAATGTAAGAAAATATAGTTTGTGATAAAAAGGCTTCAATATCTATTCTAGGTTTACTAGGTTCTACTCTTGCCAAAACTAGATATTTAATGAATTATAACTGCTATCTGCACAATTTATTCTCTTCTGTGCTTTACCTGCTAAATGTGTATACATGTTATTTTGAGAATTATTTAACCAATTTTTTTTTGAAATTGATGGGTGTTGTTTGGTGATGGCAAGTTAACTCTCATGCGTATTTGTAATTTGTAGTATGGTATATTCTTACCTTACCTGGGTATGCATAAAGCACACAATTTGAAAATTAATTCTTTACCACACACACAATATTTAATGAAAAATGCTTAATTTTATTTGGTATGTTGCAACTGTATGACGTACAATAACAAATGGCTCGGTTGGCACAAGGTCTCCGGCTCACAGTTAAATGTTTCATGTTCAAAACCATCTGCGACACTGAAACTTGCAGGTGTTGCCATGGGTTGAGAGTTTCCAAACTGTCCATGGACTCTCCTGCCCCTCTCTAGCAGTTGTCCTGGGGATTTTAGAAACTAGCTCATACACAGGTGAGATCTGTGGTGTAGGTTCCTTAGGAAGGAATAGCCCAAGTGTCTCCTGGCAAGGTGCGAGCAGAACTTTCCCACTCACTATAGTATCTTCAAAATATAATGAAGCATAAGGCCCTGTGAAGTAGTTAGTCATTATGAAACATAAGGCCCTGTGAAGTAGTTAGTCATTTCAGATACCATGGGCCAATAAGAAGATTGTGTTAATGTAATATACGGCCTCTTGGCACAGCTAAGCATTTATCCACTTCTGACAGTATAAGCCAATACAAGGACTGCAATGATGTTTGCTCACATGCGTTGTCATCCACTTTGCACATCATGGACCAATAAGAAGACTGCAATAATACATCGTAAGGCCTCTTGGCACAGATACATAGTCATCCACTTCAGATAACTGCAAGCTCTCATATAGCAGTAGTCCATCAAGCTGGTTACTATGTAAAAATTGGATGTGTATCTTACTGAAGCTTCAGTCAACAGTTGCAGAGGTGGGAACGGCGGTATCTCTAGTATAAGTGTCTGAATGAGGTGAAATGTAAAACTAGACATGTTACTGATAATTATTGTGTCTTCCAATCAAGTTTAGCAGAGCTCATGTAGTAAGGAGCCATGGCAGTACCTTGAACATAATATGGAAGCTATAGTTGTCATTTGCTCATAAAATAGCTCATGTTACTGCACACTATTTATATGATATCATATTATTTATAAACTTGGAGTGAAATGTACACTTCTTATCAAAAAAACATCATTAGTGCAATAGAAAACAGACTAAAGTCTTAAAAATTGGAAGGCTTCTCATGTAGGACAACTCAATATGACTGGAATCTATTGTGTCAACATCAAGGGCACTACATCAGCATTGCAGAAGAAAACATGGCTTAAAGGTCCATAAATGCATAAATGGTACTCAAACTATAAACCTTACCAATCAAAACGAAAACCAGGTTATTTTCCTCTTCCACCATCTCTTGAATCTTTTGGAAAAGCTTCGCAACCTGTAAGTAAGATATAATGCATAATGTTCCTGGTGAGGCCCATAGAGAAGGCAGGCCCTCAAGAATTGTAACAAATACGAATTGGACAAAAGTGTGCTATCATATAATAAAAATGGAAAAATGGAGCACGCTAGAAGTGCCAATGAAAAGAGCCTGGACAACCTTGAAACTGGACAATAGGAACACAAATAATGAAAATTGGGTAAAAAATTTCAGGAACATTTGGCAATACCAGCTTTCCACTCTCGGAGAACCATTTGCTGAATAAGGAATGAGCATTGACTTCCACCAATTGACACTGTGAATACCTGAGTTTATTATTTCAAATTGACAAAATAAATAATAAATAGAGAAGTACTCTAGGTAGGAAAAAGATAATGGATAAAGGACACAAATAACTGTTAAAACCTGGATTTAAAACGTATAGAAAGTTTCTGGGCCAATGCTTTACATAAGGATGTCTTTCCAGTTCCTGGGGGGCCATGCAAAAGAATGATGCTGCAAAAGAAGCAGGAATAAAGTCACTAATAATAATAGGTGATTTAATAAACAAGGCTGAATGTTTTAGATATAACAGAATGATTAAAAAGCATGCAGTTAATGATTACTCTGTTATGATATAAATCCTACTGAAGCATCTATTACAGCAAGTTAGGAAAGCTGTCAGGATTGTACCTTATCAAAGGTTTAGACAGCAATGCATGTCCATATCTAAGTTTTGCAAATACTAGAAAGAAGTCAGGTTTGAGCAGTTTTGGTTCAGGAAGGAAGACTTCATGGACACCGTCAGGAGGGCTTGAAGTGTGCAGAGGCATACATGTTCTTCCATGGCTACTCTGATTGGAAAGCTGTGGACACCAAAAATTGCACACCCAGATGTCCTACTCGGCCCAGCACTAACAACGGCACCAAGTGAAGAAGCCCCGTAGAGACTGGTCATCCGGACTCCCCAAATATGTACACTGTTGTGAAGGCGTCCCCGGAGTCACGACGGCGAAGAGAAACCAACCCCCGGGAAGCTCACAACCCGTGGCCCCCGAAGAAGATCAAACAAACCATAATTTTGAGCACAAAACGGGCCCAAGTTAGCCCCAGCGGCACACCCTGGTGGCCTTCAGCGGCACACCCTTGTGGTGGCCTTCAGTGGCACAGCCCCTGGGAGTCCCAGCGGCACGCCCAGTGGGCCTTCAGCGGCACACTCTTTGGTGCCCTCCAGCGGCACACTTTTTATGCCCTCCACGGCACACTGTGAAGGGCCCCCCACGGCACGCTCTTTGTGCTCTTTAACGGCACACTTCTCTGGGCCTTCAGCGGCACGCCTTTTGCCCTCTTCAGCGGCACGCTTATAGTGTCTTACAGCGACACGCTTCTTCAGCCCGCCAGCGGTATAGCGTGAAGGTTTTTCAACGGCCAAACGACGTGAAGCCCATGCCCTACATATCCTTGGCGCACAGTGAGCTGTCCGAGGTGTCAACCAACGATTGGGCCACGCAGGCTACTCCCCTGACAGCCAGGACGGGAAAGGTCAAACGTCATCATGATGAAGCTGCTTCCCGCCTCCGACTACCGTGCTCGAAGGCTCCCGCGGCTGGGAGTATAAATCCCCTCCCATTCCGGCAAGAAAAAAAGAAGAAGGAGAAGAGGACAGAGGCAGAGGGCACTTCGACAGAGACGAACAGAGCCTGCCACCGGGAGAAGAGAGAAGAGGAAGAAGAAGCTGCTCCGGCATTGGAGGCTTCCCGGAGACCAGAGAAAAGAGAGAGAGAGTAAGAGTAAGAGAAAGAGAGAGGGAGGGAGGGTCTCTGTACCAGTGGGAGTGGGGAAGAGTAGGGAGCCGTCGCCTCTGCTTGACCCTTACTCCCCTCCTATTTCCCCTCCATATTCTTCCTTTTCTTCTTCTCCCCTCTCCTGTGGCTTCGGTCTTGATGTATACCGTAATGTGTATGGCCGGTGACGGTCATCTTTCTTTATGAATGAAAGTCTCTGACCCTTTCTTTTGGGTCTTTTCCAGCCTCTCCCGATCTATTCTGCTGTATGGTGTGTCATTCGTTTTCTCCTTTTATCCGATGCTTTTGGAGTCTCCGTAGCGATGTGATTCCTCCGGTATAATCCTTGGCCTCATGGGTTCTTTACCTTCTTCTACGGCCGTCAGTTGTGCCCATCCGCTTGAAGGGAGAGAGGGAGCCTTCTCCTCTTCCTGAACACCCAACTACCAGCAGCCTACCCTTGGCCTTTAACCCTTCTTCTTTTCCTGAATAACCTGCACCCCTCCCAGTCTACACACGTAGCCCCCTTTGGCCCTTGGCCGATATACCATAACGGCCCTCAGCGGCGCACCCCTCCGGCCCTTGGCCGGCACACCTGTAGTGGCCCCCAGCGGCACACTCTTCCGGCCCGTGGCCGGTACACTCATAACCACCCTCAGCGGTACACCTTCCCTGGGTGCCTCAGCGGCACGCCTGGCCCTGCCCTAGCCCGGTACGCCCTCGCTGATCCCCAGTCCACCTTGTCCAGGCCTAGAGGTCTTCGGCCCGTTGTTTTCCCCGCGTTTTCCCGAAGTTTCACTAAGGTGTTGCCGCCCTCGGGCGCCCACCTCCAGTTGTCGGGTTCCGCCACTCCGTGTGGGCGTGTTCCCTTTATCTCCCTTACGCTTAGGTCAAGGGGAGATGCTGCCGAATTTTTGTCAGAAAATAACAACATGTTAAAAAGGCAAAAGGAAGCAACAAACGAACAGAACGATCAACGATAAAACTTTCCGACTAATCGAGCCACTGCCGGTAGCGTGAGAAGAACTGAACCGAATAACGACATAACATATCAGACGTCTGACTTGTGAGCAAAAAGGCTGAACAGAACCAAGGAAAGGAGAAGTTTATATAAGACTATATAAAAATCGATAAACGAAGAAAAGAAAAGCCTTAAAAACGATAATAGAAGATTCCAACCTTCACCGGCATGTTCTGTCGTGCCCCCAGCGGCACACTCCAACAACCTTCAACGGTACACTTATCTGGCCCTTCACCATCATACCCTGCCTCCACTCTTCAAACACCCTTCGCCGGCACACTGGTTTCCACCTTCCCCGGCACACTCTTTTAAAACCCGCAGCGGTACGCCCTTCTCAACCTCCAGCGGCACACCTTCGTTACCCAGCCTAACCTCCACCGGTACGCTCTGTTGGCCACCCCACCTCCACTCCAACAACCTTCAACGGTACACTTATTTGGCCCTTCACTGGCACACTCTACCGCCCCTCCTAACCCCCAGCGGTACACCCTTTTTAGTCCCAGCGGTATACCCTCGTTACCCTCAGCGGTACACCCTTGTTACCCCCAGCGGCACAACCCTTTTTATACCCAGCGACACACTCCATTCCCCAGCGGTACACCCCCTCACCGGTACGCTCTCTCCCTCCGTCTCACCATCTCTCTCTCACCGTCTCTCTCTCTCTCTCTCATCGTTCACTGGCAGCAGCAATACTTGCATGCTCACCAAGTCCATACATTAGCAAGTCTGCACATTGACATAGTCACACTAAGTCTGTACAGCCTGTGCCTCATGCATTTGTGAACCAAGTCTATACATTCCTTGACAGCATGTCTGAACCTTAATAGATGAAGTCTATACATTCATCCGTTGATAGTTCAGCAAGTCTGTACATCCATCCGTCTCATTCAGCGTCTCATGCTAAGTCTGTACATCGCATGCATTGCATACAGCAAGTCTATACATTGGAGCATCTCATGTACCGTCTCATGCTAAGTCTATACATTGCAGCATGCATTCATTCAAAGTCTGCACATCCATCCGTCTCATTCAACGTCTCATGCTAAGTCTGTACATCGCATGCATTGTACACAGCAAGTCTGTACATCCATCCGTCTCATTCAGCGTCTCATGTTGTGTCCAATGCTGAGTCTATACATTGGTATCTTTACCTACGTTATACCTGCAAAGTCTATACATTGTCTGTGCATAACATGCAAAGTCTGTATATCCTCGTGGTCTGTTCACACATCATCTCCTCCAGCCCTTTCAGCGGTACGCTCCACATTCTCCCAGCGGCATGCTCCCCCAGTGCCTCAGCGGTACGCTCCACCCTTTACCCTTCAGCGGTATGCCCATCTTCAATCTTCAACGGCACACTCTTAAATTCCCCAGCGGTACACCCTTCTTTACCCTTTGAACAGCACACATCGTTCACCTCTCAGCGGTACACTCCAGCCTCCATCATCTCCCCAACGAATACACATATGTATGTAATAAAAAGGGAGGGGCCTATATAATAAAAAGAACGGAACGAATAAATAAATAAAAAGGGGGGATATAACGCACACGCAAAAAAAAAGAAAAGAGGAATCCATGAACAACAAAAAAGGGATGAATAAACTGCTACATAATAACAACAATAAGCAAACTATGACCAAATAAATCATAACAGGGGATAATAATAATAACAAACTAAAAGAAAATAATAATAAATCAACAAACCATAACAAAAATACTAATAACAGTAAACTCAAGAGAAAGACAATAATGAATAAATGAATCATAACAAATAATAATAATAACAAAAAAACAATAACAAATAAATAAATAATAATAAAGTGAATAATAGTAATAACAAACTCACCAAAAGGTAATAACAGAAATGATAAACAAAATCTAAATAGTAATAAAATGATGATGCGCCCTGCAGCCTTGTTCTCCTCCGGGCCCGATATGAAGGGAACATTAACGCCGCCCCCTCCAAGTCGGGCTCGAACCTTGGGAACCATCCCAATGTGGCCGTAACCCGACATTGCTCTGGGCCGATAGCTCGTCAAACCGGACTCGTATACGTTGGGATTCGTTCCCGCTCTTTCATTGAGATTGCCGTACATTCGGCACACATTTGCACGGGTTTGTTTCCGTTTACGTCGTGCCTTCAATACAAACTTTTGTCCGAACATAAAGTGGTCCATGAACGACCAACAAAATCTGAATGGAGAGAGACAACTTTCGTCTTCCTCGAACCCTACACATGGGAATATCGATAAGGCCTTCAGGGGTTATGCTGGGACCTCGGGTCCGTCCCGATTATGGTCACTGTCTGACCCATATCCTCGGCCTATAGCCCGCTCCCTTTGAATACGTTTTCGGTTTTGGAATCTGGTCCCGGGACTCTTCCCCGTTGCCCTCCGGCACCGGGAACATTAATGATGCCCACGCAAGCCCCGTTTGGACCGCGGGAGGCGCCCCCGGTATGGTCCCGACTCGATCTCGCACCAGGCCAATAAATTCGCTAGTCTCCTGCTACACTAACCGAGGTTTAACCGAATGTTTTCAGTGTCTCGGAATAATGTACTTGCCGTATCACGGCATACATATGTTCCAGATCCTCCTGCGACGATTATGATATTCTCAAGCCGGACACCCGTCCGAATAATTAAACAGTCTCCCGAATGACCGACACGTTTCGAACTTCCGCTTCCCTAGACACAGGGCTTTTCAGCCGATTCAAGGGATATTCCCTCGTTGCCCCTTGGCACCGAAAATATTAATGACGCTCATGCAAGTCTTGTTTCGACCGCGGGGGGCCCACCGCAGTATGGTCGCAGCTTGCTCTTGCATCGGGCCAACAGATTTACTGGTTTGTGACTGCTTCAACCGAGGCTTAGCCGAATGTTTTCCGCTCTTCCGAACAATAAATTTGCCGCACCTCGGCATACATGCGTTCCGATTTTCCCGCGATAACCGTGATTTTCTCGAGCCGGACATTCGTCCGAACATTAAATGGTCAGTACACGAACGACATGACCGCGAATGCTTTCTTCTCACCCTCATACGGGGATTTCAATGCTCCCTAATAGGCCTTTCCATGCAATTAATTTTCTGGCCATGAGGCCCTGAATCCCGGCGATTAATCAAGGGTGTTCCCTCGTATGGGGGATGTAAATGACGTCGTGACCTTTATGGCACGGCGGGTTTTGGTCCCGACACGAACCACACAATCGTCTGACGAAGTCAGGTCGAGCGCACCATGGGCTCTTCGGGGCCCGAATAGATTGTCACTTCGGTGACTGGCACGCCCACGCACTTAATAGACAAACCACCCGAACCAGCGAATTTTAGTGCGTCCACAAAAGCTAAATCATGTGGCACAAATTCTTATAAGGTGGGGTGCTGGCAAAGCCCTACCTGACAAGATGGCTAAGAAAATGATACTTCAACAACTGGCAGGTTTTGATTGCTTGGAGGAGGCAAGCTTATTGGATGACTCTGACAGATTGTGTGGGGATATCTTGAAGGCCGAATTTGAAGATCCTCTTAAGGGGGGAGATTTATTGGAAGCAGAGATCGAGGGAGAAGTGGATCAAAGAAGGAGATAGGAACATAGAGTATTTCCAGAGAATTGCTTCAGGAAGAAAGAGAATCAATCACATTGCTTCCATCAAGATTGATGAGCAGATTTTACAAAGGGAGGGCATCAAGAGATGTGCTATGGAGTTTTACTCTAAACTTTTCACAGAAGAGCAGCTGGACCGCCCTGGCATTGCAGATGATTTACTTCCCCAGCCACTTCTAGATGAGAGTGAGGCCCTCTCTAGCCCTTTCTTAGAGGAGGAGATCAAGCAGACAGTCTTTTCCCTTGCAGGTGACAAAGCCCCAGTCCCAGACGGCTTCCCGATGATCTTCTTTCAGAAGTGTTGGGAGATTGTCAAGGAGGATCTCATTCTAGCATTAGGAGAGTTCCATGAGGGTGCGGCTCACTTGAGGGGTATCAATAAAGCCCTCTTGATCCTTATCCCTAAGAAGCAAGGGGCGCAAGATTTGGGAGATTTCAGACCTATTAGTCTGCTGAATAGTACCTACAAAATCATCACTAAGTTGTAGCAAGAAGACTGGATAGGGTAATTGGCAATGGTCAGTGGTCATGAAGGGGCATTTATCAAGGGAAGACAAATCCAAGAGAATTTATTTGTGGCTCATGAATGTCTACATACTATGAAGACACTTAGGCAGACGGGGTGGTCTTGAAACTGGAAATGACAGTGTTAGTTGAGAGTGCCGCCTGTAAATTTTAGCCAAGATGGGCTTTGGCCAGAGATGAATTGGGTGGATCCGGGCATGTATTTCTTCAGCCTCCTTTTATGTTCTAGTGAATGGGCAGCACACTCCTTTTCTTAGTGGCAGAGGGCTCCGCCAGGGACGTCCTTTGTCACCTCTCTTATTTGTACTAGTTGCATAGTTTCTAAGCAGGTGTTGCTGAGAGCCATGGTAGGTAGTTTCGGCCGAAACCTAAACGTTTCGGTTTCGGACCGAAATGAAACGACACCCTTTGCATGGTTTCGGCTGAAACCGAATGTAGCCCTTTAAGAAAAATATAACAGTTTAATTGGTTTTGGACCGAAACCGAAACAGTTTCGGACCCGGACGAAACCGGTACTGCCATCTATGCTGAGAGCCGAGAATTAGGGCTATCAATGGGCCGGGCCGACCCGACAGGCCCCCGGGCCGGGCGCGATTTCGGATAGGGCCGCAAGGCCGTTTTGGGCCCGTGGGCCCTTAGTCGGGCCTAAAAGTCCGGCCCGACTAGGCCCATGGGCCGGCCCGACCCGTTCTCTTTGTTTTTTCTCCTTTCAAATTTTAAAATCTACTTAGTTAAAATTATGTTATTTACTTAATTAGAAAATTTAAAACTCTCTTTTCACACAAATTATGTAATTAATATCAAAACTCTTATTAATTTAATGAGATTATAAATTTTATATTATTAAATATATTAGTTTTCATTAATTTTTAATTTTTATCTAAGTTGTCGAGCCGGGCTGGGCCTTAGTCGGGCTTTACATTTTTTAATAGTGTCAAGCCCAGCCCGACCCGGCCCGACATAGCTACGGCCCGGGCTGGGCTCAGGCTTTAATATTGATAAGTCGGGCCCGGGCCGGGCCCGGCCCATTGACCGCCCTACCGAGAATGCATGTATTGTTAGAGGCCTCCAAGCCGGGCATCATAGTTTGAGCATCAGTCACCTCTAGTATGTGAATGATACCATCTCGTTCCTAGCCGATGAGAAGAGATAGTTCTTTGACATCAGGCTGATGCTTAGGATACTTCAAGAGATCAGTGGACTGAAAGTGAAGTATAGCAAAAGTATTTTAGCGGGGGTTAATATGGAGGAGAGGTCTCTCAGGAGAGTAGCATCATCTTGGAGTGTCAGATAGGTGACTTTTCTCTCTCCTATCTTGGTCTCCCATTGTCCCCGGGGGCTCTCCATTATAGAGATTACCATGTGATAATTCAGAGATATGAATCCAGACTTGCAGGTTGGAAGACAAGGCTCCTCTCCTATAAGGGGAGAGTAGTCTTATGTAAATCGATGTGAGACAATCTTCCTATTTACTGCCTCTCTATTTTCAAGATCCCCAAATTGGTGGCAAAGAAACTGGACTCCATCCAAACGAGATTCTCCTGACATGGCAGTACAAATAGTAGGAGTGCCTGTCATGATATCTCCTGGGGTAGAGTTTGTAGAAGTAAAGAGAGAGGAGTGAGTTTCAAGAATATCAAAGATTCTAACTTGGCACTTCTATGCAAGTGGATGTGGAGACTTGGAGTGGAAGACATCAGGCTATGGCGACAGATTATCAGGTAGAGATATTGTAACATATTCAGAGTGTGGGATTTGACACCGCCCTCTTTGCACAATTTCGCCGATTTGGAGAGGCATCCTTCATTACAGTGATTTTATCAGATCCAATGTTCGTATCAGGCTTGGAAATGAGCTGAGGACCCTGTTATAGAAAAACATGTGGTGCAGGGACTTCACTTTTGAGGAGGTCTATCCTAGGCTCAATCAACACTATTGCTGCTATACCTTTGGCTTCAATGGCACTTTCCTTTGATAGGTCAACTCTCTAGTGGTACCTGGTCGCGTACCTTCAGGAGGAACCTTTTGCTTGAGGAGATGGATCAACTGGAAAGCTTGTTATCTTTGCTCACTCATTTCAGGCTAGTGGATAGTGATGCCGATATGTAGGTGTGAAGATGGGAAAAAAAGGAAGAATTCTCGGTCAGATCGACGTATTCTCTTATCTTAGATGGGGGTGTATGCCACCGCTTTGCCCCCTAGGTTTGGAACCCCAAAAGCCTGTTGAAGGTGAAGTTGTTGAAATGGAGGATTTCTCATGGTCGGCTGCCCAATTATGGCAAAAGTGCACCATTTTGCCGGGATATTACCAACCTATGCTCTTTGTGTGGAGAGGTGGAGGAGGACTGTGATCATCTCTTTACGGGTTGTTCCTTCTCACAGGAGGTACGGAATTAGATTGGTAGCAGGATCAACCTCTCCTTGGAAAGTTTTGAGAGTGTGCAACAGCTACTCTTCATACGGCACAAGAGTTGGGTCCTCAAAGGGGACAAACTCATCTGGTGGCTCATCCTCCACATGGCCTTGTGGACCCTTTGGAGCGAAAGGAACTTGGAGAGGGGGATTTCTGTAGCCCACCCAAAGAGCAGCCCAACAAGACCCAACAGGGTCCAACGAGGCCAGCTCACCCGAGTGATAGCCCACGGGGCCCACTCAGGAAAGAAAAGCCCAATGAACAAACACTCGAGGAACCAACTCTCCCCGGCGGCCCCTAGGCTCGGAGGGCCCGAGTGATGGTCAGGTCACAAGGTGGGTCCGGTCCAAGCCGTTTCCCCGCCCGGGAAAGACAGGCGTTAGCCGACCTACCCGACCCTTCTTTGACCGAGCTATGCTCATCGCCCGGACAGGGCTGGCGTTTCAGGAGCTCGGCCGGACCAGACATTATCCGTTCATGCTGCCGTTAAGAGTCCCCAACGGACAGGGGAATCAAGAAGCCGCCGGACTTCAAGGCGATAACGCTCCCACGATAAAGGCCATGAAAGCCCACGTTGAGGACGTAACTCCCGCCGGAGACCCCTCAGCTCACAGGACTCCTGACGGCGGCATACTATTTAAACCAGGGCTACCCTCCGGTGGAAGGTAAGAAGAGAAAAGGGAGCCATTAAGGCACTCACACTCGAAACTCCTGAGCAATCCGCTTCACCCCTTTGGTGGAGAGGAATCTCGCGCACCTGCTTTTCTCCTCCCCATCATTGCTTCCACCACAGCTCTACTGACTTAGCCATCGGAGGGTTTTGCCCCAGGGAAACCCCCTGGGCCCTCTGATACGTTTCCCTGTCTTGCAGTTCATCTTCTGGTGATCCACAGCCCGCTCAGGACTCAGCGCGAGATTTCGCCTCTTCAGAACTGTTGTATTTCAGGGGGGAAGCTAGAGTGGCGGAGAAGATTGCCTCTTTTCTTCGTGAGAAGGTGTGTGAGTGGGCTAAACATCTTTGTAGAGTAGAGTCTCATAACTCCGCACTCTTTCCTTTGTTGGGGGTTAGGTAGCAGTCTGCCCTCTTGGCAGTGTCTTTTGTACAGGGTTTTTTGAAAGCTGATAGTCTATACTTGTATACCCTTTTTCATATAATACAATTGTGGTACCATCCACTTTTCCAAAAAAAAAAGGATTACTTGAAAGCAGATGAAATGATTAACTTACATATTGTATTCCTGCAAGCATTTTTTGGAAAAGGGATCTCGATGGCTGTGGGAAATGGGCAGAATACCTTTCCTGAAAAGACCACTGGTGTGGCAATAATTATCTGCAAATCCAGTTTCCTACTATTTATTCTCTTGCAACAAATAAGTGGGCCTCGGTCAGTCAATGTTATATTCAGCACAGCACATCCACGGTTTGGTTTATTCAGCTACGTAGGGGACTCAAGGACACAGAGGAGGTAAAGTACTTGCAACTCTTAGTTTTGCAACAGGTGCCTACAGAGCAGAATAAGCAAGATGGCATCTTATGGCAGCATAAAGCTACAAACTTCTCTGTAAAGGATTTGTACCATTTCATGGAAGGAACTCACCCCACTAGCCCACAGCTACACTCAACCTGGAACGTTAAATCTCCACTGAAAGTCCAGGCTTTCATGTGGTTACTACTGCAGCACCATATTGTCACCAAACTACACAGGAAGAAGTGGCAACATGACGCTGGGACCACCTGCTCATTCTGTGGATTGGCTGATGAGAGCGTGGATCATCTGTTTGCCCAAGGCCCGCTAGGCCTTGAAGTATGGTATGCCATTGGCAAGCTAGTAGGGTTCTATCCTTCTCTTAATTTAATGTCAGACATGTGGGAGTTCTTCAAGCAGGGGATGGGAAGAAAGTCTCTAAGATTCCACGACACATCTTCCTCATCATTCCTGCAGCAGTTTGTTGGAACGTCCGGAAAGAAAGGAATGACACATTGAGGCAGCAAAGTTTACGTGGAGAATGTATGTTCCAAAGCCAATGTGTTGATTGGACATTGGAGTCGCCATATACTGAAGGCACCTGTAGCCAGTCTTACTTTTCCTATGTAGTTTTCATTCTTTTGGATGTCTTTTTCAGGAAGAGAAACCTCTCCTCTCTGTTATTGCTTGTACTCCCTCTATTTATCAATAAAATGGTAGCACAATCTATCTTTTTTTAAAAAAAATGTAGTTGTGCAAGCAAGACTAAGGATGAACCAGCATAATCCAATAGCAAAAGTCACACAGCAGGAGATGGCATGGGGCGGGCCTTTTTCATGTTTATTTGAAGACCAAGAATAAGCCCGCCCACCTAGAATCAAAAGCATGAATCACCGGTAGCCTAAGCCATGGGCATGCCATATGTCTTTTGGATGGTGGGCCCTCCCTTGGCCCGGCAAAGTCCATGATGTCGGAACTCACCTGAACCCTGGGTCGGTTGGTACCTACCCTGCATTGTTGGATTTGATACCAATACCTCACAATTGCCCACAGAAGTGCTCATCCAACTCTCACCCTCATAGGCCAGCGGGGGTGGGCTTGTCAGAGAAGAAAACACTAGACTAAGGAGGTGATATGAAGGGCACCTATACTGCAAATATCAAGGCGATAGGAATGCTAAGGCTGGACACCTCATGAACACAAATATCCACCAAAACCGAAAGAAATGCCTACCATATCCAATTTTCCCATTGTGATACAAAAGGAGCAAAAGCTTCCTAAACCCCACCCGGAAAAGGCCACGTGCTCTATCTCTAGCGGTTTCTAGTGAGAGAGACTCCGGAGAGAGGGTGTTTCATCCGGGATGGCCTCCTGACACGTTCCCATGCTGGAGGTTGTCCCCGGAGGTTTTCGTGCTCCAGGGAGAGATCCTCTCTCTCTGGCATTTGCTGCCTTCACTCGCGGAGCTAGGGGGACAGTTTTTCCCTGGCTTGAGAGGGGTCACTTGCTACCACTGGGGAAAAATGTGCCCTGTAGTTTTACTTGAATCATTTACTCCTCTCTTTGAGTCTATCTCTCTCACCTCTTTCAACAATCTGCTTTTCAAAAAATCTCTGTTTAGGGGAGTCAATGTGCCCTGTAGTGTTACTTGTAGAGAGGCAAATAATTCAGTTGTTTCAGAGACATTACTATATAAAGATGTTATCTAGCCGCATACTGCTAACCTAACAAGAAATCACTCACCGGTTCCATGAAACAAGGCAAGGATCTACACCTCTCTCTGTAAACAGCAACGCACTTGCAGCATATCGTAGCAGCCGTTGTTTAAGACCAGTTTCATATATCAAACTGAGAAGATGAAAGTTATCAGTAGGAAAGCAATAACTTGGGGGAAAATCGAAAGAGAGAATCTAAACCTCTCCCACAAGCCATCGAATTCCATAGCAGGCAGCATCCATTCATTGAAGCTGGCAAGCATATCATCTCCACTCAGTTCTTCACCTGGTCCCTCTTCACTGAGCTGTTCAGAGAGCAACCATCATTAGATATTGACAATGTCATGTCTCGTATAATTTGAAAGATGTCTTCAAAGATCTGCAGATAGATATAAAGAGCTGCAATCAAGGAGGAAATGCATCCATGGGTTAGGAGAATGAATACAAGGAAGAATAATGTTTTCTGGAATTTAGTTCAACCCTACTTCTACTTTATATTTTTTTGGAAAGTGGTTATGTTTGTACCACCAACCTACTCGGTATTACTAAACCTAGCCAAAATATATGACTCAACTATACCAAGCTTGAAACTTTACTGGAATCGGAAGAAAAAACACGTTAAACCTCCCTTCTTCATTTCTTCCTCCTCCATCTAGGATATATCAAGTCCCTGGAATTGGTTGGTATTCCTACAAAATAGTTTTGGTCTTCAAGGACCGGTAGATCACCTATTCATCAGTTTCCAGATAGAAAATTTCCACACATCATAGGGCATTAGTGTGAGGTAATGATCATCATCATCAGAGCCTTATCCCAATTATTTGGGGTCGGCTACATGAATCCTGTTCTGCCAAAGATTTCTATCAAGTGCTATATTCATATTAAAACCCAAGAAGCTAATGTCCTTCCTAATAACATCGCACCATCTCATTTTAGGCCTTCCTCGAGCTCTTTTACTAGCCTCCACTAAGATTCGGTCAAATCTTTTAACCGGAGCTGAGTTAGGGCAATGAAGCACATGACCAAACCACCCGAGTCTATTTTCTCTCATTTTACAATCAATTGGGGCTATCCCTAAGTCCTTACGAATGCGCTCATTCCTAATCTTGTCTTTCTTAGTCTTGCCACACATCCATCTCAACATCCTCATCATTAGTGTGAGGTAATGATAACAGAAGAAAAAAGAAAAATGGAAACAAACTGAGGCACTGAATATAAAATCAAATTTCAACAGATAACACATCATAAAAAGCAAGGGCTTACAACTATCACTGTGAAGGATATTATCCGCAAATGGATAAGAGAAGTATCAAGGGAAAGAAGAAGTATCAATCAGTTATAATATGATACAAGTTTGACAAGTCAGGAGAAAGCTGAAATGGCTTCACAATAGGATAAGCCAAAATTAATGTAATGTTAGAAGTGTTAATGATCAATGCCTAGGTTTTTTTTTGTCAATGCAGCTTGATTACTTAGCTTTGACATGATGCGCAACACACATAAACTGTCAATAAATGTACAATAAAGATCAAATGAGATGCAAACAAGACATAGGAAAGTAGGCTGTGACAAGGATCACAAATGGCTAACATTAT
The DNA here is from genome assembly GCA_022559845.1 of Amorphophallus konjac. Taxonomy (NCBI): domain Eukaryota; kingdom Viridiplantae; phylum Streptophyta; class Magnoliopsida; order Alismatales; family Araceae; genus Amorphophallus; species Amorphophallus konjac. Next base: position 6,773,073 of record CM040120.1, read on the forward strand.
GCAAGAAAAATATAAAAAATACCTGATATACATATACAACAGGTTTAACCTGCCAAAACAAGAGAATTTCATGGTTTTGCACCCATTCATCTGCAAGAAAAGGTAGGCAAAACATATAACATAAAAACCCAATTTCATATCAAGGAATTAAGATTAATAGTGAATAGAAAGTAAGTTCAGCATAAATGTTGCTTTTCTCAGTCACCTGAATCACATATTTGAATTCTTCTTACATTTTCCAGTAGAAATAACTCATCATTGGGCACAGGGACAGGGCCATCTGTGTAGCTTAAGCTCCTCTTCTCAAGCATCCTTCATGAACAAATGAATTACAGAGTAACATACAATATTAGCGAGTGCCTCATAATGGAAGTTCTCTTGGAGCCAGAATATGCTAATTAAAATCCAGTCAAAAGGCTTCAAATCTCCTAATCAATGAAGAGGGCTCAATAAATAGAAGAGCAAAAGGTAACATAAAACAACAGACATGTAAACACTATCACCAACAACAATAAGCTTTCACTCAATGATTAATAACACAAAACTAATTACAGCAGTCACATAAGACCGACCAACAAATTTGAGTAAGAGCATCCAACTGATGGAACTAATCCTACAGTTTGCCAGTAGAATTCACCCTATACCAATTAAAGCCCATTTCTTATATACTATTGTCAATGTCATCCTACAGTTAGCTATAGCCTGTATCATGTATGATATTATTAGCCAGAACAAGCAACTTCCCTTACTCAAACTTGGATATTACGCATGACTCTCCTCAAGCAACCAATGTGCCATCATCCCAAGCCAAATCATGTTGGACTTATGGGTTTCCACTGCTACTTTCGGTTTGTTTGCACGCCTCTTCTTACAAACTCTCTTGATGTGAAATGAGCTAATGATTGGTGTGGAGGCCTAAGAAGGGGGCTCAAAAGATCCCATATTGAAAACTACAAAGATGGGCATGTGCTTATAAGCAAGACCCAAGTCTTCTCCTTTGAGGGCCCTTTTACTAGCAAAAAAGGACAAAACCCTAGCTGCCCCCGGGCGTAGCGGGGACAATACCTCAAAGGAGACACCCCAAATTTGTACGTCTTCATTGGCGCCGTCTGTGGGAATCCCGGCCCAATAAGCACAAAGTCCACCTTGCTGGGGGGCTAGTGTGGAGGCCTAAGAAGGGGGCTCAAAAGATCACATATTGGAAACTACAAAGATGAGCATGTGCTTATAAGCAAGACTCAAGTCTTCTCCTTTGAGGACCCTTTTACCAACAAAAAAGGACAAAACCATAGCCGCCCCCGGGCGTAGCGGGGACAATACCTCAAAGGAGACATACCAAATTTGTACGTCTTCAATTGGGAACACCTATGGTTCCCTTGTTTTGGGAAAGCTTGGATTTTATGGATGGGTTAGAAAAGTGCTGACTTCAAAAGTTGGGGGTAACTTTTGGCACTACAACAGTGTCATAGTGAACTTAGTTGAGTCTCTATATGTCTGTCTCAGGGCACCATGCTCAATGTTTTATAGTTGTATGTATCAGCTGGGCAAAGGGTCCCCTTTCCCCTTGGAAATGATCACCTTCCACATCACAGAAGCCAATTCCACGCAAAAGAGCACTTTTTCCTTTCTACATTTTTTTTAAAAGTGGTGACTTCTGACCTTAGAAGTGCTATAGTGTTAACGGAAGCAGTCTCACGGATGAAACCATCCCTTCAACAACCTCATAACCATCATGAGCTGGAGTTTCCAGCTCCATTCACAAGAAGAGGATAACTGGAACACACATGAAAAGCAGAAGTCCAAACAACAAGATCCAGGTATCATGGCTTAGGTTTGTGAATGAATGGTTGAAAGAAAGCTACTTTGGTTTTAAGAGAGAGAGAGAGAGAGAGACCTTTCAACTGCGAGCCTTACATCTTCTTCCCGTGCCGTGCTAGAGGGATTCAAGCATACCTCAACTGCAATGGCACAAAAGGGATTAAAACAATATACATAAAAATAGAGTATAAACTGCATCCAAGAAGGGGATGTGTGTGTGTGTGTGTGAGAGAGAGAGAGAGAGAGGCGGAATGGGGGAGACCTCCAACGCTAGAGAGAGAAGCACAACTTACTGGAGACGAGGACCTTGTCGTCCTCCAGGGAGGGGGGAGCCGCCGGCTCCGCCCGGTGCTCCGAACCGGGAGGCTCCCCACCGTCGGGGCCATTCTGGACGGAGACCTCCATGGGAGAGCTCATCGCTGTCGCTGGGGAATCCACAGAGAGAGAGAGAGAGAGAGAGAGAGAGGCGGGAGCCGGAGAACGCCGTGCCGCTTCTCGTCGCTTTTGAACTACTTGGACTTGGAACGGTCGACGGGGTGAGTATTAATGGGCCGGCCTGACCGGTGGCCCATTAGCCCCGTTCCGTTCTGAGGCTCGTGAAATATGCTAGTTCCGTTTATAAAGCGGCCCGGCCCGTCTCAGCCCCCGACACTTCATGGGCTGGGCCCTAATAAGAGTTTGATCGTTTGGAACTTTGGATTCAGTAAATACTTACTGCACCATCGATTTGACCAGGGTATTTGTGCTGTCTGATCTTTGATTACATGGTTAAAAAAATTAAAAAAACAAAATCCAACACTTTCTCTGTTATATTTTTTTTTCATTTGATCAAACGATATTATTACCTATTGCATAAGTAAAACCATAAGCTCGCTAATCTTTGATTCTTATCAAACAACACAAAAGTTGACCCATTTTTGAATAAGACTATTTACAAGGATCAATCACTAAAATGAACCCCTTTCTGGGCTTTTTTACATAATCACCTAAGGTTCACCGTATTATTGAGCAAAGTTTGCAATATCGATCCGATACCCATATATTTTATTTAAAATTTTCTTTTTTCTTTAAAGAATGGGCCAAAATATAACACCCATTGTGAGATTTGAACCCTAAATCTCAAGTTAATTTACGCCACTCCTTAACCAACTAACCTATCATTGATTTTAACATATAATTTACTGTAATAAATATTTATTATGTAGTTGACATAGTACATTATAATATGATACAGGGCCATACCGTACCAGTAAAATACCGGTACGGCCGATACACCCAGATTATCAAACATTGCCACTGAGTCAAGGCCACCCAACTCAGTGACAATATAGTACTGGATGCTATCGTAGTAGTTTGACACTTCGACTTGGCCTTGTGGTGTGTTTTTTTTTTGGCCTCATCGTCGCGGCCTCTCTCTTCTCCCTCTCCTCTAGCCTCCCCCCCTCCGGCGGCCTCCTCCCTCATCATTGCGGCCCATGATCATATTGGTAACTCGTCGATCGAGATTTTCCCAGGTAAGATATGAGTCGGCCAACTCGCACTAATATAGATATTAGTTGGCGAACCATGTAATCACCGTAGAATTAAAATTGCATAAGGATTCATCTTAGATTCATCTTTGCATTAATACTCTTTCCACATAAATTAAGTAGCATATATATATATATATATATATTAACGAACTATAAAATTTCTTAAAGACAGATAAAAAAGGAGTATTTCATATATATATGTATATATATTAATGGAACTTCACCACATGGACATACGCGACATTAGATTATTGTATAGATTTTCACTTAATTTCAGTGTTGATTAATGGACATATATACAAATGCAAAAAGAAAATCCCCCTTTTTCTCCCCCTCAGGTCCTGTCGACCTCAATAAAGTGAATAAGCCGGTGGACCTTATCTTCTGTTTGCACCACCAACAGATACGTACGTGAGGCCCTCGTTTCATCAGCACCCCACACGCGGATCTCCCACACCCCACCCCGCCAATGCCGAGTGGCAGCCGCAGATGAGCAGGCGGGAAGAGCGGGCGGCAGACGACCGCGAGCTCGAGCTGCTCAAGGCCGTGGCGCAGGCCTGGCATGGCCACTCCGGCAACCCCCACCCCACCAGGGAGTTCGACGCCGCCGCCGGCCCGCGGGGCGGCGGCGGCGGCCGCCACGAGCGCCGGCCCACCCGGTTCAGGCTCGAGGCCATGCGCCAGAAGCAGGCAGAGGACGCCGCCCGCTGGGACTTCGGGCAGTCGCTGTGGGACTCGTACGAGATCGTGACGCTCTCCAAGAAGCTGGAGTCCGGCCTCGCGCCGGAGGACCAGCAGGCCGTGGACGGCGGCGGCGCCGCGGCGACGTCGGAGGCCGGGAGGAGGAGCACAAGGGAGAGCAAGAACAGCTTGAGGAGGCTGCTCAGGATGTCTTCCAGGAAGTTCGACGGTTGACGGTCGTGTAACGTGAGAGCTGGCTAGCTAGATGGACAGGTGGAAGGATTGCTAACCAGGCATCTTCTCATAGAAGTGCTCGTGGCAGAGATGAAAGGTATCAGAATTTTTTTCTGTTAACTGTTAGTAGCATGAAGGAGGAGAGCTAGGGGAGCAGTGAAGGGGATGCTGCTCCCAACAGTACTTTTATATATAGAAGCTTCCATGGGAGCACACAGCAGATGAACACTATTGTGAATCTCTAACACCACAGCGTTTTAACTCCTGGCAAACTAATAACAAGGAAACTTGTAAGCTCTCTCTCTTTCTCTCTCTCTTGTATGTGTGTGTGTTGAGGATGGCCAACTTCTCTGATTAATTAAATACTCACTAAGTGCACAGGATTCCAGGTCAAGTCACTAATCTATGAGTTTAATCTTCAAGCAAGCACAATAAATTCTGATCACTTATTCACCAGCATATGGTAAATATTCATTTGCAATTAAGTTCAAAATTAATTAAGCCCATGAAATATTGTCATAGGTGGGGATAGAAGTTTCATGAGGGTGAACTAAATAACGGTCTCGCTACATGCATGCCTTTCAATGAGGGTGGTTTTATTTTCTGTATGTCCTCTTGTCAGTATATATAATTGCATAAATATTCTTCTTAAAATGCTAATGCCTACTTGCATGAATACTATCTTTCTTAATTAAATGCAGAAATGTACGCATGCATACCCTTGCAACATGATGACTCCTCTTGTTACTCCATCATCCTTTGGGTCAATGCTTAGCTGCAGCCATAAATGACAACACATCTCCCCTTTTCCAACGAATCTTCACTTATAAATGACAATATAATATCTAACTTGCGACCACATGAACCTAAATTAATTAAATCAATTCAAATATACGCATGCTCACTGATTAAGCATAGTCCACAAACTTGTCTGGTCTCCATAAGAAAGCCTTAGAAAGATCACATATATAGATGTCTCCACCAAACCGGCTGCAGGTTTTCATTCAAACTTATTTCTAGACGAAGCAAACTCTGAAGCTAGCAACATATAGAGCAAGAGCTTGTCTGCCACGCGAGGGCGAGGAGTGCTTCAAAGGAAGATCGATCAATCATTCTTTTCCTGATGCAACAACAGAAGCATGAACTCATTAATTTGTACCACATAGGAAGATATATATTCATAGTTTCTAAGTTCAAATATTCAACCTTTTGTTCGCAAAATTTCCAATGGAGGCAAAGAGGAGACTAGGTTGGCAGATCACCTGCAGGTGGCTTGTAGTCTTGCAGTCCGACTAGCTAGACTCGCCTTTGTCGTCCATTAGTCCAATGATTTCGATCTTTTGCCGCTGCCACTGCAAGATTAAAGCGGAAGTCCCGAACACAAGCAAGAAGAGATGTAAAAGACTATTCCATGCATGCCAATGTAAGCAGAGAACAGCACGTTTATATATGGATAATTAATTTTGAAAAAAAATGGGTTAAAAGAGATGCAAGTTGCCCCCTCCAATTCATCAAGAGATTCCGCAAAAGATTTCTTAATGTCTTGAGGCAAATCCGACTGTGCCCTCCTATATATATATATACTCGTGGATATGATGTTCTTCTATTTCCGGGGGAACACTAGGTTCAGCAGGTGCTTGCTTGGCATGTTGGAGAGAGCCTAGTGAAGCTCGTACGTGAAATGTTGTTTTGACCTTCCACTCGCTTGAGTGCGGAGTAGCAATAGCTTATGATCGAGCTTGGTCACGTTGATGGCGTAGCAGAGGTGATAACAGGACGTCTGGGTAGTACTCCAAGCATCTCTTGCTGACTCTCTCCGTTGGTATGATGGTATACGTACACTACGGAACGAGACAACCTTCAGATCGATGGCTAGAAAGAGTCGTATGGTAGGAGAAGAAGAACATGATCGCAAGCCTCAAAATAGAGTTTGGCTAAATGACTTATATGCATGGCAGGGAGATCATAACATGCCCTCCTTGCGTGCTCCAGAAATGCGAATTGATGCATCTATATCTATCATTTATCATTTGAACTTTGATCATGAGAAGATAGAATTAAGGTATCTTAATTTCTTCTCTCGAAGGATACCCGGTGCAGCACTTGAGATCACGGAATAGGAAACATCCATTTTTTTCAGGAACAGTTCTCTATATATATGTGTGTGTGTGGTTCTCTATTTTAGCATATTTGACAAAGGGCATATATTTATTATAAGAATCTAAGTTACGATCGCTTTATGCATGGATTAATCATTAAGTAACATTATTAATATTATGTGCAAAGGTCTTACTTTAATTTAAGCATCAAAAACTAATGTGATGAAGCTTGTTGACTCCCATAACATTTAGAACCACCTTTCTGTATACTACCACGTACTCTAAAGTTCTACAGAAATTGCTTCTCATAGATTTATCTCAAAATAAAAGAGTCTCTTTAATTTGCAGAAGTTCTTCACATCTTCAAAGTACAAGGCACATAGAAATAATTAAAGTGAAGGCAGTTTGAGAATATATACAAGCATGATTCATTACAATGATAATTATTATTATTATATAACATTATAAAAGTATGGTATATAGTCACCTAAGTATTGAAGAGGAACCACCGTAATGCCACTAAAGGAGTAACACCCCAATTAGGGATGTAAATGGATCGGGTTCGACTCGGGTAGACCAATATCATATCTTATCCGTGAAATTTTATAAATATCATACCCGGATAGTACTCTATTATTTTCGCGGGTATGTATACGGGTATATCCATCACGGGTATGGATATATCCGCGTATATCAGTATCCCTCCATAAAACATGAGTCCACATCCAAGAAAATGTGAGATTTATGAGAATTAGAAAAAAAAGAAATTCGGTCAATTCTTTCCTTTCTAAAGCAATTTTTATATTTTATAAAAATATCCTTATAATTTTAGTAAGAAGTCTAAACTCACAAACTCAACAAGACGGGCAACGGATTGAGTTCATGTAAAAATCATAGACTTAACATTCACAATAAGTTATTAAGAGCGGGTTCGGATCGGGTACGACTTCACCGTCTTCAGCAGCTGTCTTCACATTGTACAGACTTCTCCACAATGTACAGACTTCAGCAGAGAAAGGAAATGCAATGTATAGACTTCTCATTGAACAGACTTTGACTGCTATGCAGTGTATGTACTTCACAAAGCTGATGTACATACTTCATTGTCTTCAGTAGCGAACGGGCTTTACCAGCACAATGTATATACTTCATCGTAGCAGCGAACGGTCTTCACATTGTACAGACTCCACATTGTACAGACTTCACAATGTGTAGTGTATAGACTCACTCTTTGGGTTTGAAGATCTATAGATCCTATTTCTTTCATGGCTGCATACTGTAAATGTTCAGGGGTATGCCCCGATGATCTTATATTCATTACAAAATCAATAAAATTCTATGGCCACAGAGTTAGTCTGGGGGAGTGAGAACACTATCCCCTGCTGGGGGATGGTGCACTCGACTGGACATTAACTCTGTTGGTCGGTGATTAAAAAAAAATGGATATTTTAAACATATCCGAACCCGAATCCATATCCGTTTATTCAGGTATTACTCGACCCATGATGGGTCGGGTGATACGGGTAATCAAGTTTGTGGATATTTTTGACATCCCTAACCCCAATGCTGCTCTCCTTGATTTCAGTGTTGCAAAGAAATCAACCCGCCCTTTCGTCGTAAAATAATGGGAGTGAAATGTAGGTTGCCATGCCTCTTTAGGCATGAATTGTGGTATTACTCGATACAAAAGCTTTTGCAAAAATGTTACTCATAGAACTATTTGTCTCTGATTCTTAATTCTATATCCAAGTCATGAGACCATGTTAGCGTTTCAAAGCGTTGCACATTCATGTTCTTAATTTATACTCATTGATGTGGAGTGAAATTCAAATTTAGATGCTTCTTTTCCTATATCTGTACACTAGTTTCTTAAAATAGACATGAAAATAAGATAATTAAATTAATTTAGTAACCAATAGTAATAGTACTTAATTAATTTAATTTAATAACCAGTAGGAAAAGAATGAAATGGGGCTATTGGATTTAAAAATATTAATTTAGGAACCGTTTATTTATATCGACAAATTCCATCTGACAGCCCTCGGAAAAGAGAGCTATACCCAGAGACCGACAATGCGAAACCTCCGATCTCTGCTAGTCCTTCACGCACTCCCGTTCCCAGGTACATGCTGCTCTCTGCCAGCTCCACTTCCCAACGACATCCTCACCAGGACATGCTGCTCTCTGACGGCGGTATCCCTAGGCGGTCCCACCGGCGCTCTAACTCTACCTCCACTTCGCGGGATCGTGACTTTTGAGGGTCATTTACCACTTCTATGTTGTCTATGGGTTTTCTTCCATCCTGTTGTATGTGGCCCCTTATTGGCCCTCTTGTCATCTTTGACAGGGTCTTACCCCTCCCCCGGACTTTACTCGTCCCTTGTACCCCCCCTATGTTATGTTCCTTCCTTTCTGCTCTTCTTAATAGAAAATCGCTTGTCTGGTGGTCGGGGTGGCACGTCCTGTCCCTTCCGCAACGAAGGGATGAACGGACTCCCTCGTTTCTCACCTTGCAAGTATTACCTTTTAGTTAAAAAAAAATTGGCAACCAGAGGACGGTAATCACCAAGCGAACTGGCACTTTGATATTAATTTGTAGAAAAAATATTTCTCAAAGCAAAAATCTCACAGTCCTTACTCGTATTAGAAAACGATGATGATAGATCACACATAGAGAAACAAAGATGTGAAGAAAAAGAGAGAGAGAAAAAGATGAAAGAAAAGGAGAGAGAGACAACACACATGGATTTATGTGATTCGGTTGGCCTAATTGTCTCCCTACGTCCATGGAACCTTGGTCAACTTCCTTCTCTACACTAATCACTAAGAACAGAGAAACAACCCTTTTCCAGGTTATTAGCATTCCTCCGCTAGCTTTACCCATTTCCCAATATTAAAATAGTCCCGTATTGAAAACGGGTTAAAATATAATGTTCTTATAATAGTGGAGCCCTCTCCACTCAAAATCTTAAGATGTCGCGTGGAGAGGACTCCACTATTATAAGCACATTATATTTTAACCTGTTTTCAATATGGGATTATACGTGACTATTCTAACACCTAATATATCATATATATAGGAACCCTGGGCACTACCCGATAAATATTCCCTAATCATTATCTGAGAATATTCTCCCATCTACACTTCAAGAAAAAACAAAATTAGCGACGGAAAAAATCTCTCTAATCGATCTCCAATCGGTCGCCGAAGACTTTAGTGACGAATTCGCAGCCGATTAGGGACCAATCTAAATTACCGAGTAATTATCAGTGACCAATAGTAATTTGGTCATAAATTTATTTGTCACTAATCCGTGATCGATTAGCGGTGAATTTTTAATTTCGTCGTAAATCAGGGACAAATTAGTGTGAAATTATTATTGGCCGCTGATAATTACCCGCTAATTAGCGATTGTCGCTAATCGTCAGCGAATCCATTGCTAAAATTTTCAAGGATGGATTAGAGGTCGATTAGAGATAGAATTTTTCTGTCGCTAATCTTATTTTTTCTTGTAGTGCTATTGGCCATATCTGATAATTGGTTACAACTTACAACAACAACAACACCCTTATCTAGACCCCTTACCGTATAGAAATGCCACAAGCATGCCTAAGATGAATTGTCTGCTTTCTATATGGGTCCTACCTGATGTTCAGTCTTGTTTAGATTTATAACTTAGACGATGTATTGTCTAAGCTCTTTATCTCCCTTTGTCGATTTGCGACTTAGACGTTGTATCATCTAAGTCGACCCCTACTTAATTAGACGGTGTTTTGTCTAAGTCTCATTTCACTTAGATGATGTATCGTCTAACTCACCTTCAGCTTTCAACTTACATTAGATGATGCTTCGACTTAAATGATGCTTCGTCTAAGTGACTTGCACTTCATCTAACTTGAGTTTCGACTATCTTGTACTTAGATGATCTATCAACTAAAGCACCTAAACTGCGACAGTTATGGAATATTCATCCCTTTGAAGAATATGAGTCGCACCTCAACAATATTAAATATAGATCGGAGCAGTAATGTTGTAACACATTTGTTGGATAACCTCTTAGATATATATAATAAATATATAACAAAATAAATTCAAAGTTGGAGGATGTACCTCGCAGTAGAAACGAGATGTACACACGTACCAATTGAAGTATAAGTAGAAACACGTGCGTACCTTCATCATCCAAGTACAAGGTTGGCTATCAAAGTCGAGCCTACCTGTGAATCGTCGTGGAGTCACGGAGTCAACTACTAAGTCGTCGTCTCGAAGAGTCCACGTTTAAATCTAGGGACTATAGTGATACTCTCTCCAGAGACACAAATTAATCACAACCGTCACGGGACTGGGACAAACCTTGACTATCATAAGTGCAGTCGGTTTAACGACATACTATACTCATCATTATGTCTAACACGTAGAGGAGAAGTAAGAGGCCAGAGACCCGGAGTAGAGAGAGGTTGAGAGCAGGACTATCGCAATCATCATCTACGTTGTGCTCTGGAGCTTATTCTCTTTCTTAATTTACAGGCACATGCACTTACCCACTTTCTACCTTCTACCGCTCACACGTGGATGGCCGGAATCATTAGACGGGATCCCAAAGCACACGTCGGCGGAAGCCATCACGAATCATCCATCCCAACAACCACTAGCGTGGCGCACCATGCTGACACCGCATACACACACACTTAGATCACCCTCTCATGGCCTATTTATAGGGAGAGAATCAGTGAGGCGGTGCAGAGAGAAAGCCCCATGCATGGCTTCCTGCGCTAGATAGGAAGAGGTGGTGGATCGAGAGGAGGGAGAGGTGTGTGGGAGAAGGGAGTCGGGCATGGAGTATAGACTTGATCATTTGTTTAGTTGTAAATTATCAAGGGTGATTGGCATATCATTGGTCAAATCTAAGTCAAACTCACCGCACAATGATTATCAACCGTGTCATTTAGGGTTGTCAATGGGTCGGGTTGATCCGATAAGTCCGCGGGCGTAGCCCGATTTCGGGTCCAACCGTAAGGCCCTTTTCAACCCGCGGACCCTTCGTCGGGCCTAAAAGTCTGACCCAACCTGACATGGCCAGACATAACTCGAGCCTGAGTCAAACTTGAACTTTAATATTAATGAATAGAGCCCGGGCAAGATCGACTTAAGCCCGACCCATTGACCGTCGTAGTGTCAATTAATTTGTCATCTTTTTTAAGGTAGCTTTCAAAACGAATTTAATTACTGTTACTTTAAATTTTGGCTCCAGAAAAAAATAAAAAAAAATTGGCTTGAGTTGGATCACAGAGCACGGAATTTGAAGAGAATGGGAGAGTGAACACAGGCAGTAGAACAGAACAATATGAAAGTTGAACAGTACTTGCACGCAAAGGATCAAAGGCTTCAAACTTGCATCAAATCAAACCAAGATATATATATGCCTGAACTGCATCTTCGGCATTTAGTCCCTCAATTAATGGCAATCCAGATAAGAGAGAGAGAGAGCATCACCCAAGTAACGGCAAAGAAAGCCCGACAGAAATAAACTCCTGCAGGAGACAGCACAGAATTAATGTAATCTATATGCTGGATTATTAGGTAGCAGGCCTCTCGCCAGTCAGAAAGGAGATGGCGACAGAGAAGGTGGGAGAACCGGCGGAGGAGGAGGCGGCGGCGTGGCGTCGCCATTCAACCCCTGACGCCATTGGAGGACGGTGAAGACCGTCTGCGCCACGGTGAGCACCAGCAACAAGACGGCCGCGGCGAGGGAGAGGGACGCCCAGGGGTTGTGGAAGTAGGTGTGCAAGAGGTTGGCCCGCCACATGTTCCACCTCTTGCGGCAGTACTTGTTTACCTGTCGTCGGACGTGGTCGAGGTCGCTGGTGGGGTCGAGGGCGACGTCCTTGGACAGGGTGTTGAACAGCCCGGCCACCTCCTCGTCGCTGCCGATGGCGTTGTGGATGATGCCCTTGGAGTTGAGCAGGCTGACGTCCTTGGAGGAGTCGATGATTTTGTCCATGAAGAAGACGTAGGAGGTAACCTCGTTGCCGGCGCCGACATGGAGGCGCTCAAAGGCCATGAGGTTCAGCAGCATGTACTCGGTGAGGTCGTCCACCACCGCGACCGGCAGGCTGAGCACGCCGTCCTCGAAGTGGATGTCCCTGAGGCTGCTGGTCTTGCTGGGCTTGAAGCGGACGCCGGCCTCGTTCAGCTCCATCGCCGACTGCACGATGACGGTGGTGGCGCCTCTCACCTCGGGGGGCTGTTTCTTCTCCTGGGGAGGTTTCGGGAGCAAGCTCTCCCGTAAGACGTGGAGGGGGTGGAGTCCCAGCTGGGTCATCGAGACGGGAGGTTTGTCGGGGGTGCACAGGAACTTGAGCACAATCCTGTTGATGTCGTCGTCGCCCTGACGATCCATGTACAAATATACGCAAGCATGCAATTAACCCATTATACCAACTATACTCCATCTTTATTTTTAGCTTGCAATATATTATACCCAAGTACATAGATATACATATATAGGATCTTAGCTACTGTAATATTTTTTTACTATTCCTTTTGCTGCCCACTATAATACATATTTCGGCCTTAAATCAAATAAATGAGCAATGTCGATCGATCAAATCATCACTCCTGTCTATATATATATATATTGGGTACTGCATGTCGATGCAATTAATTAAATCTTAAATATATTTATATATATATAGCTGATTTATAATTCATAGCTAGGATGGACGAGTACAGTACCACTCTACCTACCGTGGGCTCGCCGGTCGACTCCACAGCCACCAGTTTGGAGAGGACCAACAGGGGCAGCTGATTCTCCATCATCAGCATGTCCCTCCTGATGAATGGCACCGTGTTGAGCACCCCGTGCGAGCTGAAGACGGGATCCTTGCTGTCGTAGTCCGTATTCTTGGGTTTACGGACGATGTTGGCTCGGGGGGCGGACCGGGGGTGCCGGTGGTCGCAGGGGTGGAGACCTTATTGCTGTACCGCATGATCTCCAGCATGAAGCACCCATCTGTTGGAGCAGCGGAAGTGAGACGGGCACAAAAGATGAAGAAAGTAATAATTTTATTGAAGAAACAGTACAAGTACAAAAGATCTTGTACAATGTATAAGGGGAGATGGAAGATGGAAAGGCTTGGTAAAAGGTTTGGAAGGTTGATGGAATGGAGTGAGGCTCTTTGGCTCACTTCTACTTCTACTTGGATCTCTTCGATCTCTCTTGGATACCCACAAGGGTGCCTAGGTGGTGATATTTATAGTCTCCATAAGTGGTATGAAGTTCTTTCTAGATACTTCTTATGCACTGTCATTCTAGAGAATTCTTCTCTCATCTTCTCTCTAGATAAGTGTTTCTAGAGTTCTCTTTTTTTAATGGCATTCTAAAACCTTATATGCCTCCATCTTTCTTCCACAATACTTTGGAGTTTTCTTCATGCTTCTAGAGAAGTCTAGCACATTCAAATTATTATTTTAACACCCCCTCTTAATTTATAATGTGCATACTCTTTCTAAAGTGTATAAACTTGTCGGTGGCCAATGGCTTCGTGAAGATGTCGGCGACTTGCTCTTCTGTCTTTATAAACTTCAGAATGATTTCTTCTTTCTCGACCAAATCTCGGATATAGTGATGACGCAGCTCGATATGCTTCGTCCGTGCATGAAAGACTGGATTCTTTGTCATAGCGATGGCTAACATATTATCACAAAGTATAATAGTTGGTTCTTCTTGATTTTGTTGAAGCTGTGATAATATTCTCCTTAACCAGACAGCTTCGCATGCGGCACTTGTAGCAGATATATATTCGGCTTCTGCTGATGATAGAGCGATTGTTTGTTGCTTCTTAGATGACCATGAAATAGGCTTTGTTCCAAGATAAAATAAATATCAAGAAGTACTCTTTCGGTCATCTGTAGAGCCTGCCCAATCACTGTCTGTATAGCCAATAAGATGATTATTTTCTTCAGAGACATACTTGATGCCATAATTTGTGGTTCTTCGGAGATATCTCAAAATATGCTTGGTCGCTGCAAAGTGTAGTTTGTTCGGCTCATTCATAAAACGTGATACCACACTTACTGAATAAAGAATATCCGGCCTTATATTTGTGAGATATAAAAGAGAACAAACTAAACTTCTATAGACTGAAGTATTAATCTTCTCTGCATCATCATGTATAGAGAGCTTTGTGTTTGCTGCCATAGGTGTAGCCACGGTCTTGCAATTGGCCATATTGAATTTTTTCAACAAATTTTCACAATACTTTTCTTGGCTGAGAAATATTTCTCCTTTGATTTGCTTTACTTGAATGCCAAGAAAATAACTCAACATGCCGAGATCGGTCATTTCAAACTCTTTCATCATTTTCTTCTTGAAATCGTCTAGCATATCATGGCTAGTACCAAAATAGATTAGATCATCAACATATAGACAAAGGACTAGGAAGTCCATACCTTTCTTCTTTATATATAATGAGGGCTCGCTCGGACATCTTAGAAAGTCATCTTGTTGAAAATATTGATCGATCTTATTGTTCCATGCTCGAGGGGCTTGTTTTAACCCATATAATGCCTTATGTAGGCGATAAACTTTATCTTCTTGTCCTTTGATTTGATAGCCTTGTGGTTGCTCCACATATATTTCTTCTTCAAGATTGCCATTTAGAAATGCAGATTTGACATCAAGCTGAAATACTGACAATTTCAATTGTGCTGCCAATGCTAAGACAACCCGTATAGTTTCCATCTTGCAACTGGTGCGAATGTCTCATTGAAGTCAATACCAGGTTGTTGAGAATACCCTTTTGCTACGAGCCTTGCTTTATATTTATGAATGGAACCATCCTCATTATACTTAATCTTGTATATCCATTTTAAACCAATAACTTCTTTATCTTTCGGCTGCTCAACTAGCTCCCATGTGTGATTTTTCTCAATCATATTCATTTCTTCATCCATGGCCCTTATCCATTTCTCATCTTTAACTGCCTCCTCATATCTTTGTGGTTCATAGCAGAAATAAGCAACATTACTTCTTTCATATATTTCTTTGAGAGAGCGTTCCTTTTGTCGTGGTGTGTTTGAGTCATTACTTGACTCGCCTTGCTCTCTTGGACTTTGTGGAGGAGAAGGAGCTACTAATTCTTTTTCTTCTATAATTTTTGGTACTTATTTTTCTTCTTCTTCTTCCCATTTCCATGATGATGTTTCATCAAATATCACATCTCTAGAAATAACCAATTTATTTGTCTTAGGCTCAAGCAATCTATATGCCTTTGATTCCTCACTATATCCAATGAATATATATTTTTCTCCTTTCTCATCAAATTTTTCTTCTCTAACTTGTGAAGGAATATGGCCATATGCAATGCATCCAAAGATTCTAAAATGACTTACATTGGCCTTTCTCTTAAACCAGATCTCATATGGTGTTTTGTTTGGAACTGCCTTTGTTGGAGACCTGTTTAAAATGTAAACTGCAATATGTACAACCTCAGCCCAAAAACTATTAGGAAGATTCATACCTTTTAGCATGCTCCGAGCCATCTCTACTATTGTCCTGTTCTTTCGCTCGGCTACTCCATTTTGCTGAGGTGTATATCTTGCTGTTAGCTCCTTCTTTATTCCTTCGTTCCTGTAATATTCTTGAAATTCTTTAGAAGTAAACTCTCCTCCACGATCTATCCTTAAAACCTTGAGCTTTTTGCCACTTTGTTTCTCGACAAATGCTTTAAATCGTAAGAACATTGTAAATGCCTCTGATTTTTTCTTCAGAAAGTATATCCACATCATTCGGCTATAATCATCCACAAACAGTAGAAAATATCGTGAACCATTAAGTGAGGCAGTTTTTGTTGGACCACAAATGTCAGCATGTACCAATTGTAATGACTCTTTAGCTCTCCATGATGTTTTAGTGAAGGGTAATCTGTGCATCTTTCCATAGATGCATTCTTCACAAATTTTGTTTTCTTCTTCTTTAAAATATGGCAATCCAATGACCATTCTCTTCTTCTTTAGTAATATGAGGCTTCTATAATTCAAATGGCCAAATCTCTTATGCCATATGAGAGAGCTATCTTCTCCTTCAATTTTTAGAGCCATATTTTCTAGTGGCATTTTTAGCGGAAAGACTTTGTTGGGAGCCATCTTGATTTTTGCCACTAACTTTTCACTTCTGTCTTCTATAATGATGCATTCATCTTTTCTGAAATTGGCTGAATAACCCTTTTACATTAACTGTCTAACACTTAATAAATTTTGAGCTAGGCCAGGAACATAAAGAACATCTGTGATAAACTTCGTCTTACCTCCCTTTGTATGCACCGCTATCACTCCCTTGCCTTTTACTTCATGTAACTTGCCATCTCCAAGCTTCACTTAAGAATGTATCTCTTCATCCAATTTGACAAAGCTACTTTTATTTCCTGTCATATGATTGCTACAGCCACTATCCAAAGACCATATATCACTAGAATTTGAATGACTGGTAAAGTAAGAGTAAAATAGTTGATCCATCTCCGAATAATTAGCTTCATTTTTCTGCTGATAATAACAGTCTCTTTGGGAGTGATTAGCGTTTTTACATTTGGTGCATTTAAATCTGCAATCTTCCATAACATGTCCAAACTTTTTGCAAATTCGGCATTGGGAGGTAGACGTACCTTTTGGAAATTTTTTCTCATATCTTCTTCCTCTATCCTGACCTTGTTTCATGAACTTCTTCTGCCTTGAATTGCCTTTCCTGAACTGATGTTGTGAAGAATAGCCTTCCATATTCTCCTTATTTGACTCCTCTCTTTTATCAAATAATGATACCTTTGATTGAAATGCTTGCTCCATATTCTGATGAGAAAATCTATTCATTCTTTGCTCATGCGCCTCCAGAGAACCCATTAGTTCGTGCATAGAAAATTTTGATAGATCTTTGGATTCTTCAATAGCAGCAACAATATGATCAAACTTGAATGGAAGACTTCTCAATACTTTCTCAACTATTTTCTTCTCTTCTATTTTATCCCCATAGCTTCTAATTTGATTTATGATGCCGGCAACTCGAGTAAAAAATGCTTGAACAGTTTCATTTTCTTTCATCATAATATTATCAAACTCTCTCCATAATGATTGTAACTTGATGGAGATTACCTTCGATGACCCTTGAAATTCTTGCTTTAGAATATCCCAAGCATCTTTCGAGGTTGCATACGTCATAATACGGGGAAAGATAGATTTGCTTACCCCTTGTTGGATGAATAATAATGCCTTCGCATCTTTCTTCTTGTTTTCTTTGTACTCCTTTTGCTTTGCCGACGTCCACGATGCGAGAGTTACCCCGTCCTCTGGTACCTCGTATCCGCCTTCAACGAGCTCCCAGAGATCTTGAGAGATGAAAAGAGTCTTCATTTGGAGACTCCAAAAATCATAATTGTCTCCATCAAAAATGGGGATAAGATTTTGAGAATAGTTGAAAAGAGTTGTGCTAGGTGCCGCCATGATTGGAACTTGAGGGAATGGAGGCTATGGCTCTGATACCTAATTTGTTGGAGCAGCGGAAGTGAGATGGGCACAAAAGGTGAAGAAAGTAATAATTTTATTGAAGAAATAGTACAAGTACAAAAGATCTTGTACAATGTAGAAGGGGAGATGGAAGATGGAAAGGCTTGGTAAAAGGCTTGGAAGGTTGATGGAATGGAGTGAGGCTCTTTGGCTCACTTCTACTTCTACTTGGATCTCTTCGATCTCTCTTGGATACCCACAAGGGTGCCTAGGTGGTGGTATTTATAGTCTCCATAAGTGGTATTAAGTTCTTTCTAGATACTTCTTATGCACTGTCATTCTAGAGAATTCTTCTCTCATCTTCTCTCTAGATAAGTGTTTCTAGAGTTCTCTTTTTTTAATGGCATTCTAGAACCTTCTATGCCTCCATCTTTCTTCCATAATATTTTGGAGTTTTCTTCATGTTTCTAGAGAAGTCCAGCACATTCAAATTATTATTTTAACACCATCTAGTATCATCAGCCGCAAGAACCCCTCCGGGTCGCGCCTCCACCTCTCGTGGAGCACTTCGTAGGCGTCCATCACCTGCTGCTCCACTTCCATCATCGCACTCACGAAGCTCTCCAGCCGCCCCTGGCACCTACAGAGGAAGTTTACGAGCGACCGGCGCTTGTGCTCCTCCATGGGCGCTAGGTGCTTGTCTCCGTGGTGGTAGGGGCCGAAGGAGACCACCTGCGGGGCGTACGCCTTGAGGTTGAGTCTCCTTATGCAGGCCGGTACCTTGTAGATGGAGTGCTTCTTCCACGCCGCCTTCTCTCTTTCCATGCCGGCCGCGTCGACCTGCTTATGGATGTCCACCACCCACCTCATCCCTGAGGCCATGCCTCCGCCATCCACCATGCAACATGCATCGCCGCCTGATGAGATTTTTTTTTTAACTGAAAGTTAATACTTGCAAGGTGAGAAATGAGGGAGTCCGTTCATCCCCGATGAGATGGCGCTGCAGTTGGTGGTCTTCATGGATCGATGGGCACTGAACCCTAGACTAACTACTTAGTCTTTGCAGGCCCAACAGCATGCATGCATGCATATGTATTGCTGGACTACTAGCTAGTGATAAGTAGATAGCTATATATATATACAGGCATATCATCTCCTCTTATATAAGATGCATGGGAAGGATGAGAATGAGCAGGATGGCAATTAAAATTAGCGCTCAACTACCTACTAGCTAGTGATATGTAGATAGCTATATATATATATATATATCATCTCCTCTTATATAAGATGCATGGGAAGGATGAGAATGAGCCGGATGATAATTAAAATTAGGGCTCAACTACCAGTTGCAGAGGACTATGATATCAATATATTAAATTTTATTAGATTAGATCATCCAACTTAAAATCTTAAGATGTTGAGTGGAGAAGATACCACAATTATAATCATATTATATTTTTAACCCGTTTCAATACGAGATTACTCTCTAACACGCCCCCTAACATGCAGGCCGAGACTATTCTCTGACAAAGTATGTCCGATGACAGAGAGAGCTGCTGGATCTAATCGGGGGTACGAAGCAGGGAAGAGTACTGTGAGGGGCAGGTACCGGAGCTATTCTCGGAGAGACGGTAAGGAACAAAGAGGCATGCAGGTGGGCTTGGAGGACCACCCACCCCTACAAGTGACCTGCTTCTTGGACGCTCATTATTTTTGTAAGGCTGATCAGGAACAAAAGAAAGTTACGTAACCCCAGACCGCCTCACAAGTTATTCTCTCGATCTGCTCCCTTCTCAATTCCCTCCTTAATTTGTTGCGTCATGAGGGGGCGCAATACATTTCTTTTATTTTGTTTGATTATTTTTTAAGTTGGGCCAACCTGAGCTTAATTCGTGTCTATCTATAGATAACATGATGTGAGATCAGATTAGGGATGTCAAAAATACCCGTAAATCCGATTATCCACATTACCCGACCCGTGATGGGTCGGATAATATCCGAATAAACGGTTATGGATTCGAGTTTGGATACGTTTAAAATATCCGTTTTATATTCGGATAGGGTATGGATTTGGTGCACCCAAACCCGTACCCGATCCGAACCCGCTCTTAATAACTTATTGTGTATGTTAGGCCTATGATTTTGACATGAACCCAATCCGTTGTCCGTCTTGTTGAGTTTGTGAGTTTAGACTTCTTGCTAAAATTATAAGTTCGTTTTTATAAAACATAAAAATTACTTTAGAAAGGAAAGAATTGACTGGATTTCTTTTTTTCTAATTCTCATAAATCTCACATTTCTTTGGATGTGAACGTGGATTCATGCTTTATAGACGGATACGAATATCCGCGGATATATCCATACCCGTGACGGATATACCCGTATCCATACCCGCGAAAATAATATGGTACTATCTGGGTATGGTATTAATAAAATTTTCACGGATAGGGTATGGTATTGATCTACCCGAGCCGAACCCGATCCATTGACATCCCTAGATCAGACGGCTAGAGGAAAATCAAAAAATATTTTTTTTTAGTTGGGCAGACCGATCAACTTAATTCGTGTCTGTACCAAGATTCTTCGACTCGGTGATCCGTACCGGATCGGGATCGCTCTGATCCGGACTCGGGCCGACTCGGTCGACTCCTGCCCCACCCAGTAGACATTTCTTCCCCCATCCTGGCACCCTCCCAACCCTACGGCGGTTTCTTCTCCCACCCTGGCACCCCCGCCCCATCCCCGGCAGTCCCCCGCCGTGACCGGCAACGTCCCCTTTGGCTGGATCATCGTCGCCACCGCTGGATCTTGTCTACCACCGTCGGGTCTCATCTACCACCGCTGGATCCTCGCCGCCAAATTTGGATCCTCGCCGGAGCACGCTTAGAAGGTCGCAGAGAAGGGTAGAGAGGGATGGAGGAGTGACTCGGTCTGAGTTGACCGGATCATGTCTTGGATTTTCGTGGATCCGAGTAGATCTGCCCGAGTCACCCTGACTCGGTCCGAGTCGGCAAACCAAGGTCTGTACAGCTAGTCTGATCTGAGATCAGATGAGAGCTCAAAAAATAAATCAAAAAGATATTTGAGTCGTCCAATCTCAGATCGCGCTGCACATGAAGTCCAAGTCGGTCTTGACTTGCGGAAAAAAATATTTTTAAAAATATATATATAAGAATTATTACACCACCTAATTAATGGTGCAACAGATTAATCATGCGGTACAAGAGATAATAATATTATGTATGGAATGTAGGTAGCTAGGATCGTGACAACAAAATCTTCCAACACAGACAGTTTGAGATAATGCACTTGACTTGGAGGTACTCATGTAAATTCATTCGAACGTCCATTTTAATTACTTCTCTTTTCCCCCTCTAATCCTCCGAGATAATTATGAACCAAATTAATTGTTGATGCCATTTCCATTTCCATTTCCTACCGGGGAGAAATTAGAATGTTGGGCAACCTGTATTTATGCTACTTTTAGTACAATCTTCATTCTTAATTAGGCCTACTTTGATGATGGACTAGAATAGAGGTGGGTGATCTATTTAGGGTTGGCTGTACACCGCTTATTCTTACCCAATTAATCTCAGTTAAACTATTTCACATATTTCATGGGAACGAGAAAATTCACCCGATCCATATCTGACTCTGAATAAGTCAAAATAAATCAAACTAGAACAACTCACTTGACCCTAAATAAGTCATCTTAACTAAATTTATTCCATCATCAAAGTCATATTTTCTCCCTCTTATATAATAACTAAAATCGTAAACTCTATATATATGTATTGGTCCACAATAGATTATATATTGTATAGAGGTCAAGAACGATCCGGGGCAGCGAACACCTAGCTAGCTAGGTTCCTAATTAACCCATACGTATAGGGAAATGTTCCAATGGAGTCAGTCCCATGGTAAATTACCATGGGACCGGCATCTGGGCCCTCCATCTCATTGGGAGATAAGTCATGGGGCAGGCATCTGAGCCCTCCAACTCATGGAGAGATTATCTCCCTAAGAGATGGAGGACTCAGATGTCGACCCCATGACAATTTATCATGGGACCGACTCCATTAGAACATTTCCTTATATATACATATATATATATATATATATATATTGTTAAGGTCGGGGATCGAGAATTGAAAGTAAGGAAGGGGGTTGGGACCCAGAATCATAATCGGATGCTACATGTATATGATAATTATCCTTAATTAATCCTTCACTATCTGTTTATTTTCTATTGCCCTAAGATGTGCAATACTCATATCTTTCTCCTAAGAGTTCAGGTTAATTGATCTCATCACGTATAGGGCTAAATTATCCACAATTTATGGAGCCAATAAAACGTCAGTTACTCCCTCTACAGTTATGATTCTACGTTACATCATGATCAAAATTTCCTTTAACAGGAATCATATGGTCATGATCAGTTACATGTAATAGCATTCCCCTTAAAAAAAAGCTTGCCAAAGTACAGGCCCCCAAAATGTTGGAACACTCGGGCTTCTCTCACTCGTGGATTTGCATAGCATTGGGTTCCTCCAATTCTTCTATGAGTAGGTCTGAAGCGGGTCTAGTCTGATTTTGGGTCGAGTTGTAAGATCTTTTTCGATCCGTGGATCCTTCGTAGGGCTGTCAATGGGTCTGGCCGGCCCGATAGGCCCGCAGGCCTGGCCCGATTTTGGGCCGGGCCGCAAGGTCTTTTTCGGCCCCCGAGCTTTTAGTCGGGCCTAAAAGCCCGGCCCGACTAGACTCGCGGGCCGGGCTCGGGCTTTGAGTTCGGCCCGCGGGCCGGCCCGGCCCGATCCCTTTTTTTATTCTCAATTCAAAATTTAAAAACTATTTAGTCAAACTTACGTTATTTTACTTAATTAGAAATTTTAAATATCTATTTTCACACAAATTATGTAATTAATATCAAAATTTTAATTTATTTAGTGAGATTATAAGTTTTATAGTATTAAATATATTAATTTTTATTATTTTATTTAAGTAGTCGGGCCGGGCCGGGCCTTAGTCGGGCTTTAAATTTTTTACATAATGTCAGGCCCGGCCCGGCCCGGCCCGACATAGGTCGGGCTCGGGCCTTACTCTTGATAAGTCGGGCCCAGGCCGGGCCGACCTAAGTCCGGCCCGAGCCCGGCCCATTGACAGCCCTAATCTTTCGTCGGGCCTAAAAGTCCGGCTCGACTGGACTCATCAGTCGGGCTCGAGCTTTGAGTTCAGCCTGCTCGTTCTCTTTTTTTTCTCCATTCAAATTTTATAAAATAATTTAGTTAAAATTATGTTATTTTAATTAATTATAAAATTAAAACGCTCGTATAAAATAAATTAAATAATTAACATCAAAACTCTAATTAATTTAGTGAAATTATAATTTTAACATTATTAAATATATTATTTTTATTTAAATTTTTAGGTTTGGCCGAACCTTAGTCAAGTTTTATTTTTTTAGTAGCGTCGGGCTCGGCCCACCCCGATCATTTTTTTTTTAATTTTTTGGGGGAGGGGAAAGCGGCTCGAAGCCGTGCCCTCCTGCCACCTGCGCAGGAGGGGGGAGGGGGGATGTCCACCCCGTCACTGGCAGGGGGACACCCCGATCATGCCCGACATCAAATGCGGGTCAAATTTAGACTTTAATATTGATGAGTCGGGCCGGAAAAGGTCGACTTAAACCTGACCCGGGTCCGACCTATCGACAGTCCTAGTGTCAAATAATTTGTCGCATTTTTTTTGGTAGTTCTCAAAACTAATTTAATTACCGTTACTTTTAAATTTGGCTAGAGTTGGATCACAAATCACGGAATTTGAAGAGAACGGGAGAGTGAATACAGGCAGTAGCACAGAACAATATGAAAATTGAACAGTACTTCCACGCAAAGGATCAACGGCTTCAAACTTGCTTCAAATCAAACCAAGATATATATGCCTGAACTGCATGTTCGGCATTTAGTCCCTCAATTAATGGCAATCCAGATCAGAGAGTGAGAGAGAGAGAAATAAACTCCTGCAGGAGACAGCACAGAATTAATGTAATATATATGGTGGAATATTATTAGGTAGCCGGCCTCCCGCCAGTCAGAAAGGAGATGGCCACAGAGAAGGTGGGAGAACCGGTGGAGGAGGAGGCGGCGGCGTGGCGTCGTCATTCTACCCCTGACGCCATTGGAGGAAGGTGAAGGCCGTCTGCGCCACGGTGAGCACCAGCAAGAAGACGGCCCCGGCGAGGGAGAGGAACGCCCAGGGACTCTGGAAGTAGGTGTGCAAGAGGTTGGCCCGCCACATGTTCCACCTCTTGCGGCAGTACTTGTTTACCTGTCGTCGGACGTGGTCGAGGTCGCTGGTGGGGTCGACGGTGACGTCCTTGGTCAGGGTGTTGAACAGCCTGGCCACCTCCTCGTCGCTGCCGATGGCGTTGTGGATGATGCCCTTGGAGTTGAGCAGGCCGACGTCCTTGGAGCAGTCGATGATGTGGTCCATGAAGAAGACGTAGGAGGTAACCTCGTTGCCGGCGCCGACATGGAGGCGCTCAAAGGCCATGAGGTTCAGCAGCATGTACTCGGTGAGGTCGTCCACCACCAGGACCGGCAGGCTGAGCACGCCGCGCTCGAAGTTGATGTCCCTGAAGCTGTCGGTCTTGCTGGGCTTGAAGCGGACGCCGGCCTCGTTCATCTTCATCGCCGACCGCACGAAGACGGTGGTGGCGTCTTCCTCGTTGGGGGGCTGTTCCTTGGGCGGCTTCTGGAGCAAGCTCTCCCGGAAGACGTGGAGGGGGTGGAGTCCCAGCTGGGTCATCGAGACGGGAGTCTTGTCGGGGGCGCCCAGGAACTTCAGCACCATCCTGTTGATGGCGTCGTCGCTCTGACGATCCATGTACACATATACGCAAGCATGCAATTAACCCATTATATATACCTACTCGACCGTTATTTTTAGCTTGCAATATATTATACCTAAGTATATAGATATACATATCTAGGATCTTAGCTACTGTAATATTTTCTTACTATTCCTTTTGCTAGCTGCTCACTATAATATATATTTCGGCCTTAAATCAAATAAATGAGCAACAATGTTATGCTTGCTCGATGCATGTACTTATTGAAGAGATATACTACTCGATCGATCCCATCATCACTCCTGACTATATATATATCGGGTACTGCATGTCGATGCAATTAATTAAATCTTAAATATATCTATATATATAGCTGATATATAATTAATTAATAGCTAGGATGGACGTCTACAGGTACTACTCTACCTACCGTGGGCTCGCCGGTCGACTCCACAGCCACCAGTTTGGAGATGACCAACAGGGGCAGCTGATTCTCCATCATCAGCATGTCCCTCTTGATGAATGGCACCGTGTTGACCACCCCGTGCCAGCTGAAGACGGGATCCTTGCTGTCGTTGTCCGTATTCTTGGGTTTACGGGTGCGGGTGGCGCAGGGGTGGCCGGTGATCTCAGGGGTAGAGACCTCATTGCTGTACCCATTGCTGTACCGCATGATCTCCAGCATGAAGCACCCATCCAGTATCATCAGCCGCAAGAACCGCTCCGGGTCGCGCCTCCACCTCTCGTGGAGCACTTCGTAGGCGTCCATCAGCTGCTGCTCCACTTCCTTCATCGCACTCACGAAGCTCTCCAGCCGCTTCCGGCACCTCCGGAAAAAGTTTACGAGCGACCGGCGCTTGTGCTCCTCCATGGGCGCCAGGTGCTCGTCTCCGTGGTGGTAGGGGCCGAAGGAGACCACCTGCGGGGCGTACGCTTCGGGGTTGAGTCCCTTTTTGCAGGCCGGTACCTTGTAGATGGAGTGCTTCTTCCACGCCTCCTCTCTCTCCATGTCGGCCCTGTCGACCTGCTTCTGGATGTCCACCACCCAGCTCATCCCTGATCGGCCGGCTATATACGCCGTGCTACATACACCGCCACCTGATGAGATGGCGCTGCAGCTGGTGGTCCAAGTCTTCCTGGATCGATGGGCACTGTGCCCTAGACTAACTACTAAGTCTCTGCAGGCCCAACGACTGGACTACTCGCTAGTGATAAGTAGATAGCTATATATGTATATATACAGATATATCATCTCCTCTTATATAACATGCATGCATGTGAAGGATGAGAATGAGCAGGAGGGTAATTAATTAAAACCTCGGCAACTAGCCAGTTCTCTCGGAGGGCTCAACTACCAGTTGCAGAGTTCCCTGCATAGATGTCCTGCCTGTATGGTTTGTGTTGCTTTACAGCCGGGTAAGGTTGAGATGGTGGGCAGGCTTTTATGAAAGACAGAGAGAGCTGCTGGATCTAATCGGCCGGGGGCCTTCAATTCGTATGGGGTACGTAAGCAGGGAAGAGTACTGTGAGGGGCCGGTACCGGAGGTATTCTTGGAGAGACGGTAAGGAACAAAGAGGCATGCAGGTGGGCTTGGAGGACCACCCACCCCTGCAGGTGACCTGTGCTTCTTGGATGCTCATTCTTTTCGTAAGGCTGATCAGGAACAAAAGACAAAAGTTGCGTAACCCCAGACCGCCTCACAAGTTATTCTCTCGATCTGCTCCCTTCAACTCCCTCCTTAATTTACCCTGGCAATGCCCCCCGCGAACTATAGAACGTTGGCAGTCTTCCCCTCCCCTCCCCTCCGTGAGCACTTGCAGGAGTAATTAATCATCTGGTCAATTAATTTGTTGCGACATGAGGGGGCGCAATAGATTTCTTTTATTTTGTTTGATTTTTTTTAAGTTGGGCCAACCTGAGCTTCGTGTCTATATATATATATAACCTGTTGTGACATCAGACGGCTAAAGGAAAATCAAGACAATATTCTTCTTTTAAGTTGGGCGGACCCGATCAACTTAATTCGTGTCTTTATCAAGATTCGTCGACTCATTGATCCGTATCGGATCGAGATCGCTATAATCCAGTATACGGTATAGTCGAGTCACATGAGACTCCGGCCGGGTCTTCCCCCATCTTGACGTCCTTCCAACCATACGGCGGTTTCTTCTCCCACTCAGACACCTCCACCCCATCCCCGGCCATGTCTCCGCCATCCACCGTGCTACATGCACCGCCACCTGATTAGATGCCGCTGCAGTTGGTGCTCTGCATGGATCGATGGGCACTGAACCCTAGACTAATCTATTAGGCCCTCATTGAAAATCTGATAAGATATCTTATTCAATCTTTTTGGTCGAATAAGAACCAACAGGCGCCTTCTGTGTGAGTTGGAGAGATGGCCCCCCCCCCCCACGAAACCCTCGACAAACGACCGACCAACCGATTATCAAAGGGGGCCCTACTGAGTCTTTGCAGGCCCAACAGCATGCATGCATGCATGTATAAAGAGCCGAAGGAGACCACCTGCGGGGCGAACGCCTTGGGGTTGAGTCCCTTTATGCAGGCGGGTACCTTGTAGATGGAGTGCTTCTCCCACGCCGCCTTCTCTCTTTCCATGTCCGCCCCGTCGACCTGGTTCTGGATGTCCACCACCCAGCTCATCCCGGATCGGCCGGCCATGTCTCCGCCATCCACCGTGCTACATACACCGCCGCCTGATGAGATGGCGCTGCAGCTGGTGGTCTTCATGGATCGATGGACACTGAACCCTAGACTAATCAACTACCGAGTCTTTGCAGGCCCAACAGCGTGCATGCATGCATGCACGTATGACTGGACTACTAGCTAGTGATAAGTAGATAGCTATATACATATACAGACATATCATCTCCTCTTATATAACATGCATGGGAAGGACGAGAATGAGCAGGAGGGTAATTAAAACTTGGGCATCTAGCTAGTTCTCTCGGAGGGCTCAACTACCAGTTGCAGAGTTCCCCGCATAGATGTCCTGCCTGCATGGTTTGTGTTGCTTTATAGCATGGTGGGCAGGCTGTGTGATGACAGAGAGACCCGCTGGATCTAATCGGGGGTACGAAGCAGGGAATTGAGTACTGTGAGGGGCAGGTACCGGAGCTATTCTTGGAGAGACGGTAAGGAACAAAGAGGCATGCAGGTGGGCTTGGAGGACAACCCACCCCTGCAGGTGACCTGCTTCTTGGACGCTCCTTCTTTTCGTAAGGCTGATCAGGAACAAAAGAAAGTTACGTAACCCCAGACCGCCTCACAAGTTATTCTCTCGATCTGCTCCCTTCAATTCCCTCCTTAATTTACCCTGGCAATGCCCCCCGCGAACTATGGAATGTTGGCAGTCTTCCCCACACCTCCCCCACGTGGGCACTTGCACGAGTAATTAATCATTCCTCTGGTTAATTAATTTGTTGCGTCATGAGGAGGCGAAATACATTTCTTTTATTTTGTTTGATTTTTTTTTAAGTTGGGCCATCCTGAGCTTCTTGTATATATATAAAACCTGATGTGAGATCAGACGGCTAAAGGAAAATCAAAAAAATATTCTTTTTTTAAGTTGGGCCGACTTAATCAGCTAAATTCGTGTCTGTACTAAGGTTCGCTGACTCGGTGATCCGTACCGGATCGGGATCGCTCTGATCCGATACAATATGCCTGAGTCGCATGAGACTCGGGACGACTCCGTCGTCTCCCGCCCCACACAGTAGACATTTCTTCCCTCATCCTGGCGCCCTCCCAACCCTACGGCGGTTTCTTCTCCCACCCTGGCACCCCCGCCCCATCCCCGACAGTCCCCTGCCGCGACCGGCAACGTCCCTTTTGGCTGGATCATCGTCGCCACCGTTGGATCTCGTCTACCACCGCCGGGTCTCATCTACCACCGCCGGATCCTCGCCGCCATCGTTGGATCCTCGCCGGAGTACGCCTAGAAGGTCGCAAAGAAAGGTAGAGAGAGAGGGAGGAGTGACTTGGTCCGAGTCGACCAGATCTTGTTTCAAAATTTCGTGGATCCAAGTAGATCTGCTCGAATTGTCCCGACTCGGACCGAGTCGACAAACTATGGGAGATCAGACGAGAGCTCAAAAAAATGGAAAAGAATTTTGAGTCGTCCAATCTTAGATCGCGCTGCACAGACATGAAGTCCAAGTCCGTCTTGACTTGCGGAAAAAAAGATTTTTAAAAATATATATATAAGAATTATTACATCACCTAATTAATGGTACACCAGATTAATCATGCGATACAAGAGATAATAATATTATGTATGGAATGTGGGTAGCTAGGGTCATGACAACAAAATCTTCCTACACAGACAGTTTGAGATAATGCACTTGACTCGGAGGTACTCATGTAAATTCATTTTTTAACTGAAAGGTAATACTTGTAAGGGAGAAAATGAGGGAGTCTGTTCATCCCTTCATTGCGGAAGGGACAGGACGTGCCAACCCGGCCACCAGACAAACGATTTTCCATTAATAATAGCAGAAAGTAAGGAACATAACATGGGGGGATACAAGAGACGAGTAAGATCCGGGAGAGGGACAACACCCTGTCAAGGATGGCAAGAGGGCCAATAAGGGGCCACATACAACAAGATTGAAGAAAACCCAGAGACAACATAGAAGTGATAAATTAAATGACCATTAGAAGTCACGATCCCGCGAAGAGGAGGTAGAGTTAGAGCATCGGAGGGACCGCCTGGTGACACCGTCGTCCGTCCTCGAAGCCGTCCACGAGCGATTATTATCCGCGAGCGATTATTCATGTAAATTCATTCGAACGTCCATTTTAATTACTTCTCTTTTCACCCTCTAATCCTCCGGAGTTAATTCTATATGAACCAATTAATTGTTGATGCCATTTCCATTTCCTACCGGGGAGAAATTAGAATGTTGGGCAACTTGTATTTATGCTACTTTTAGTACAATCTTCTTTCTTAATTAGGCCTACTTTGATAATGGACTAGAATAGGGGTGAGTGATCTATTTCGGGTTGCCTGTCCACCTCTTATTCTTACCCAATCTCAGTTAAACTATTTCACATATTTCATGGGAACGAGAAAATTCACCCAATCTCTGTCCGACTCTGGTTAAGTCAAAATAAATCAAACTAGAATAACTCACTCGACCCTAAATAAGTCATCTTACCTAAATTTATTCCCTTATCAAAGTCATATTTTCTCCCTCTTATATAATAATTAAAATCGTAAAGTCTATATATATTTATTGGTCCACAATAGATTATATAATGTATAGAGGTTTAGAGCGATTCGGGGCGGCGCACATCTAGTTAGGTTCCTAACTCACAAAAGAATATATATATATATGAAAATGTTCCAATGGAGTCGGCCTTACGGCAAATTGCCATGGGGCCAACATCTGAGCCATCCATCTCATATATATATATATCTCGAATTGAAAGTAAGGCAGAGGGTTGGGACAATTGTCATGGGACCGGCATTTGGGCCATCCATCTCATGGGGAGATAAATAGCATGGGGGCGGCCCCATGAGATGGAGGGCCCATATGCCGGCCCCATGACAAATTCTCACGGGGCCATCTCCGTTGGAGCATTTCTCACGTATGGGGTTGTCTCCATGAGATGGAGGGCCCAGATGTTGGCCCCATTATATATATATATATATATATATATATATATATATATATATATATATATATATATATATATATATATATATATATATATATTGTTGAGGTCGAGGATCGAGAATTGAAAGTAAGGCAGAGGGTTGGGACCGAGAATCATAATCGGATGCTACATATATATGATAATTATCCTTAATTAATCCTTCACTATTTGTGTATTTTCTATTGCCCATATATACAACTCGATATAATAGAGTTTGATACTCTTCATCCATGCACTACAAGATCTATGGCTAATGTTATATTATTATTATTATTTTTTAATGTTTAAAAAATATTAATTCTTAGATATTATATTATTATTTAAATAATTCATAATGATATGATACAATATGGACAACTTGCAACTTGAAATTTTATAGATACCATAAGAGTCGGTTTTATCATATCGAGTTGGTATGCTACGGCAAATCATTGAAACACCTTACCCTATTATAGCAAGAAATGGATGATAAGTGTAAATACGAGATAAACTTTGATATTTCTAAGAGATATTATCTCCCAGAGTGGAAGGTGGGGTTTTATCCTTGTAAAAGGGTCTTCTTGAGTTTAGAGGTGAAGATCAACCTTACCCACTATACTACCTCCCCCCCAGAAGGCAAGGGGGTGGGCTCAAAGTTCACTGTGTAGATGCAAGATAAACCTTAGTACTCTCAAGAGGTATTATCTTCAGAGCCGATGTGAGATTTTATCCTTGTAAAAAGATCCTCTTGGGTCAAGAGGTGAAGATCGGCCTTACCCACTACATTAGCCCCCCCCCCCCCCCATGAGCTAGGGAGTGCGCTCAAAGTTCTCATAGACGACATCAATAAGTATAAAAGAATATTCCAACCGGAGGAGCAAATTGGGTAGAAAGTGAGAATCCAAGTCATGGAACTACCTTGAATCAAATGAATAATGAAGCGAGAAGGCCACATTTAGTCTTCCAACGCTTTGTCTTCCTTTTGATTTTCGATATGTAAAGAGAAGAGAGATGATGTGAGGCCTAACGTAGGGTCAAGTTAGTTGGGCCAAGAAGAGGAAAAAGTGGCGAGGAAAGTATGAAAAGTCAGGAAGGAATTAATTGTCATTACATATTGGGAGTGCACATGTATTTACAGTGCCACATGTATATGACAAAATAGACTTGACAGTTGCATAATAAGACATGCATCCCCATGATAAGACTTCTCAAAGGGCTGAGCTATGGATACCACTTAGAGATCCACTGAGTAATAGGGCCTATATATTAAGAGGCCCCATTCAAAAAGTGGGCCCCACTATAGATTTCAGAACTAAAGTGAAAGTATAAGCTTTGACACGACCTTGAGATAGTTGAGGACAATAACTCTTGAGCCTCACTTTGGTAGAGGATTTGGGTTAAATTAAATTACTTAGGTTAGTCCATAGTTAATCTATTTTTGATTTGATAGCAAGAGTATTAACTCAGAAATAAGTAGGTGGGTTAACCTAATTTAAATCTATTGTGATTTAGTAGTCAGTGGGTTAACCTAATAATATTTATAAGTAAAATATTGAGAGAGAGAGAGAAGGTGCATTTATTACGCATTTATTGTTGGGTTAATCTTTCTAAATCTACATCTGGAGGTGGATTTCGAAGTCTAGAATTACTCCGGGTTTAATACTCATCCTCCCGATTTAGTCTAGGTTTAAGTATCAAAATAATTTAGACTTCAAAAATAATTAAACCTAGGCTAAACTATGACCAACCCAAGACTAATCATATATCAAAGTGAGGCTGAAGGTCTTAGAAGGAAGACGGCTATTTTCGAGAGTAAGTTTCTGAATTATTAGTTTCATGAATTCTTGGAGGTGAAATAACCAAAATACCCTTGGAGATGATTTGGTCTCGTCACATGCCCCCTAATTTCATTCCGCGTCTGTTTGCGATCTAAAGACAACAGACCAACGCAATTCATGCAGAGGTGCACACTTGTGACTTTTTGGTTGGCCTACGCTGCCATTACAAGAATCAATGATAGCTAACCTGAGGAGGTCACATTGTCATAATTACCTTGGACTTTACTGCAATGCTCTTTACTAACATATCATCAACATAAACTTCCATATATATTCTTCTTAAACATCTTGTTCACTAGCTTTTGATAAGTGGTTCCAATATTTTTTAATCCAAAAGACACTCTCGTGTAGCAAAATAGACTAAAATTATGGATAAAATCGTTCTCCTCATCATCTTATTGGCGCATACTTATTTGATGATACCCCGAGTATGCATATCCAAGAAGCCATGCACTCTTGATATATCTTGAGGTGAAGTCCACTAGTTGGTCAATTCTCTGACTGTTGATAACTGTCTATTAAGTAAATTTTATTGAGGTCGGTGAAACCCACACACATTACCTATTTTCCTTTGAGTTTAGGGACTAGATCAACATTGGCTATCCATCTCGCGTAGTGAACTTCTCGCATAACACCGACATGAATGCCTATGTCGACCTACTCCCTTATAATTTACTATCGCACAATAAACTAGGGTATTTTCTTCTCCTAAATCAACTAACAACTAGGATTCACATTCAACTGACGATGATCACCTCGGGACTGACATCGGGAAGCTCGGTCTCGATGGCTCAATCTATAAAGCTATTGTTTAGATTTTCTCTGTAGATTCACCTCGGCATTCGACTGGGTCGACATATTGTATTACACCATTATCAGCTAATCGGAAGCCTTTCCTGAGTGAATTCACGTAACATTTTGAGACTCATGCTAATTAATTACTATAAACCTCTTCGAACCCTTTTGGAGTAATGAGTTTCATTTTCGGATGAAAAGTGGAAGAACCAATTTTGATTTTTCCCATAATTTCCTGGCCGATAATTGCTTCGCAAACACAAGGAACATGAACTACAAAGTCTGCCATGACCATGACGTGGTTAGGTCATATAACATTACGTGCAATGAGATGACTCCTTTGGTTTGATATCAAGAAAACTTCACTTATTATGGACTGTACTGGAAGTACAAACTAAAGGTAACACATTATCTAACTTGAAAGCACACGAATCTAATTAGTGAAATCACAAAACAAAGTAAGTAAAGCTTCTCTGGTCCTCTCCAATAAAAGAAAGCATTAATTATAAAGATAACATATATAGATGTCTTTATCCTGTGAACACATATATGGGTCTCAGTCATTTTGCATCTAAAGATAAGTAGCAAACTGTGGCTGATTTCTATTCAAACTCATTTCTAGTCAAACGACTCTGAAGCAACATAACAAGAGGGCTTGTCCGGCCGCCATGCGAGAGAAGTTAGCTCAGAAGAACGGACTCCTTTTTGTAATGAAGGGATGAACGGACTCCCTCGTTTCTCACCTTACCCGTATTACCTTTCAGTTAAAAAAAAAGTTAGCTCAGAAGAAGATCATTTCTTTCCTGATGCAAAATCAAAAGAATGGTATATAAATAATTAGAAGCAGATGGGATGATGATATCCATGGCTTCTAATCTCAGTTCCAACCTTTTTTTGTTTCATGAAATTTTAAAAGGAAACAAATATAAGATTAAGTTTAATCTGCATTATTTATAAAGATTAAGTTTAACCTCTCAGATATATATAACAAATATATAATAAAACAAATTCAAAGTTGGAAGATGTACCTCTCAACGGATATGAGATGTACACACTGCACTGCACGTACCAACGGAAGCGGAAGCAAAAACACGCATGTACCTTCATCATCCGGGTACAAAGTCGGCTATCAGAGTCGACCCCTACCTGTGAATCATCGCGGAGTCATGGAGTCGACTATTAGAGTCGGTTCTAAAGGTCCACACTCTAAATTAAAGAACTATGTTAATACTTTCTCCGAAGATATATATAGACCACAACCGTCACGGAACTAGGATAACTTGTGACTATCATCGTAAGTGCAATCAACTCACCGACGCACTATACTCGTCGTTCCATCTAACACGTAGAGGAGAAGTATGAGACCAGAGAGAAAGAGTAGAGAGAGGTTAAGAGTGGGACTGCCGCAGTAGTCATCATCACTATGCTCAAGAACTTCTTCTCTCTAGATCTCTACATACACGTGCACTTACTCACTTTCTCCCTTCAATCCGCCTCACACATGCATGGCCGGAATCCTTAGACGGGATCTCAAAGGACACGTCGGCCGAAGCCATCACGATTCCCATCCCAACAGCCACTAGCATGGCGCAGCATGCCCACACCGCATACACACACACACACACTTAAATCACCCTCCCATGGCCTATTTAGAAGGAGAGAATAGGTGAGGCGGTGCGGAGAGAGAAAGCCTGATGGCTTCTCGCGCAAGATAGGAAGAGGCGGTGGAGGAGGGAGAGGCGCGTGTGGGAGAAGGGAGCCCGCGGGGCTCTTCCATGATCCTTCGCGAGCCCACACCAAGGGGGCCTGCTGCATGGGGCGCAGGCATCCCATGCAGCAGCCCACGTCCCCCTGATGGGCACCCCGTCTCAGCAACATCCATGGGAAATAAGGTGTTCCAAGAAATGATAATGGCCTTCGAAGAAGTGATGTAAAATAGTGACGTCGACTATGTTGTTGTTGACCCATTCAAAAGGGCAACAGCTGGAACCCATGCATAGCTGGATCTGTCATGTAGCAGAAGAAATCTTTCCCCATGTGGGAAAGATAGTGCTACAACAGCTGGACCCAGCATAGCTGGATCTGTCATAGAGAGGAAGTATTTCTCCGCGTGGGAAAGACAGAGCCGCACAAGTGCCGTGTACGGCAAGTCTGTTCCCACGCGGAAACCACCTTTTCCTAGCTTTAGCATTAATTAATCTTTCTTGCTGCGGTCTTTACTTCTTATTTAAGGGGGGACTGATGGTTGGGGCAAAGCATGAGCAGACATCAAAACAGAGAGGAAAGAAGGGCCTGCTATATGCTACATTCGGTTTTCATCTCGATGTGCTCGTCAGTTCTCTGAGCACAAACAGAGAAGAAGTGTTGGAGCATTTGTATATTGAGAAGACGATCGGTGCCAGTGTAAGATCGCTCTTCTTTATTTTTCCTTATAGTGAAACTCTCTCTCAGCTCTTTTTCCGTGGATGTAGGAAGGCATCTTGCCTCTCCGAACCACGTACATCTTTGTTCTTTCTTGTGTGCTGGTTGTTGTCTTGTGTGTTTGTGCTAGGTGAGATTATCCGCTTCCGCTACGAGAGGATTACATCCTCTGTCTGTGATCCTATCAAACTGTTCAACATTTGGTATCAGAGCCAGATCTATAATCTCCCTACTATCCACTCAAGATGTCAGCAAGATTCGAGGTGGAGAAGTATGACGGCAAGATCGACTTCGGCCTATGGTAGAAGAGGATAAAAGTTGTTCTCGTACAGAACAATCTCCATAAAGCGCTTCTCGCCAAGGAGCAGTCTGGCAAGAAAGATGATGAATGGGCTGAACTTGATCTGAAGGCGATAAGTACAATCCATTTGTGTCTCGCAGATGAGGTGATGTACAACGTGGCCGATACAGATACTACTCAAGACTTGTGGAAGAAACTCGAGAAACTCTACATGTCGAAGTCTCTCACAAATAAGCTTTATGTCAAGAAACAACTCTACAGCCTACACATGATAGACGGGGGCGATTTGTTGGAACACATGAATGTGTTCAATAAATTGATCTTTCAACTTCGCAGCATGGACGTCAAGGTGGATGAAGAGGATCAAGCTCTTCTCCTTCTGTCTTCTTTGCCCAAGTCCTATGACCACCTGGTGACCACTATCGTCTATGGCAAAGACACACTGAATATGGAGGAGGTCAAGACTATTCTATTGTCAAATGAACATAGAAGCAAGTCAAGCACTAGTGAAGGTTTGATGGTGAAGAGTCCCGGTCAAGATAGAGGACGTCAGAAAGAAAGAGGCAAGAAGAACTACAAATCACGCTCCAAATCAAAGGGACAAGACAATCGGTGTCACTACTGCAAAGAAGAGGGTCACTGGAAAAATAATTGCCCGAAGAAACTAAAGAAGAAGTCTAAGGAAAAGCAAGAACCTGAAGAGGCGAGTATTGCATCTGGATCAGAAACAGATGGAGATGCGTTAACCATCTCCTCAGGTATGGACTCTTCCGATATTTGGATTCTTGATTCTGGATGTTCTTATCACATGTGTACATATAGGGAGTGGTTTGATACCTATTCTTCTTATGATGGAGGTCGGGTTCTTATGGGGAACAATACTGAATGCAAAACAATTGGGATAGGAACTATAAAAATCAAGATGTTTGATGGGGCTGTGAGGACATTGACAGAAGTTAGGCATGTGCCTGAACTCAGAAAAAGTTTAGTCTCTTTGGGCACACTTGATGCCATTGGGTGCACTTTTGTAGGGGCTAACAACACCCTTAAAGTAAAGAAGGGTGTATTGGTAGTAATGAAGGGAGTGAAGATTGGGTCACTGTACAGGTTAATTGGAAAAACTGTCACAGGTGATGCTGCTATATCATCCTCCTCGGATGATGATGCCACGTTGTTGTGGCATGCCAGACTCGGTCATATGAGTGAGAGAGGGTTGTTGGAGTTGCATAGCAGGAAATTACTCAAAGGAATTAAATCATGTAAACTTGTTTTCTATTAATCATGTGTTCTTGGCAAACAATACAGGGTGAAGTTCACCACTTATAAAAACAGGAGCAAGAACATTCTTGAGTATGTGCACTCAGATGTCTGGGGACCAGCCCCAGTGGAGTCTCTTGGATGAGCCAAATATTTTGTAACATTCATTGATGACTTCTCCAGAAAAGTATGGATCTATTTCTTGAAACACAAGTCAGAAGTGTTCGAGAAATTTAAACACTGGAAAGCTAAGGTCGAGAAGCAGACAAATAAATAGATCAAGTGTCTACGTACTGATAATGGTGGTGAGTTCACTTCAAAAGAGTTTGAAGATTTCTACTCTATGGAAGGTATTACTCGACATTACACTATCCCACAGAAGGCTCAGCAAAATGGGTGTGGACGCACTTTTTCTACTTGGTGGTTCTCTCGTGTTGTTTATTCGTTTATTGGGTGCGTGGGCGTGCCAGTCACCGAGGTGACAATTTATTCGGGCTCCGAAGAGCCCATGGTGCGCTCGATCTGACTTCGTCAGACGATTGTGTGGTTCGTGTCGGGACCGAATCCCGTCGCGCCATGAAGGTCACGACGTCATTTACATCCCCCATACGAGGGAATACCCCTGATTAATTGCCGAAATTAGGGGCCCCGCGGCCGAAAAGGATAATACTAATTGCGAGAGAGAGAGGTAGGGATAGGTCACACTGGGGGTTGTATTCAGACCACAAACCGTCGGCCATGTCGGTCACTCGTGGATCTTTTCGTGTTCGGACACGGGTCCGTGATGGAAACGCGACGGGAAAACCGGGACGAATCCGTTCAAATGTATGCCGAGTATACGGCAATTTTAATGATGACTAGGGAGGCGTCCGGAACGAGAAAACAAATCCGGTCCGATTAGGATGTCGGCCCGAGGTTAGATCAAAGCCTGGCCATATTGGGGTAATTCCCGAGACTCGGGCTTGACCTGAAAGGGCGGCGTCGTTATTCCCTTTTGCCCCGGGTCACGGGGAGAGATGGGGAGGCTGCAGTGTAGGCCTTAGCGTCTTTTATCTGGGGTTTTCTTAGTTATATCCTCTAGGATTTCTGATTCGATGTTTACTGTTTGTTCGTGCCTTTGTCCGGGGTGATTTTTCTTCTTTTTATTCATGATCATTCTTATTATTGTCATTTGTTTATTATTTATCTTTTTATTACCCCTCCCGCCTCTTTTATTGTGATTAATATTGCGCATTCGGAGTCCTTTAATTAGCGTAATTTTTATTAATTTATTTGCTATCGTTAATGCCCTTATCAGGTTGTATATGTGCATAGATGTAGTGTGCCGGCGAAGGGAAGGTAAGAGTGTATCGC
This sequence comes from Amorphophallus konjac, assembly GCA_022559845.1. Taxonomy (NCBI): domain Eukaryota; kingdom Viridiplantae; phylum Streptophyta; class Magnoliopsida; order Alismatales; family Araceae; genus Amorphophallus; species Amorphophallus konjac. Next base: position 6,811,405 of record CM040120.1, read on the forward strand.
TGAGAGGCCCAGAGGGCGTGCCGCTGGGGAAATTAAGAGTGTACCGCTGGGGGTTTGAAGGGCGTACCGCTGAGGGTTTAGAGGGGTGTACCGCTGAAGGAGTTAGGCGAGTGTGCCGCTAAGAGGTGGGAGAAGTGTGCCGGCGAAGGGGCCAATCAGAACGTGGGGGTGGGTATGAAGTCTGTACGTTCCCCCAGGCTCGAAGTCTATACGTTGCCAAGCCTAAAGTCTGTACGTTGGAGCAGAGTGGAGCAAAGTCTGCACGTTGCAATATGAAGTCTATACGTCGATTGGCCCGAAGTCTGTACACTGGCCGCCATGAAGTCTATACATTGGCTGGCCCAGAGTCCATACATTGGAACGTGAAGTCTGTACATTGACCCTTTGACTGCAGCTCGAAGTCTATACGCTGCCAAGTCCAAAGTCTGTACGTTGTAACGTGAAGTCTGTACGTCGGCTGGCCCAAAGTCTATACATCGGCCAAGTCTATACACTGCAACATGAAGTCTGTACGCTGCCCCTTTGATCACAGCTCGAAGTCTATACATTGCCAAGCCCAAAGTCTGTACGTTGTAACGTGAAGTCTGTACACTGGATGGCCCAAAGTCTATACATTGGATAAGTCTATACATTGGGGTGTGAAGTCTATACACTGCCCAAGTCTATACACTGGCTATCATGAAGTCTGTACGTTGGCTGGCTCAAGTCTATACACTGGCTGCTCAAAGTCTATACATTGCCCGGCATAGAGCCTGTACGTTGAGATATGAAGTCTATACGTTGGCCGCCCAAAGTCTGTACACTGGATAAGTCTATACGTTGGAGTGTGAAGTCTATACAGTGGCTGGGGGCGTACCGGCGAAGGGAAGGAGTGGTGTACCGCTGAAGGTTGACGGGGAGCGTACCGCTGAGGGCAGAGGGGGCGTGCCGCTGGGGGTTGAAAGGGACATGGGGATGGCATGTGCCGCTAAGGGCCAATGAGGGCGTGGTGGTGGAGGTTTGATCAGTTTTCGATTATTTATTTTAAGGCTTTTCTTTTCTTCTTATCTTAACCTTCGTGTAGTTTTATACAAAATTCCTCCCCTTGTTCGTTCTCTTTGTTCGGTTCGGTCTCTTTTCTTGTGGGTCGGACGTTCGGGCTGCCGGGTGGTTAATTGGTTCGGTTCAGTTCTCGTCGTGGTGCCGGCAGTGATTTGATGAGTTGGAAGGTTTCATTAATTATCCTGCTCGTTTGTTGCCTCCTTTTGCCTCTTTTAATTGTTTATTAGTTTCTCACAAAAATTCGGCAGCATCTCCCCTTGACCCGGGGCGTAAGGGAGATACAGGGAACGCGCCCACGTGGGGTGGCGGAACCCGACAACTGGAGGTGGGCCCCCGAAGGAGCAACACCTTTACAGAGCCTCGGAAAACACGAAGGAAAACGACAGACTGAAGGCCTCTAAGGGGCATGGACTGGGGCTGGCCAAGGAGCGTGCCACTGAGGGCTGAATAGGTGTGCACCGCTGAAGGCCAATGGGGGGGGCGTGCCGTTGGAGGCCAATGGTGCGTGTACCGCTGAAGGCCAAGGCCAATGGGGCGTGCCGTTGAAGGCCAATGGTGCGTGCCGCTGAAGGCCAATGGTGGGTGTACCGCTGAAGGCCAATGGGGGCGTACCGGCCAGGAGCCAAAAGAGTGTATCGCTGGAGGGGCCAAACAGAGTGTGTAAGCAAACTGGGGGCCTCAGAAGCCATTCAGGAAAAAGAAAGAGGATTCAAGACCAGGGGTAGGCCACTTGGTTACTGGATATTCGAAGAGAGGGCAAGGGTCTCCCCCTCCCCTGGGCCAGTGAGCACAACGGAAGGCCATTGTAGGGGGCTTGAAGGATTCATGAGGCCAAAGCTCATAGAAGAAATGACCTCGACATGAAGACCCCAAAAAAAACACCGGAGAAATGGGGAGACGGAGGGAGAACGAACAACCCCATAAAAAGACCGTGAGAGCTAGCGCAAGCCAATAAAACTCATAGAGAAACCCAAAGAGGGTGATTTTCATTCATGGAGAGCCAAAGGCCAAAGCCCTATATGCACATTACAGAGGAAATGCCCAAGACGAGGCCATGGACAAAGGAAAAGAGAAACCCAAAATAAAGAACAGGAGGAGGAATGGAATACGAAAGGGAAGAAAGCATTGGGGCCCAAAAACCCTCGCCACTGTCCCTAACCCTCTCCCCCATTACATTGAGCTCTCTCCCTCTCCCTTACTCTTGCTCTCTTCTCGGTGGTCGTCGGAGGAGGCTCGCTGGAGCTCTTCTTCTTCTATTCTCTCTTCCCTTCCTCTCTGTGCCTCCGGCTGCGTGGAATCCTCTCTTCCGTGTGTCTCCTCTTCTCAATTTTCTCCTTCTGCCCACCCCTTTTTTGTCGAAGCCGGGGTCTTTTATACACCCAGCAGCGGGACGCCTTCGAGCCCGGCCGTCGGAGGCGGGAAACGGTACGTGATGATGGCGTTTGACCTGCCCCGTCCTGGGTCGTCAGGGGGTAGCTCACGTGGCCCAATGGACGGTTGCCACCTCGGACGGCTCACTGCGCGCCAAGGAAGCGTAGGGCATGGGTTGCACGTCGTCTTGCCGTTGAAAAGCTTCAACGCTGTGCCGCTGGCGGGCTGAACAAGCGTGCCGCTGGAGCCCCTGAGGGCGTGCCGCTGGAGGGCTTCAAATGGGCGTGCCGTTGAGGAGCCAAAAAGGCGTACCGCTGGGAGCCCAAATGGGCGTGCCGCTGAAGCTCACAGCAGGCGTGCCGCTGAATAACCCCTTGGGGGTGTACCGCTGAAGGCCCCCCCTTAGGGGGGTGTACCGTTGAAGACCCCCCCAGGGGGGTGTGCCGTTGAAGGCCGTACCGCTGGGGAGTGTGCCGTTGAAGGCCCCCCCCCAGGGGGGGTGTGCCGTTGAAGGCCCCCAGGGGGGGGTGCCGTTGAAGGCCGTACCGCTGGGGACCCCAAAGGGGGTGTGCCGTTGAAGGGCTCCTCGGGGCGTGCCGCTGGGCCTTGCCAGGGTGTGCCGTTGAGGCCCCTTGGGGCCGGGCGTGCCGCTGAAGGGCTCCCCAGGGGGTGTGGGTACCCGGGGTTGTTCTGAGCCCATTGTGGGCACGAGCCATGGCCCGTTTGATTCTCTTTGAGGCCCACGAGCTGTGGGGCCTTTTGTGCTTGACTTCCCCGGGGTTTCTTTACTCGGCGCCGTTGCTGACGCGAGGCCGAGCATGGCATTTGGATGTGCAATTTTCGGTGTCCACAATGGGATAGTAGAAAGGATGAATCAAACTCTTCTAGAAAGAGCACGCTGCATGAGGTTGTTCGCCAACTTGTCTAAGCAGTTCTGGGCTGAGGCCGTAAACACTGCATGTTATTTGGTGAATCGGTCTCCTTCTACAGCATTGGAACTCAAAACACCACAGGAGGTATGGATTGGCAAACCAGTTAATTATTCTGACATTCATATTTTTGGTAGTCCTGTCTTTGTATTGGTACAGGATGAAGAAAGGACAAAGCTGGATGCTAAGTCCAAGAAATGTATTTATCTGGGTCGAAAAATCGGCGTGAAAGGTTACAAGCTTTGGAATCATGTCACCCGCAAGGTGGAGCTCAGTAGAGATGTTATGTTTGATGAAGCTTTCATGTTGAAAAATATTCAACAACAGGTCCAAGATGTGAAGAATCCTAGTACCTCGGTTCAGGTGGAGTCGAGCAGTGAGGATGTCAATGATGACTTTGATCAGGAGGAGTCTTCACATCCGGATGAGATAACTGAACAACCACAGCAGGAGGAGCCTTACTCTATTGCTAAGGGGAAGGCCAGAAGAAACCCTCAATTGCCATTGAAATTAAGAGATACTGTGGCGTATGCTTTTTCTATTATATCTTCTGACCCATGCTCTTTTCAGGAAGCAATTAAGAGCAAGGACAGCAACATGTGGCTGAGTGCTATGCAAGAGGAGATGAAATCTCTTCAGAAGAATCAAACATGGGAGTTGACGAGACTTCCTAAAGGCCAGAAAGCAATTGGCTGCAAGTGGGTGTACAGAAAAAAGGAACCTTTGTATGAAGGTGAACCAGTCAAGTACAAAGCAAGACTAGTTGTCAAAGGTTATGCATAGAGAAAGGGAGTGGATTTTGATGAAATATTCTCGCCAGTGGTAAAACATTATTCGGTCAAGGTCTTACTTGCCATAGTAGCTATGCAAGACTTGGAGTTAGAGCAATTGGATGTGAAGACTGCTTTCCTACATGGTAGTCTTGATGAGGAGATCTACATGCTACAACCTGAAGGCTTTGAAGAGGCAGGTAAAGAAAAGCTGGTGTGCAAGCTAAGGTCTCTCTATGACTTGAAACAGGATCCAAGACAGTGGTATAAAAGATTTGATACCTTTATGGTGACCCATGGCTACACAAGGAGCAAGTATGACGGTTGTGTCTACTTCCGTTTTCTCAGTGATGGCTCCATTAGTTTACTGATGCTATATATTGATGATATGTTGATTGCTTGTAAGTCTATACTTGAAATATCTAAGTTAAAGTAGGAACTTAGTTCTGAGTTCAAGATGAAAGATCTAGGAAATGCCAAGAAGATTCTAGGTATGGAGATCCATCGTGACCGGTGTAGCGGCAAGCTTTTGTTGACTCAGAAAGGATATATCGAGAAGCTATTGGCCAAATTCAATATGATTGAGGCCAAGTCTGTGAGTACTCATCTAGCTCAACATTTTAAGTTATCATTACATCAATGCCCTGTGGACACCAAAAATTACACTCATAGATATCATGCTCCGCCCAGCATCAACAGCGGCACCGAGTGAAGAAGCCCCGAAGAGACTGGTCATCTGGACTCCCCAAATATGCACACTGTCGTGAAGCCGTCTCCGGAGTCACAACAGTGAAGAGAAATCAACCCCCAAGAGCCCCACAATCCATGGGCCTCGAAGAAAATTAAATGGGCCACAACCCGTGCCCACAATGGGCTCAGAACGGGCTCAGAAATACACCCCCAGGGCGCCTCCAGCGGCACACCCCCTGGCAAGCCCCAGCGGCACGCCCCCCAGGTCACCCAGCGGCTCACCCTTCTGCCCCTCAGCGGCACACTCTTCTCGCCGTTCAACGGCACGCCCATCTGGGGCCTCAGCGGTACGCCCTCAAGCCCGTTCAACGGCACGCCCTGGCTGCTCTCTAGCGGCACGCCCTGGCAGCCCGTTCAGCGGCACACCCCCAGGCGCCCAGCGGCACGCCCCCAAGCAAGCCCCAGCGGCACACTCCTTGCTGCCTTCCACGGCACACTCCCCAGGTGCCTCCAGCGGCACGCCCGTTGTGCCCTCCAGCGGCACACCCCCAAGGTGCCCCTAGCGGCACGGCCTTTGGCCCTTCCAGCGGTACACTGGCCAGCCCTTTCAGCGGCACGCTCTCACAGCATTCCAGCGGTGCAGCCTGCTGGCTCCCAGCGTCACGCTCCGGCGGATCAAATCTTACGTCCATGCCCTATGGATTCTTGGCGCGCAGTGGACTTGCTGAGGTGTTGTTCGGGGAGAGGGCCACGCTGCCTACTCCTGCCACCCAGGACAAGGGAGTCAACTCCCTTTGAATGCCCCTCGGACGCTTCCCGCCTTCGGACGCTCCGCCGTATGGGGTATAAAAACCCGTCTCCTTCGCTGCGAACAAAAGGAGGCCAGTGGAGGGAGCCACGAGGGAGCTGCCAGAAAAGAGAAGAAGAAGAAGAAGAAGAGAAAAGAGAAGAGGGAAAAGGAGGGGGGGAGGCTCCGCCTCCTCCCGGCCGCTCCGTCTGCCGTCGTCCGTGCAAAGAGAAAGAGAAGAAGAAAAAGAGAAGAAGAGGAGCCTGCTGCTCCGACCACCACCGGCTGAGAGAAAAGAAGAGAAGAAGAGAAGGAGGGGGAGGAGCTCACGCTCCGTCCCCCTTCCCCGTTGTATTCCATTCCCCCTCCCCCACGCTATCCCTTTCCCTTTGCCTTTCCCTTTGCAATGTATGTGACCGTTTGTGGCCCTTTTCCCTTTTGAATAAAAAACCCCCTTTTGGGATCTTCCGTTGTCTCCGTCCGTTTGGGTGCTTTGTATGCGTTTGATCGTGTTCTTCCTCCTCCTCGTCTTCCCCGTCGGTTTGGCCTCCGGCGATGATCTTTCCTCCTTGGCCTTCCCCCTTTCTTCAATCCCCAGTCCACCTGGCTAACCCTCAGTCCTCATTCCTTTGCCCAGCCTCCCTAGCTTCTAGCCGTGCGTCCTGGCTAAGCCCCTCGCTGATACACCATCAGCGGACTTCGCCGGCACGCTTCTATTAGCCCTCGACGGCACGCCCTCAACTGCCCTCAGCGGCACACTCCTTGACCCTCAGAGGCACACCTTTGGCTGCCCTCAGCGGCACACTCCTTGGCCCTCAGCGGCACGTCTTCAGCTGCCCTCAGCGGCACGCCCTTTGGCCCTCAGCGGCACACCTTCAGCCGCCCTCAGTGGCACACTCCATTTGGCCCTCAGCGGCACACTTTCCATCTCCTTCGCCGGCATGCCCTCTCGTGCCGTCCTTGCCCGGCACACCTGCCCTTCCTTCTTGCCCGATGCATTCCCCCCTCAGTCAGTCCTAGAGTAGGCTTCCACTCATCGTTCCCTCCGAATTTTCTGAGTTTTATTAAAGGTGTTGCCGCTCTCGGGCGCCCACCTCCAGTTGTCGGGTTCCGCCACTCCTTGTGGGCGTGCTCCCTGTATCTCCCTTACGCTCGGGTCAAGGGGAGATGCTGCCGAATTTTTGTTAGAAACGATAATAAAAGACTAAAAGAAAGCAACAAACAAATGAAAAGAACAACGGTAAAATGCTTTAACCGAGGCAAGGAAACGTAATTAATTCAAAGAGAGCCAAACCTAATAACAACTAAACAACTTGAACGTCCGTCCTCATGGGAGAAAGAATGGAAGATAATCAAGAGAAAGAGAGAAGAAACCCATGCAAACTTAATAAAACCAAAGAAAAGAAGAAAATAAAAGCCTTAAAAGAACTAGAGGGAGAGTGGACCCTCATCGGTATTCACTCCCTAGCCCTTCAGCGGTACACCCTTGTAACCCCTCAGCGGCACACTCCCTTGGCCTTCACCGGCACACTCTCCAATCAGACCTTCAATGGCGCGCCTTGGCTAAGCCCCCCGACGGCACACTCCCTACCAACCCTCAGCGGTACAACCCCTGACGCCTCCAGTGGTACACCCCTTGACCCTCAGCGGTACAGCCCTTTTGGCCCTCAGCGGCACACTCCCTGGCGCCCTCAGCGGTACACTCTCCTGGCCCCCCCAGCGGTACACCCCTTGACCCAGCGGTACACCCAAAATAATGGTATTAATAGAGATAATAAGCTAAAATAAAACATAGTAAATAAATAAATAGTGACATAAAGCTCAAATAATGATAATAACAGCAAATTCAAAAGAAAATAGAGAAATAATAGCAAACAATAATGGCAAGTAGCAGTAATAAATGATAATAAATTCAATAAGGCGAATAAATAAATAAGAATGATAAAGGAATGAGCAATGATAACAATAAGCTTAAAAGAAATAATAATGATGATAAATAGACAAATAAGTGATAACCAAAATAAATAAATAATAATAACAAACTTAACAAAAAATGACAAGCAAATGAATGATAATAAAACGAACAAAAATAATAACAAACCTAATAATAACAATAATAAATGAATAAATCACAAGAAAAATGAATAAATAGTAATAAAGAATTCACTCAAAGATATATATATAAATTAACAAATGATAATGATAACATTTCTTAAATAATAATAAAACAATGGGATCCGCTTCGCAGCCCCGTCTCTCCCGTGACTCGGTGCCGAAGGAACAACAATACCGCCCTTGCGAGTTGGGCCTGAGTTTAGGGAATTATCCCGAAATGACCATGGCCTGACCTCGCCTCGGGCTGACATTCCGATTAAACCGGACTCATTTCTCCGGCCGGATCCCTTCCGAGCCGCTACTAAAATTGCCGCACGTTCGGCAGACATTTGAACGGATTCACCTCGGTTCCCGCCGCGTTCTTATTACGGACCTACGTCCGAACATGAAAAGGCCCGTGAGCGACCTGCATAGCCGGTGGCTCCTACCCTGATATGGTTGTGAGCCGGCATTGCTCCGGGCCAATAGCTCATCAATTCCGACCCATTCCTATCGGGATTCGTTCCCGCCCTTTCATCGAAATTGCCGTAAACTCGGCATACATTTGTACGGGGTTATTCCCGCCCGCGTCGCACTTTCAATATGGGCCCTTGCCCAAACATGAAAAGGTCGGCAAGTGACCGACGGAATCCGAATTAGAACGAGACGGCTCTCGCCACCCCCGGACTCCTTCCATGGGAATATCAATAAGACCTCTGTGGGCCACACTCAGACCTCGGGCCTGTCCCGATCATGGTCATCGTCTGGCTCATATCCTCGGTCTACAGCCCGCTCCTTTCGAACACGTTCTCGGTTCTGGAGTCTAGTCCCGGGACTCTCCCCTGTTGCCCTCCGACACCGAAAATATTAATGATGCCCACGCAAGCCCCGTTCGGACCACGGGAGGCGCCCCCAATATGGTCCTGACTCGATCTCGTACCGGGCCAATAGATTCGCTGGTTTCCAACTACAATAACCGAGATTCAACCGAATGTTTTCAGTGTCTCGGAATAATAAACTTGCCGTATCCCGGCATGCATATGTTCCAGGTCCTCCTGTGATGATTACAATATTCTTAAGCCGGACTCTCGTCCGAATATTAAATGGTCTCCCGAATGACCGACATGTTTCGAACTCCCGCTTCTCCGGACATAGGGCTTTTCAGCCGATTCAAGGGATATTCCCTCGTTGCCCCTTAGCACCGGAAATACTAATGCCGCTCATGCAAGTCTTGTTTCGACCGCGGGGGGCCCACCGCAGTATGGTCGCAGCTTGCTCTTGCACCGGGCCAATAGATTTACCGGTTTCCGACCGCTCTAACCGAGGTTTAGCGGAATGTTTTTCCCGTTCTTCTGAACAATAAATTGCCATATCCTGGCATACATATGCTCCGGTCTTCCCATGACGATCGCACTCTTCCCGAGACGGACACTCGTCCGAACATTAAATGGTCAGCGCATGACCGACATGATTCCAAATGGTTTTCTTCCCGCCTGCGCGCGAGGATTTCAATACCTCATAATAGACCTTTCATGCAATTAATTTCTTGGCCATGAGGCCCTGAATCTCGGCGATTAATCAAGGGTGTTCCCTCGTACGGGGGATGTAAATGACGTCGTGACCTTTATGGCGCGGCGGGTTTTGGTCCCGACACGAACCACACAATCGTCTGACGAAGTCAGATCGAGCGCACCATGGGCTCTTCGGAGCCCGAATAAATTGTCACTTCGGTGACTGGCACGCCCACGCACTCAATAGAAGAAATTACCTGAATAAGCGAATTTTAGTGCGTCCACAATTCTGGCACGCCCGGTGGGACCAAACCACCCTTCATCTCTTCGCCGGGATTCAGGGCCTCATGGCCCCCTAATAAACGATATTTGCCTGCTTTGATGAATTGCAGGTGCTGTCTTCGCCTGCCCTATGGGGAGAAAAGCCGGACTAGGTGAAATTATCTTTGTCGCCTCGACGATGCTACTCCGAGGCACCTACAGCTTCCAGGAATCATGGGGGGGCTGTGATAAAAAAGGAAGAGAAAGAGAAGAGAAGGGAGGGGAAATCAACCCCCCCCCCCCCCCCCCGTTTCCCTCAAGAAGAAAGAGGAGAAAAGAAGAAAAGGAGAAAAGAAGAAAAGAAGAAAAGAAGAAGAAAAGAAAAGAAGAAAAAAAAAAGAGAAAAGAAAGAAGCAAAAAAAAGGAAGAGAAAGAGCCGGCGAGAAAGGGTTGTATGGCCACGTCCGCCGAGACCCGTGCGGAATAAAGATTACCATTGTGGGGTTTATGCGGTGGAGCGAACCACTCATCCCCTCCCTGAGGGGGTGAGCGCTCTCCTGCACCTCCACCCTGGTCAATCATACAAAAAAGAAGAGAAGAGGAGATGGGACAAAAAAAGAAAAAAAAAGAAAAAAAAAGAAAAAAAGAGAAGACAGAAAGAAAGAAGAAAAGAAGAAAAGTCGGCCAGTATCGCCAACCAAAAAGAGCAAGAAGAAACCCGGCATCCCGCCCGACTCTAGGAGGCTCCGAGTCCGTGGTGTAATGACCCCGCTCGTTCCTCCTTCCTGCTGCCTCCATCCGGCACAAGACGGCCCCTCGAGTGGCTGTTAAAAGACCCAGCGAGCCACAATCGTAGCTTGGTGAATGGTTGCCCGCTGTGGGGAATGCTTTATAGCAATGAGGCCAAGCACGGCCACCACTCCCGAAGAGAGCATGCATATACCCCGCCATGGGGGATAAGAAGAAGATATATACCCTGCTACGGGGGCATAAGAGGCAAAAAAAAGAGATACACCCCATTCCCAGGGGCACGTGAAGAGAATCCGCCCCGACTGAGGGGCACAAAGTAAAGGCTGCACCCCGATTTTGGGGCATTTGAAGAAGAATCCGCCCTGACCTGGGGACATAAGAAGAAATAGAGTTGCGCCCCAGCTTAGGAGCATTTGAAGAAGAGAAATACACCCCGATATGGGGGCACATGAAGCAAGAGACATACCCCACCATGGGGGCGTAAGAAGAAAAGAATTCACCCCTACTCGGGGGTACATGAAGCGACAAAGAATACACCCCGCCTTAGGGGAATTTGAAGAAGGAAAATACACCCCACCTTGGGAGCACAAGAAGCAAACATCCCCCCGGTGCGTCTGGGAAGAAGAAAAGAATTCACCCCGACCTGGAGACACTTGAAGAAAGAAGCACATCCCGCCACGGGGGCACATGAAGAGAACCCCTCCCGCCTCGGGAGTATAAGAAAGAGAAGAATACACCCTGGCCTGGGGGCTTTTGAAGAAACAACACACCCCCTCCATGGGAGACAAAGCTGCACCCCGACCCGGGGACACATGCAGAGCGTCCATCCCACTCAGGGGGCACAAAAAAATTACACTCCGTCCTTGGCGTATAAGAAACAAAAGCATCTACCCTGACCCAAGGCGCAGAAACGAAGAGACATGCATCCCGATCTGGGAGCATAAGAAGAAAGATATACTCCGCCCAAGCGGCATTTGAAGAAACAACATACCCTGCCTGGGGGCACAAAAGCCGTAAAGAGATGCACCCCGGCCTCAGGGGGGGCCTAAGAAGCAAGAGATACACCCCCGTGCCGGGGACATATGAAGAGAAGCACTCCTCCACCTTCAGGGGTAGAAAGAGTGCAAAATTCGCCCCCGCTATGGGGGGGTATAAGAAACAAAAGACACGCCCCGTACCAGGGGCATATGAAGAAGAAACATACCCCGCCTGGGGGCATAGAAGTAGTAAAGAGTATACCCCGGCTTAGGGGGGCATTTGAAGAGAGCTACGCCCCGTACCAGGGGCACATGAAGAAGAAACATACCCCGCCTGGGGGCATAGAAGCCGTGAAGAGTACACCCCATTCCCAGGGGCACATGAAGAGAAATACACCCCCGCTCCAGGGGCATATGAGACAAAACTATACCCCGATTTAGGGGCATAAGAAGCAGCAAGAATGCACCCCGGCTCAGGGGGTATTTGAAGAGGAAATATTGCCCCGACTGAGGGGTACATGAAGAGAAATACACCCCCGCCCTAGGGGCATATGAGACAAAACTATACCCCGATTCGGGGGCATTCGAAGCAGGACAAACAACATCCCCCGGCTTAGGGGCGCATGAAGAAAGGAATGCACCCCGCTTAGGGGCACATAAGCATAATAAGAAGAGACTGCCCCGGCCTGGGGTCATGAGAAGAAATAGAGTTGTACCCCGGCTTAGGAGCATACGAAGAGGAGTGTATGCCACCCCGTGGCATAAGAGGCGGAAGAATCAACCCCTACTTAGGCGTAACTGAAGAGAATCCACCATGCTCTGGGGCCACAAAAAGGACATACCCCACCTCGAGGGCACAAGAAGCAAAACACACCCCACCTTGGGGGGCATAAGGAGCCAAGGACATACCCCGCCATGGGGGCATTAGAAGCGGGATACATCCCCACCCTGGGGGCATATGAAGCAACATACACCCCGCCTGGGGGCATAAAAGCCATAGAGAAGCCCACCCCGGCTTGGGGGCATGTGAAGGAGAAACAAACCCCGCCACTGGGGGCATAGAAGCCATGAAGAACATATGCCCCGCCCGGGGCACAGAAGCAAGGAGGCAGGATCCGCCCCGCCATGGGGGCACACAAAGAGAGAAACCACACCCCGCCGTGGGGGGGCATGAGAAGCAAGAAATGTACCCCACCCCGGGGAGCATAAGAAGAGAAGAATACACCCCGACTTAGGGGACTTCGAAGAAGGAATACATCCCGGCCTCAGGGGTCCATGAAGCAACATATATCCCCCCCCGGGGACATCTGAAGCAGAACAAACAACATTCCCCGGCTTAGGGAAACATATGAAGAGAGGAATACACCCCGATATGGGGGCAAGTAAACAAAGAAGAAGAATTCACCCCGCCTCGGGTGCATAAAAAGCAAGAACTACATCTCGCATCAAAAGCGGCAATACACTCCACTCTGGGGGCACTAGAAGCGGAATACACCCCGTGCCGGAGGCATATAAAAAAAAAGGATACCTCGCTCTGGGGCATCAGAAGCAGCAATACGCCCCATCTTGGGGGCATCAAAAGCAGCAATACGCCCCACCTTGGGAGCACAAGAAGCAAACATTCCCCCCGGTGTGTCTGGGGAGAAGAAAAGAATTCAGCCTGGCCTGGGGACACTTGAAGAAAGAAGCACATCCCGCCACGGGGGCACATGAAGAGAACCCCTCCCGCCTCGGGAGTATAAGAAAGAGAATAATACACCCTGGTCTGGGGGCTTTTGAAGAAACGACACACCCCCCCTCCATGGGAGACAAAGCTACACCCCGGCCTGGGGACACATGCAGAGCATCCACCCCGCTCAGGGGGCACAAAGAGGTACACTCCGCCCTTGGCGCATAAGAAGTAGAAGCATTTACCCCGATCCGGGGGCGCAAAAAAAAAAAAGCAAAGAGACATACATCCCGACCTGGGAGCACATGAAGAAAGAATATACCCTGACCTAGGGGCGTCGGAAGAAGAGACGTACACCCCGATCTGGGAGCATAAGAAGGAAGATATACTCCACCTAAGTGGCACTTGGAGAAACAACATACCCTGCTTCGGGGGCATAGAAGCCGTAAAGAGATACACCCCGGCCTCAGGGGGGCATAAGAAGCAAGAGATACACCCATACCATGGGCATATGAAGAAGAAGCATACCTCGTCTCGAGGGCCTAGAAGCTATAAAGAACACGCCTCGGCTCAGGGGCATATGAAGAGAAGTCCACCCTGGCTTAGGGGCATTTGAAGAAGAAACATACCCCACCTAGGGACATAGAAGCCGTGAAGAGTATACCCCACCATGGGGGCATTTGAAGAGAGCTACACCCCGCCTCGGGGGCATTAAAAAAAAACACATCCAGGTCTGGGGACATAGAAGCCAAAAAAATACACCCCGCCTGGGGGCACAGAAGCGAAGAGGCAAAACACACCCCCCCTCAGGGGGGATGCACACCAAATGAAGCTACGCCCCAACCTGGGGCACATTAAGAGAAAAAAAGAGCAGAGTAAAGAAAAAGACACGCACAAGGCAGACGTGGTCTTCGAGCCCGCCTCATCACACAAAAGAATATAAGAAAAGGAAAAGAAGACACATGAGGCAGACGTGGTCTTCGAGCCCGCCTCACACGCAAAAGAAGAGAAGAAAAGGAAGAAGAGACACATGAGGCAGACGTGGTCCCTTAACCCGCCTCTTCACATAAAAGAAGAAGAGCAGAACCAAAAGAAGACACATGAGGCAGACGTGGTCTTCGAGCCCGCCTCACCACAGAAAAGAAAAGAAGAAAAGGAAGAAGAGACACATGAGGATGACGTGGTCTCTTAACCCGCCTCTTCACATAAAAGAAGAAGAGCAGAACCAAAAGAAGACACATGAGGCAGACGTGGTCTTCGAGCCCGCCTCATCACGCAAGAAAAGAGAAGAAGAGGAAGAAAAGACACATGAGGCAGCCGTAGTCCCTGGACCCGCCTCTTTACACAAAAGAAGAAGAGCAGAACCAAAAGAAGACACATGAGGCAGACGTGGTCTTCGAGCCCGCCTCATCACACAAAAGAAGAGAAGGAAATAAAGAATGCACATGAGGCGAGCATGGTCCTTGCACCTGCCTCTCTACAAGAGAAGAATAGAAGAGAAAAAAAGAGACATGAGGCGAACATGGTCCCTGCACCCGCCTCTCTACACAAAAGAAGAAGAGAAGAATAGAAGAGAAAAAAAGAGACATGAGGCGAACATGGTCCCTGCACCCGCCTCTCTACACAAAAGAAGAAGAGAAGAAAAGAAAGAAATGATCACGAGGCAAACATGGTCCTTGCACCTGCCTCTCCATAAAAAAGGAAGAGAAGAAGAGAAAGAGCAATCATGAGGCAAATATGGCCTCTGCACCTGCCTCTCTACAAAAGAAGAATAGAAGAGGAAAAAAAGAGACATGAGGCGAACATGGTCCCTGCACCTGCCTCTCCATAAAAGAAGAATAGAAGAAGAGTCACGAGGCAGACGCGGTCTTCGCACCCGCCTCATCACACAAAAGAAGAAGAAGAAAAGACACATGAGGCAGGCGTGGTCCTCGAGCCCGCCTCATCACACAAAAAGAAGAGAAGAAAAAGAGACATGATGCACACATGGTCCTTGCACCCGCCTCTCCATAAAAAAGGAAGAGAAGAAGAGAAAGAGCAATCATGAGGCAAACATGGTCTCTGCACCTGCCTCTCTACAAAAGAAGAATAGAAGAGGAAAAAAAGAGACATGAGGCGAACATGGTCCCTGCACCTGCCTCTCCATAAAAGAAGAATAGAAGAAGAGTCACGAGGCAGATGCGGTCTTCGCACCCGCCTCATCACACAAAAGAAGAAGAAGAAAAGACACATGAGGTAGGCGTGCTCCTCGAGCCCGCCTCATCACACAAAAAGAAGAGAAGAAAAAGAGACATGATGCACACATGGTCCTTACACCGGCCTCTCCACAAAAGAAGAAGAAAAAAGAGACATGAGGCAGACGTGGCCCTCGAGCCCGCCTCACCAAACAAAAAGAAGAGAAGAAAAGGAAAGAAGAGACACATGAGACAGACGTGACCCTCGAGCCC
Organism: Amorphophallus konjac; assembly: GCA_022559845.1. Classification (NCBI taxonomy): domain Eukaryota; kingdom Viridiplantae; phylum Streptophyta; class Magnoliopsida; order Alismatales; family Araceae; genus Amorphophallus; species Amorphophallus konjac. The sequence continues at coordinate 6,826,702 of CM040120.1, forward strand.
GCCTCACCAAACAAAAAGAAGAGAAGAAAAGGAAAGAAGAGACACATGAGACAGACGTGGCCCTCGAGCCCGTCTCATCACACAAAATGAAGAGAATAAAAAGAGACATGAGGTGAACATGGTCTTCGCACCCGCCTCTCTACAAAAGAAGAAGAGAAGAGAAAAAGAGACATGAGGCGAACATGGTCTTCGTACCTGCCTCCCTACAAAAGAAGAAGAGAAGAAGAGAAAGAAGGGTCACGAGGCAAACTTTTACCTCCGACCTCCAGCCATCCAACAAATAGAAACCAACTAAACCTTCCGCCGACGGGGCGTTAAACCGACTAAACCTTCCGCCGACGGGGCATTAAGCCGACTAAACCTTCCGCCGACGGGGCGTTAAGCCGACTAAACCTTCCGCCGACGGGGCGTTAAACCGACTACACCTTCCGCCGACGGGGCGTTAAACCGACTAAACCTTCCGCCGATGGGGCGTTAAACCGACTAGACCATCTGCCGACGGGGCGTTAAACTGACAAAGGCCTCCTAGATCCTGGCTTTTGTAGCTTGCTTCCCAAAATTCAGCCCTCGTGGCCCGCTTCCCAATTTTGGCTCTCGCAGCCTGCTTCCCCTGGCTCTCGTAGCCTGTCCCCTAATTCTGGCTCTCGCAGCCTGCTTCCCCCTGGCTTTTATAGCCTGCTCCCCAACTTTGGCCCTTGCAGCCTACTTAACTTTGGCTCTTGCAGCCTGCTTCTCAGAATTCGGCCTTTACGGCCTGCTTCCCAGAATTCGGCTCTTGCAGCCCGCTTCCCAACTTTGGCTCTCACAGCCTGCTTACCTTTGGCCCTCGTGGCCTGCTTCCCAACCTTGGCTCTTGCAGCCTGCTTCCCTTTGGCTTTTATAGCCCGCCTCCCAATTCTGGCTCTCGTAGCCTGCTTGCCCTTGGCTCTTGTAGCCTACTTCTCCGATTTGACTTCCATAGCATGCTTCCTATAATTTCGGCTCTTGTAGCCCGCTTCCCAATATCTTTGGCTCTTGCAGCCTGCTTCCCAGAATTCGGCCTTTACGGCTTGCTTCCCAGAATTCGGCCTTCACGGCCCGCTTCCCAATTTCGGCAATTGCGGCCCGCTTCCCAGAATTCGGCCTTTACGGCATGCTCCCCAGAATTCGGCCTTCATGGCCCGCTTCCCATAATTGCGGCTCTGTGGACGCACTAAAATTCGCTTGTTTATTGTGGCTTCGTCTATTGAGTGCGTGGGCGTGCCAGTCACAGAAGTGACAATTTATTCGGGCTCCGAAGAGCCCAAGGTGCGCTCGGTCTGACTTCGTCAGGCGATTATGTGGTTCGTGTCGGGACCGAATCCCGTCGCGCCGTAGAGGTCACGACGTCATTTACATCCCTCACACGAGGGAATACCCTTGATTAATTGCCGAAATTAGGGGACCCGCGGCCGAAAAGAGTAACATTGATTATGCGAGAGAGAGAGATAGGGATAGGTCACACTGAAGGTCATATCGAGGCTATAAACTGTCGGCCATGTCGGTCGCTCCGTGGACCTTCTAGTATTCGGACACAGGTCCGTGGCAGAGACACAACGAGAAAAAAAAACCGGGGTGGGTCCCTTCAAATGTCTGCCGAGCATGCGGCAATTTTAATGAGGATTCGGAAGGTATCCGGAACGAGAAACAAATCCGGTCCGGTTGGGATGTCGGCCCAAGATCAGGTCAAAACTTGGCCATATCGGGATAATTCCCAAGGTTCGAGTTCGACCTGAAAGGGGCGGCGTCGTTGTTCCTTTTACCCCGGGTCCCGGGGAGAGAGGGAGCTGCAGTGTGGGCATTAGCGTCTTTTATCTGGGCTTTCTTAGTCGTATCTTCTGGGATTTCTGATTTAATGTTTACTGTTTATTCGTGCCTTTGTCCGGGATGATTTCTCTTCTTTTTATTTATGACTATTCTTGTTATTATCATTCATTTGCTGTTTATTTTTTATTACCCCTCCCGCCTCTTTATTGTGATTAATATTGCGCATTCGGAATCCTTTGATTAGCGTAATTTTTACTAATTTATTTGCTATTATTAATGCCCTTATCAGGCTGTATATGCATATATGTATAGTGTGCCGGCGAAGGGGAAAACGGGAGTGTACCGTTGAGGGCAGAGAGCGTGCCGCTGGGAGGCTAAAGGGGTGTACCGCTGAAGGCCAAGGGGGCGTGCCGCTGAAGGCCAATGAGGGCGTACCGCTGAAGGCCAATGGGGCGTACCGCTGAAGGCCAATGGAGCGCACCGCTGGGGCTCAAGGGAGTGTACCGCTGAAGGTTAAAAAGGGGCGTACCGCTGAGGGTTGAAAGGGGTGTACCGCTGAAGGCAAAGGGGAGCGTGTCGCTGAAGGCCAATGAGGGCGTACCGCTGAGGGTTGAAAGGGGTGTACCGCTGAAGGCAAAGGGGAGCGTGTCGGTGAGTTTTCGATTATTTGTTTTAAGGCTTTTCTTTTCTTCTTATCTTAACTTTTGTGTAGTTTATACAAAGTTCCTCCCGTGTTTGTTCTCTTGGTTCGGTTCGGTCTCTTTTCTTGCGGGTCGGGTTCTCGGGCGGCCAGGTGGTTAATTAGCTTAGTTCAGTTCTCGTCGGGGTGCCGGCAGTAATTTGATGAGTTGGAAGGTTTCATTAGTTATTCTGCTCGTTTGTTGCCTCCTTTTGCCTCTTTTAATTGTTTATTAATATCTCACAAAAAAAATTCGGCAGCATCTCCCCTTAACCCGGGGCGTAAGGGAGATAAAGGGAGCGCGCCCACATGGAGTGGCGGAACCCGACAACTGGAGGTGGGCCCCCTGGGGAGCAACACCTTTATAGAACCTCGGAAAACGTGAAGGAAGGGGCTCGGAGGCGAGGCCAAGGAGTGGGCTACTGAGAGGCTGAAGGGTGTGCCGCTAGAGGCCATAAGGTGAGTGTACCGGCCAAGGGCCAATTGGAGTGTGCCGGCCAAGGGGTGTGTCGGCTAGGGGTAACAGAGTGTGGGTGTGCCGCTGAGGGCAGAAAGGAGTGTGCCGCTGGGGGCAAATAGGGGTGTACCGCTGAGGGCTATTGGGTGTGCCGCTGAGGGCCAAGGCAAGTGCGCCGGTCAGGGGCCAAAGTGATGCATTGCCGGAGGATTAAAAGGGCCAAGTGTGTGTGGGCTTGCAGATTGTTCAAGAAAAGGAGGAAGGGTTACTGGAAGTGAATGGAGGACTCACAAGGCCAGGCTTTAAAGGGGAGGCATCACATTGATGTGGTGGCTCAAAAGAAACCGGAGGAACGGAGGAAACGGGTAACACAATACATGCACTATGAAGGCAGGATCAAACCAACAGAAATAGCAAAAAAAAAAAAAGGCCCAAGGAGGGTGATTGTTTCCATTCGTGGGATGCCAAGGACCGTATCCCTACATGCATATTACAAGAGAAAATGCCCAAATGAGGCCATGGACAAAAGGAAAAGACTCCAAGACGGAGAACGAGAGGAGGAATGAAATACAAGACGGAAGAAAACATTGGGGCCTAAGACATAGGCTACCATTCCCAACCCTCTCCCCCAATACAACAAGCTCTCTCTCTCTTACTCTTGTTTCTTCCCGGTGGCCGTCGGACGGAGCTTAGGCCGGGAGGGTCGCTTCTTCTCTTCTCTCTTTTCCTCTTTCTCATGTGTGTGTGTCTTCTACTGTCGGAGCCTCTTCCCCTCTGTGTGTTCGTCTGTGTGTGTCTCTCCGTCCGTCCTCTCTTTTGTGTGTCCCCCTCTGTCCCCGTTCGAAACGAAGGGGAGGGGTTTTTATACCCCGGACGGCGGGAGTCTTCGTGCAGGGGCGTCGAAGCGGGAAGTGGCCCGTGATCATGAGCTTTGACCTGCCTGTCCTGGCTGTCAGTGGACTAGGCCACGTGGCCCAACGATCGGCTGCCACCTCAGACGGCTCCACTGCGCGCCAAGGATGTGTAGGGCATGGGCCTCACGTCACCCGTTGAAAGAACTTCACCGCTGTGCCGCTGGCAGGCTGAATGAGCGTGCCGCTGGAGAGCCAAAAGGGCGTACCGCTGGAGCCCCGGATGGGCGTGCCGTTGAACGGCCTGAAGGGCGTGCCGCTGGGGACCCTACAGGGTGTGTCGCTGAAGACCCCCTAGGGGGCGTGCCGTTGAACCCCAAAGGGGGTGTGCCGCTGAACCCCAAAGGGGTGTGCCGTTGAACCCCCCTAGGGGTGTGCCGCTGAAGACCCCCCAGGGGGCGTGCCGTTGAACCCCAAAGGGGTGTGCCGGTGAAGACCCCAAGGGTGTGCCGCTGGGCAGCCAAAGGGGCTGGGCGTGCCGCTGAAGCCCAGGATGGGCGTGCCGTTGAACTCCCCCCCCCCCCCCCTGGGGGTGTGCCGGTGAAGACCCCAAGGGTGTGCCGCTGGGCAGCCGAAGGGGCTGGGCGTGCCGCTGAAGGCCGTGCCGCTGAAGCCCAGGATGGGCGTGCCGTTGAACCCCCCTGGGGGTGTGCCGTTGAACCCCCCTGGGGGTGTGCCGGTGAAGAGCTAAAATGGGCAATTTTGAGCCCATTGTGAGCACGAGTCGTGGCCCATTTGATTTTCTTCGAGGCCCATGGGCCGTGGGGCCTCTTGTGCTTGATTTCTCCGGGGTTTCTTCACTCGGGGCCGTTGTTGATGCTGGGCCGAGCGTGGCATCTGGATGTGCAATTTTCGGTGTCCACAAATGCCCCCCACCCACGGGTAGCGCAAGCGAAGGATGAGCCGGGCGGTACCCGCGGGTGTCTTCGTCTCTTCTCCCTTTATCGATGCCGACGGGGTGTCGAGAACCGACCTGGTTGGTTGTTTGTTGGTCTCGCTGTTAGTGCCGACGGAACGTCGGGAGCTAAAGTAGTATGTTGGCCTCTTAGTCTTTTCATCAGTGCCGACAAGGTGTCGGGGACTGACCTGGTTTGTTGGTCTCTTTGTCTCTTCGTCAGCACCGACAGGATGCCGGGAACTGACCTGGTTTGTTGTCTCTTAGTCTCTTCGTCAGTGCCGACAGGATGCCGGGAACTGGCATGTTTTGTTGGTCTCTTGGTCTCTTCGTCAGTGCCGACAAGATGCCGGGAACTGACCTAGTTTGTTGTCTCTTAGTCTCTTCGTCAGTGCCGACAGGATGCCGGGAACTGACATGCTTTGTTGATCTCTTGGTCTCTTGGTCTCTTCGTCAGTGCCGGCAGGACGCCGGGAACTGACATGCTTTGTTGATCTCTTGGTCTCTTTTCTTTTTCTTTCTTTTTTTTGTGCCACATTACCGATACAAGCGCCCTTTCGGGTTTTCGCCGGTACCGGGCCCCTCTTGCTTTTGCCCACGCGCCCTTTCGAGTTTTCACGTGGCGGGGTACCCGATTTTGCCCGTAGCGCCCTTTCGGGTTTTCGCCACAGCCGGGTTGTTGCCATTTTTGCCCTTGTCCCCGTGTAGGGACAAGTCCGGCGGGGTATCTCCATTTTTAACCCCATTTTATTTTATATATTTTTTGACAAGCGAGGAATATACGAGTGTAGGCTAGAGCACGAAGCCTTGCGCCGGAAGATAGGGTTCATTCGTTGGCAAGAATAGAATGCCAGCGCAACGGGAGAATTTATGCCGATTCGGACGTAGGGTCCGTAATGGCAATGTTGTGCGGAGTGGGTGGCTAGGGCACGGGACCTTGCGCCGGAAAGGGACTTATTCGTTGGCAAGGAATTAATGCCAACGCAAGGATAGAGGTTCTACCGACCCGAGCGTAAGGCCCGCGACGGTACTTCTGTATGACGGGAGGTGGTTGAGGCACGGGGCTTCGCCCCTGAGAGGGTCTTGGCAGGGCAGTGTAGTGGCGTCATTGCTGAGGTGGAGTGTGTAGGGGTAACGTTGCTTTTATTTGCACAGGTGCACGTCCGCCCGAGGCCGTGGGGACGGGATGTCCCCTCGGAAGGACCTTATTATTGTGCCTCATTTACGCGCATCTAAATATATATATATATATATATATAAGTGGATGGATATACATATGTGTGCATATATATATGTATATAAGTATATATATATTATTTATAATAATTTTTTTTGTTTTTCCCCCTTTTTGTTTTCTTCCTCTTTTTTTCTGCTTCTCTTTTTTTTCTCTTTTTTTTCTTTTTTTCTTTTTTTTTCTCCTTTTTTTATCCCCTCTTCTTTTTTTTATTATTTATTTTTTTTGCCTCTTTTTTTCTTCTTTTTTTTTTGAATCTATAAAAGGGGCGGGGGGGCGTCTCGAACGGCTACTCCGTTCGAACCCCCTCGCCTCCTCTCTCTCTCTCTCCTCTTCTGGTGACCAGACGGACGGAGCCCCCCCCTTTCTTCTGCTTCTTCTTCTCCGTTGCCGGACGCCAGCGCCGCCGCCGTCGTCGTCGTGCTCTCCATCTCCGGGGTGAGGAGACGGCCACGGAGGGGTGCCCCTTCTCTTCCCTCTTCCTCTCTTCCTCCCCCGCTCTCCTTCTTTTCCTCTTCCCATCCCCTGTCTCTTCCCTCCTTCGTCGTCGGGGGACGGCGGAGCCCTAGACCCCGCCCCCCCGTTTTCTTTCTTCTGTCTTCTCCCCCTCCCTTCCTTCATATTCCCCTTCCCCTCCTTCCTTGACGTTGTAGGGGACCGTCGGCCGGACATGCCGCGGACGGTGGTGCCGAGCGTGCCGGGCTACGGGGGCATAGGGCGCGCCGGGGAGGCGTCCGCAGAGTGTGCCGGAGAGTCGGCCTTCGGGGCGTGCCGGGCAGCGCAGTGCGCGAGTCTGCCGGCGGGGAGGGCACCAAGTGTGCCGGGGAACGAGGTGCCCGAGTGTGCCGGGGAACAACCCTGGCGGGTGTGCCGGGGAGGCCATCTTGGGCGTGCCGGTGAGGGGCCCTCGGAGTGTGCCGGGCAAGCTTCTCCTTAGGGCGTGTCGGTGAAGCGCCACGGGGACTGTGCCGGTGAAGGCTATCTGGGCGTGCCGGGGAAGCACCGCGGGGCTGTGCTGGGGAAGCACAATAGGACTGTACCGGGGGAAGCACCGAGGGGACTATGCCGGCGAAGGGCCGCTCCGGGGGCGTGCCGGGGAAGCACCCAAGGGGTGTACCGGTGAGGGCGCGCGGGGCGCCCGGGAGCGTGCCGGCGAACTTCTGCGTGGGGTGTGCCGGGGAAGGCGCTGCAGGGTGTGCCGGGGAAGCCTTAATGGGCTGTGCCGGCGAAGGGTTGGGGGCACCAGGGGGAAGCTGTGCCGGCCAAGGGGCCAAAGGGATTCTTAGCTAGGGAAGAAGACTCCTTCGCCTGGTGGATTTCTGGTGTTGCCTCTCGGGGCCCACCATGTTTTGTTGGGGCCGTCACTCCTTGTGGGCGCGCACCCGTGTTTTCCCTTACGCCTTTGGCCTAGGGGAAACTCTGCCGAAATTTCGTCAGAAATTGGCAATATTTTGTTCACTTGACTTGTAGTAAAGTTTCTTTGCAGTCCTTTTGCTTGTGATTTGTTCTGAACTTCTTCTTTGCATATCTTTGCAGAGATATGGCTGCTCCAAGTGGTTCTGCCGCCCCCGCTGCTGCTATCGGGGCCGACCTCATTCCGCGGGGTCCAGTGCCGGTAGTGACATGGCTCAACGTGGAAGACCTGGACCGTGAACATGGGGAGATAGCTGCCTTGGCTGAGTCGTCGGGGTCCGACCGGGAGAGCATGGACTTCGGCCGGCTCACCAGAGTTGACAGCGGCTTCACTTTTGACCGGGCCACCGGGGAGTACAGGAAAGACTTCCCGAAGGATAGGCACCTTGTTCGATTCCTGAAGCACCTGCGCTCCCGAGAGGGGCGAGACTTTCGCACTATAAAAGCCGTCGAGCGGGCCATCCTGCATGCCCGGGACAGTCTATTGTACAGCGTCCCCAGGAGCATTCCGATGTATCTGGTGGGAGAAGCCCGGGAATGGAAGCCGGTCTTGGGTATTGAGGGAGTGCTGCCGGCTGAAGACAAATTAGTGCGAGCCCCTCAATTCACACCAGCAAGGTGGGACATGTCTGCGGGGAAGGTGCGTGGCGAGTCGCCCCGATTTGGCTTATTCCTGGCTCCCCTAAAATGGGGTTATAGGGAGGAGCCGTTCATATTGGACTGTTTGGCCATCAGGTTCAAGTACGAACTATCACTGGGCTGGTTTGGGGAACTGAAGCTTCAAGACGCCCACAGCTTCCGAGAAGGGGCGGTGGAGTTCACTGAATATGTACTGTTCAACTACGCCCCGTTGCTGGTCCGGGTTGGCATCTACCACAGCGTGTACGCCTCCCGGTATGGTTATCCCATCTCCAAGGGTCTCTGTTGCGGTATGATAGAAGTATTTAGTGCGGAGACCAATACCTTCTACACGGCAGAGGGAGAGACTTCACTTGATTTGTGGAGCCTAAGCCAGCTGAGCGGCTTGCCCATTGACGGGGAGCCTTATGAAGAAGTATGCCTCCCGGACTTGATCAAAGACGAGACTAACGGGGACGGCTATTATTCTCTGGGGTATTCATACCGGTACCTGATGAAGGCGTACCGGGAGCTGTACCAGCTGTCGCACAAGGGGAAGCAGCCCGCCCGTGGGGATAGGAAACGGGTGCGTATGGCGGTATGGCTGGAATATTTCTATGATGGGCTGAAGCAGTATGAAGATTTTCCTTGCGTTGGCACCGCTGTTGCTCGCAAGAAACGTGCGAAGCCCAAGCATGATGTGAAGATCCCCTCCAGGGGACGTCGGAGCGGGGCCAATCCGATGGGGGTCGACCCACAAACTCACTGTGCCGCCTATCTGACGTACTGGCTGTGTTCATTTGCCATGCCGTACGGGGACGAGACAGTGATCCGGCCAGATGCCATCTACCCGGCGTGCCAGATGGCGTGGGGTGTCAAACTTTCTCTGTGCCCGGCGGCGCTCTGTTTGATTTATAAGGCCCTGGGAGACATCAGCACGCACCAGTTCCCGAGGCAGGCCCGGTACGTGTGCCCACTGCATTTCTTCAACGCGTGGGTTTGTTCACTGTTTCCGGAGTTCGCCCCGCGAGTCCTTCAGGATTGGGGGCTGGTGCCGAGGATGCTGGAGTTCGCGAGTGCAGAACCGGCTTCTACTTCCATGCGGATGTATGATATTCGGGGCCGGTTGACCACGGTTCCCCGGGATGCAACCGGTACTATTCATTTCTGGACGCTGGCCGCACATTCAAGCCCCCTCGTGAATAATAAGAGGGAATGCAAGGATGACCAGGTGGAGAGGTATGTCCACCCTATCAGCCAGGAAAACGTGGTGCGCCCGTTGCTGGAGCCCGAGCTGAGGGATTGGGCGCTGGCTATCCGCCCGAGCGTGTTGGTGTTCCGGAAGGGAGACAACGTACTGCTGGAGCCGTATTACCCCTTCCGATTTGGCCGCAACTTCGGGTATGACCAGCATATCCCTGCTTATCATGCGCAATTCGGCTTGCCTTCGCGGAACGTCCGGGGAAGTGCGGTCGCCGAGCACGCTAGAAGCTGGTGGGACTTCTTCCACCGGGCGGACTCTGCCTCCTTCAGGGTGCCAGCCCCGGGTCGCGTGCCCCGAGTGACCGAAGACTATATAAAGTGGTGGAATGCCCGGACGGCTTTCTATCGGTTGCACAAGACCGATTGTTGGGATGGCGCCGAAAGGAGATTCCTTAGCCGGCAACCGGTGCCAGTACTTGACATTGAGCCAGATCATCTTCTTCGGCTCAAGAACAGGCAAGAGAAGGAGGTGGCGACATATATGATAGCTCGTCGGGAAGCCCGGGATAGGAGGCCGACGCCGAAAGTGGAGCTGCCTCCAGTGGCGAAGGACAGCTATCAGAAGACGCTGAGGGATCTGTGCCGGGTAGGGAGCGACCGTCTGGACCTCATCAATTATCCATTCCCCATAGAGGAAGAGGGGACTCCCGCCAAGAGCTGGCGTCCGGAGAGAGACTTGGCCTGCCTGTATCGCACGTTCGTGAGGCGGGAGGAGAGGAAGCCCGAGAATTACAAGGATACCACGTGGCTATATATCCTCCTCCGGGTGAATGGGATGAAGATTGAAGATGTGACGGCCTCCATCCTGGGCAAGCGCCTGCACATCCCTTATTATTATGCTGATGGGTGGGGCATGGACCACTTCAATCTTTTCTGTCACCTTTCTTCCAAGAAGCATGCGGATCTGGCCAACCTCACGGACCGGTGTCAAACTATTGAGGACGTTTGTTGGCTAGTCCGGGAGGCGGCACGTCGGGACAAGGAGATATCCCTGAGCTACTGGCCGATCACGCTGCGGCTGTACACTGGCCCTCATGGTATTCAGTTCCCTCTTGCTCTTCGGTTTTGTCCCTCAGCGCTGCGGCTTTCGCGGTGAGTTAGGTACTAATGGTATATGCATGTTCGTTCTTTCCCCTCTTTTCTTTGCAGACCATCCCGACAGCACGCAGATGGCCACGTACCGGAACCTCCTCCGGCTGGTGAAGAAGCCTGCGTATTTTGAAGCCGCGCCGCTGGCCCCGACCACGGCTCCTTTGCCTAAGGCTGCGAAGAGGCCCCGGGCTAAATCGCCTGTGAAGAAGGCGGTGGACGCCGCCAAGGCGGCTAAGCAGCGGGATACAAAGCGGAGGAAGACAGAAACGGCTAAGGCTTCGACGGCTGTTCCTCTGGCACCACTAGTCCCGTCTTTCGAGGAATTCGAAGCTGCCCGTCCCGAGCCAGGTCAACCTGCCGGTCAGTGTTCCCGATCATTAGCGTGTCTCTTGAATCTCCCCCCCCCCCTTTTATTTTGGAGTGGAGTCTTGACACCTGGATACTTCTTTTGTCTCAGCTTCTATGGGAGAGCCCGTGCCCTCGCCTGACATGGGTGAAGTTGCGGTCCCGGCAGAGGCGACCCCGGCGGCGGCTCCGGCTCCCTTGCCGCAGGCAACGGGAAGGCCCCGGGCACAGTCGCCCGTTAAGAAGGCACTGGCTGCTGCCAAGGTGGCCGGGCAAAAGACGGTAAAACGGCAGCGGACCGAGGCATCCCCGGCTCCGACGGCAGCCTCGCCGGTGGCCCCTGTCTTGTCCTTCGAGGAATTCGAAGCCACGCAGACCGAACCGAGCCGCGAAGCTGGTGAGATTCATCGGCCGCCCGTGTCGTCTGCGGTCGACCGGCCTCCCGAGTTGGCCTCGGATTCGCGCATGGCGACGATGCGCTTCTATCTCACGGGCAGCACGGAGGAATCGGCGCCCGTGTTGCTCCCGGGCGAGGGTACGGCTGGGATTCCCGAGAAGGGTTTGCCTGTTGAGGAAGCCCGTGGGTCATCTCGTGTCGCAGGAACTGAAGGGGGTAAATATTTTCGACTATACGGTTAACTCCCTTTTTTTTGTGTCCTGGGGGCCAGTAGATTCAGCATGGCTTATCTTCCTTTGCATGACAGGCGTTGCCGCGGCGGCCACCAAGTCATTGTGGCCTGATCTCGACCTCCCGATGACGCTGACATATGTGAGGAGGAAGAAGATCGGAGTACAAGCCTCGCCTAGCCCGAGGGAGGACGTGCTGGACAGAGACTCTGAGGAGGAAGCTCCCCTGCCGGCCCAGGCCGAGCCGACGGCGGTCGAGTCTCCGCCTGGGGAAGAGGTAGATTACAACTACTCTTCCGACGAAGCAGCTCCTGACGAGGGCGTGTCCGGGGCATCGGAGCCGCCCGAGCCGGTCTTCGGGGCCCCCTTACTTGCTGGCTCCCCGAGCCTTGTGGGGAAGACCGCCGTGAGTGTGAGCTTGTTTAGGCCGGCTCTCCCTTCCCTTTTTGTGATTGACTGACGACTTTATTCCCCCCCCCCTTTTTTAGGATTTTCAAGAACCGGCCGAACTTGAGGTCGCAGAGGAGGCTGCCCCGGCTGCGCTGATCGACCGCCCAACAGGGGTCGATGCCGGCATGGGCAAATTGGCTCTTTTACTCGACGCCCTTCGAGAGGAAATGCCCGCGGAGCCCTCCGGTACTACCAGAGCGGCGGGCGAGCCTCTGGAGGAGGGGGAGATCGCGCCTGAAGGTAGCATCATCCCAGCGGCCGAGGTGAGTATGCGGGCTCCACGGTCTCCCTTTTGCATGGTTTATTTTAGATGGCGAATAGCTGATTCCCATTCCCATGGTCAGGCGATGCCGATATCGGGGAAGGCGCCTGGTCGTATCCGGAAGGCAGTGGCCAAACGGAGACCGAGCATTGGCCCGATAGCGGTGGAGGGGCCGGCTCCAGTCTTGGGCTTGGAGAGAGAGAGACTGGCTGCGCTCGTGGAAGCGGGACGTTTACCCCAGCTGGTGGTTCCGCTTCCGCCCTTCCCGAAACTCCCGGCTCAGATGGAGGACCCGCTCTTGCAGCAGATATTTGCGGGGCTCCGTGCGCATCTGGAGGGATCTCAGCTGCGAGGGAGGAGTTCATGGGTGGCGACTTCGGGCCTGTCCTTACTCGAAGCTCCTCCTCTAGCCGAGGTGACGGCCCCTGCACCCCTGCCCCTTGGAGCAGTGGCAGGGTCGGGCCAGACGGAGGCAAAGGGGGCAGGGGAAATCCAAACGATGGGGGCGCCGGAGGCTTCGGCAATGGTCTCGTCCGTTCCCCAGGCAGTGGTTGGCCAAGAGTCTCTCGTCGAGCTAGGCCGGCCGGGCGACTTGACCCTCGCCCTTCCTTCATCTTCAGTGGCGGCAGATACCGACCTGTGGGCAGAGGTGGACAGCACCGTGGAATTCACTCCTCCGGTAGCGCCCTCAGTCAGCCATATGTCATCAGAAGCTCCAGTACGCCAAATGCTGATCACTCTACGGACCATGCTCCTCGCCGACCCTTCTCTGTCATATAGGGAGGTGCATACTATAGTGGTGCAATTGACCGGGGCGTTGCAAGTGCTCAGCTGCCCGCTGGGAGAATGGTCGCGGCGGGTTCTGCTGTTGCTGAAGTATGTCAAGCGCCGCGAGTTCCTGGAGACCCAGGCTCCTGACGAACGCGCCGCCCTTGATGCTCAGGCAGACGAATATCTGCAGGCCCTAAAGGCCCGACGCGACAGTAGAGAACGCCACGGAAAGGCCCTAGAGGAAGGCGAAGGCAACGTTCGTTCCTTCAAGAACCGGATCGAGAAGCTGGAGGGCTATCTCACTGCGGCTAAACTTGGCCTCGCCGAGGCGGAAGGGGCGGTGGCAGAGGAGAGGGAAGCTCTTGCCGTTGCCGACGTTGAAATGGCGTCCGTCGAAGCGGAGCTCGCCCGTCTTGAGGGATTGAGGGGCCGACTGCGCGATATGACGAACTTCCCTTGCGTCGGGATCCTCCCCCTCGAGGACATCTTCAGGGACATCGACTAAGCGTTGCATCCCTTAATTTCTCTTTCTTTTTTTTGAATGTAACACAGGGGTATGCCCCGCAGCACATGTAGTTTGATCCTCTTTTGAATAGAGCAAAGCATTTATGATTTCACGCGTTCCTGGTGTATGCATTTATCCCGGAGGGAGCTTTCCCACCCCTCTTTCTCTTCCGTGCATATTGTTTTCTCCTTCCTCTTCCCTCGCTCTTGTATCTTTCCCCCCTTTTCGTGTAGGGGCCCATTGGCAGGGTATGAGTCTTTGCGGGGATTCACTTTGGAAGGACCAGGCAGGGACCCATGTCAGGGTACAGGAGAGTGCTCGCCTTCCCAGGGGGAGGACGAGGGGACCACTCCACCATACCGAACGGGCAACTCCCTGGTTTTGCCGCAATATTGGAAGCGCGTGCTGGTCTCGAGTGAGGGGTACTTGGCCAGAGACCCCTTTTGCCGTTCAGAGGTGGCGGATAGAAAGGTCTGTTTAGTCAGTGACTTAGACGGGAGGTCTGATCCAAAGGGGTGCTCGTCCCCCGGGGAGGATGGAGAGAAGAGTTCGTCTAGTCAATGACCCGGACGTGAGGTCCGAGCCAGAGGGGTACTCACCGCCCGGGAAGGACGGAGAGAAGAGTTTGTCTAGTCAATGACCCGTACGTGAGGTCCGGGCCAAAGGGGTACTCACCGCCCGGGAAGGACGGAGAGAAGAGTTTGTCTAGTCAATGACCCGGACGTGAGGTCCGAGCCAAAGGGGTGCTCGCCGCCCCGGGAAGGACGGAGAGAAGAGTTTGTTTAGTCAATGACCCGGACGCGAGGTCCGAGCCAAAGGGGTACTCACTGCCCGGGAAGGACGGAGAGAAGAGTTTGTTTAGTCAATGACCCGGACGTGAGGTCCGAGCCAAAGGGGTGCTCGCCGCCCGGGAAGGACGGAGAGAAGAGTTTGTTTAGTCAATGACCCGGACGTGAGGTCCGAGCCAAAGGGGTGCTCGCCGCCCGGGAAGGACGGAGAGAAGAGTTTGTTTCTTTCTTTTTAAATCAATTTTGGTACCCCCGCTGATGCGGGGCGGTGACTGGAAATGGGGGGCGTTCCCCCTTTCTGGCTTCTCTTTTTTTTTCTCTTTTTTTTCTCTCTTTTTTTCTCTTCTTTTTTTTTTCTTCTTTTTTTTTTGCTTCTTCCTTCTTTCTCTTTCCATTTTTTTCTTCTTTTTTTTTGCTTCTTCTCTCTTCCTCTTTCCATTTTTTTTTGCTTCTTCTTTTTTGTCTTTCTCTTTTTTTTGCTTCTTCTTTCTTTCTCTCTCTATTCCTTTCTTCCCTTTTTCGGGAACCCGGCTGGTGGCCAAATCATTCGGACATTAATCACGCAAATCCGCCCCCAAATGGGGCGAAGAGTAATATTATTACCTGAATGGGGGCGCTGGGGCGTGGTACAGCCTCAAGTGCCTTCCATTAAGAGGCGGGAATTGAACCTCCCCGCGGTGGTTGACAATTACATAGGCTCCGCCTTCGTAGACTTTCTGGACTACGTAGGGTCCGAGCCAGTTCTCGTTTAGCTTACCTTTGGGGTTGGCCGCCATGAGATCTCTTCTCTTGACCATGACAAGGTCACCCTTCTTGAATTCGCGTTCCTTGACGAGCTTGTCAAAGGCGCGTGCAATCCGGGCCTGATAGACCTGGATATTCTGTTGGGCTTGAAGCCGCTTTCCTTCCAGACTGGAGAGTTCATCGAGCCTTCGCTCGGTGTTGGTCTGCCCTTCGGGGACAAGCCCATGCTGAATGGCGACCCTGAGGGACGGTATCTCCAGTTCGACGGGGATGATTGCTTCCGAGCCATATACGAGAGAGAAGGGCGAGCAGCCCGTTGGGGTCTTGTATACGGTTCGGTACGCCCAAAGTGCTTCATACATTCTTCCTTCCCAGTCCCTTTTGTTAGGGCTAACAGTCTTGGCCAGGAGAGTGCAGAGTGTCTTATTGAAAGCTTCGGCCAGCCCATTAGCTTGTGGATTGTAAGGAGTTGAGGTCCTCCAATCAATTTTGTATTTTTCTGCTAGTCGGTAGACTTTCTGGTTGCGAAAGTGGCTGCCATTGTCTGATACAATTCGGTCGGGCACGCCGAACCGGAATATGATGTTGCGGAGGAAAAACCTGGCCACGATTTCTCCGGTGACCTCCCGTAAGGCAACGGCCTCGGCCCAGCGGGAGAAGTAGTCGGTCGCCGCCAGAATGTATTTGCAACCTGTGGAAGACGCGGGCAAGGGGCCCACGACGTCCGTTCCCCATTGGGCGAACGGCCAACTGGGCACTGTTGGGTGTAGTGGTGCAGGAGGTCTTCTGGGAATGGTGGCATGCTCCTGACATCTCTGACACGACTTAGCATACTCGCAACAGTCGTTGAACATTGCAGGCCAATAATAGCCAAGTTTCTTGATTTCAATTTTCATTTTCGGCCCCGCCTGGTGTGCGCCAGCTATGCCGGCATGGACCTCCTTCATAACCCTCCAAGCTTCTTCAATGGACAAGCATCGGAGGAGTAGCTTCCGTTTGGCATCGGCCACAATCCGGAATAATATTCCGCTTCGGAGCTCATAGGAGTCCTTGGTTCTGACCAGCTTGATCTTTTCTTCTCTTCGGTCGGGTAGTTGCTGGTGCCTGAACCACTGCATTAGGGGGTCCCTCCAGTCAGGCAGGCTGACGGCTTCTGCTGTAGCGACCTGTAGGTCCTCCTCTTCCGGCTCTTCTTCTATCATGCTGGGCATCTGGCGTTGGTTTATTACTTGGATATGGAGATATCCATCTGGGGGCACCGCCAGTGAGCTTGCCAATTTTGCCAATGCGTCGGCTTGTGCGTTCTCCCCTCTGGCGACATGGCCTATCTCGAGGAGGTAGAACCGCTCCATGAGCCCTTTTGCTTTAGTGTGATACGGGAGCAGCTCAGGTTTTCGGACATCAAACTGCCCCTGGACTTGCTTGACGACCAGCAGCGAATCGCCGAACACCTGGAGCATTTTGATCTCCATTTGGAGGGCGACCTGGAGGCCGATGATCAGGGCTTCATACTCTGCTTCATTATTGGTGCAGGGTTTGCTGATGCAGCAGGAAGTGTGCATCACCTCTCCGTCCGGCGACTTGAGGACGATGCCTGCTCCGGCTCGTACCTTGGTGCGCCCGGACGGGGTCGCTTCTGTCCTTGAGGCTCCATCAAAGTAAAGCTGCCAGATGGCTTGTTGTATTTGGTCTACCTCTAGTGTTTCATCTTCAGGTAGCTCGGTGGCCAACGGGGAGTCTTCGGGCACGGGATGTGCTGCGAAGAAATCCGCGACGGCTTGTCCCTTAACGGCCCTTTGCGGCACGTAGGTGATATCGAACTCCATGAGTAGCACGGCCCACTTGCCAAGGCGCCCCTTTGGGACGGGCTGAAAAAGGATGTGCTTAATGGGGTCGGCCCTGGATATCAAGCTGACTTCATGGGACAGCATATAGTGCCTCATCTTCTTGACTGCAAAGACCAGGGCAAGGCAGATCTTCTCAATCGGGGTGTACTTAGCTTCTGCACCCACCAATCTTCGACTGAGGTAGTAGAGAGCCTGCTCTTTTCCCTCATCATTGTTTTGGGCGAGCATTGCCCCCAGTGAGTATTCGGTGGCCGCTATGTATAGAATCAGCGGTCTGCCTTTGACAGGTGCCCCCAGGACAGGCGGGGTCTCCAGATACTCCTTTAACTGGTCAAACGCGTGCTGGCATTCATGACCCCAGCTGAAAGGTGCATTCTTCATCATTAGTCTGTGGAATGGCTGGCAGCGCCCCGACAGGTTGGAAATGAACCTGCGGATGTAAGCTAGACGCCCCTGTAGGGATCTCAGCTCTCCCAGATTCTTCGGAGGGGGCAGCTCCTGGATAGCTTTTATCTTAAAGGGGTCGATCTCGATCCCTCTGTGTCGGACGATGAAGCCGAGGAACTTTCCACTGGACACGCCAAAGGCGCACTTCATGGGATTCATTTTCAGCCCGTACAGACGGAGCCTTTGGAAGACGACCCTGAGGTCATTCAGATGCTCATCCCTCTTTTTAGTCTTGACGACCAGGTCGTCGATGTAGCATTCGACCTTGCTGTATAGCAGCTCGTCGAAGATCTTGGTCATCGCCCGCTGATATGTGGCACCAGCATTCTTGAGGCCGAAGGGCATCCTCTTGTAGTGAAATATCCCTTTAGGTGACCTAAAGGCGGTGTGAATCCGGTCGTGGTCGGCTATCCAGATTTGGTTATAGCCGGACGACCCATCCATAAAGGACAAGGCCTCGTGGCCAGTAGTTGCATCGATCATCACTTCGGTGATAGGCACCGGGAAGTCGTCTTTTGGGCAGGCTTTATTCAGGTCGCGGAAATCCACGCAAATCCTGATCTGTCCATTCTTCTTTTTCACCGGTACAATATTGGCCAGCCATGTGGTGTATTGATTCTCCGCCACGAAGCCGACGTTTATGAGCTTGTCGACCTCTTTGCAGATCTGGCTGGTTAGCTCCGGCCTCATGCGCCGGGGAGGTTGCTTCACTGGTTCCACTTTGGGATCAATGGACAGGATGTGTTGAGTCACCTCGGGGCTAAGTCCGGGCATTTCTTTATAGTTCCAGGCAAAGCAATCCCGGAATTCTTGCAGCAACTTTGTGTATTGTTCTCTCTCCTGTAGAGGCATGAGAGCACTCAGAAAAGTCGGCCTGGGATTGTCTTCTGTGCCAAGGTTGATTTCAACCAATTCGTCGACTGTGGCCTGGCCGCCATTTTCAATTTCCGGCGGGGCTGGCGACAAATCGACGAAGTCTTGGTCTTCATTGTCCTCGGGTTCGAGAATGCCATCTCCCTCTTCTTGTTCATCATGACTGGGCATGGAGGCTGCATTCACCTCGCTCTCCTCCTGGGCCGTGGCCGCCGGGTGTGCGAGGCCCGCTGGCTCAGAGGGGCGTAGGTCCATCTCAGGCTCTTCTGTGTATTCATCATAGATAGCTTGGACGGGGGCCGGGGCAGCCGCATCTTCAGGGGCCTGGTAGTGGATGGACACGGTGTAGGCTCCCGCTCTGGGGCTGTCCGCTACATGGGGGCGTGGCGGGGCTATCACATAATCCCCCATCCTGAGCTCGTCCCTGTCAATGAGGTCTTGGGCAATGTCTTTGAAGACATAGCAGTCTTCAATGGCGTGGCCCAGCATCTGGTGGTAAGGGCAAAATAGCGGGTCCCCGCTTCTTCGGGTGTCTTGCGGCCTCTTGGACCGTGGAAGGGAGACTTTGCCGTAGTGGCATGCCCAGTCGAAGATGCCCCGGGTCTTCTCTCTCGGAAAGGAATAAGGCTTCTGTAGCTTCTCTTGGAGTGTCAGCCCTTGCCTGGTCGGCCGCTCGGTCAGCGAGCTTGCCATGTCTCTCATTTCCTGCCTTGACAAAGCGGGGGTGCTGGGACTGGCGCCTCGGGGCCGAGGCATCCGGCCACCCCATGGGGGGAGGGAGCCCTGGATCAGGTCGGCGACTAGCGAGGTTAACTCGGCTAGCCGCCTCTTCAGCATCTCGATCTCCCGTTGCTGCCTGTGGTACAAGGCGTACATGACGGGGTCGTATCGAGGGGAATTCGGAGCATGGCCCATGCTGCTGCTCCTTGCTTCGCCGGCCGGCCGGGGCGAAGGTGTTTCGCCGGTGTGCCCTTTCGAGGTCGACACTTCGGGGAAGGAGGGGGTCTTCTCTATGCAACGGCGGCGGGGAGGTTTCCAAAGGAAGATCTCCTCGTCTTGTGCCTCCTGAACTGGGGGCGCAGGATGTGCGTCTTGACAGGCTTTCCGCGAATCTGTAGCTTCTACGGGATCGTTGCCGGGCCATGTTGAGACCGATATGACATCAGTCTCGTAGTAATTTTCTAGTGAAAAGCCCAGACCGGGGTGCTTGGTGACTTTCAGCAACCGTCGATCCAGGTTTGGTGGATTCCACATTTTTTCAAACATTTCCTTCCGGCTGGAGGGCTGGTAGGGAGGAATCTTCTGCTTCCTGACCATTCTGGCTGCCCGGTCAGTCATGTGGGGAAGTCCCGTAATGGGGACGTGCGGGTCATGCAACTCGTCAGGGAACCGGCAATCGTCGTCTTCCCTGACCGGCTTCTCCCCGGCCACATAGAAGATAGTGGACGGCCCCTCGGGGTTAGGCACCTCGAAGGTTCTCAATTGCTCAGCCGCTTGGCATTCAATTTCCGCTATCGGCTTGACGATCCCTGGCGGGACCCTGACATCTTCTAGCAGGTCTTCGAGGCAGGGTGCCCCCGGTGTGGGGTAGATGGGGAGAGGGGCTGCCCTAAATACCCCTTCCTCTTGTGCAATACATGGTACATGTGGGGGAGCCACATAGCCTGGGGGCGGCGGAGGAAACCAGCCTCCCGATTCCATTTTCTTCTTTCCCTTGTCTCGGGCAGCTTGAGGAGCTTGCTTCGCCTCTCCCAAGTACAGATTAGCATCTGACAAGTGACACTCAAACACCTCAAACGGGTGGAGGTCGGCGAAGATTCTGACTTCCTTTCCCTCGCAGGGGTACTTGATACACTGATGCAAGGTGGAGGGCACCACCCTATTTTGGTGTAGCCAAGGCCGGCCGAGCAACGCCTTGTAGGACGTGCTGGAGTTGATGACGTGGAACTGGACTTTGGAGGTGAAGTCGTCAAAGGTCAAGTTGAACTCTGCGACCCCCATGGGAACCTCACATTTCTGGTTAAAGCCGGCAATCTTGACATTTTTAACTTCGACCAGGTGTACGTCAAAGTAGTGCTTCTGGTATACCCGGTACGGGAGTATATTCACTGCTGCCCCTGGGTCGATCAAGACCCTGTTGATAGGCTGGCCGTTCAGCTGCCCTTTCATGTAGAGGGGCCTGTTATGGCTGCAAGTCGGTAGGAGCATGTCATCTTCTGTGAAAGCCACTGCTACTTCAGGTGATAATTCTGCCAAACAGGCTTCAAGGTGTGCTGGCGTCTGGAGTGCGGCGATGATGGCTTGCCGTGTTTCTTCATTCAAGGACAGCATCTCCCACACCGTGAACCGGGTCGGGATTTTCTTGAGGTGTCTGACTATTCGCTCGGCCGCCCGCACCTTGAGCAGTTTCATCTCTTCGGGCTTGCTGCGCCTGCCCTCATCCTGGGATTGGGGCGCCGGATTAGGGGACGCCTCCTTTGCGGGATCTGTTGTAGCCCGTTGAGCAGGCGGGGCCTGTTGGGCCTCCTCCGCTGTTCGCATGAATTCGGCGAGGTTTGGGGTGCCGCTGAATCCTTCCTCTGGCTGGGCAGGAGTTGCAGCTGGCAGAGCTTGGGGAATGCTTGCTTTACTGGTCGCAGCGGGCCCCTGGGGGTGCGCCCGCCTTCCTGCTCGAGCTGACAGGAACTCGGCGAACGACGGGGCGCCTTGACTCTTGGTGCCTCCGGGGTAGAGGCCTGATGGAGGAGGGATCTCGGTGCCTCGGACCTCGGGCTCGGGAATCTGGTATGGTTGTTCCCCCCTGAGCATGATGTTGAGGCTGCCCTGAGGAGAGCGCCCCCACTTCCTCCCTGACCTGGTGGCGTGCTGGGAGGTGGATGCTTCAGCTTGACTCACTTCCGCCGGCTCATGGGGTGGCTCTTCTTCTTTCTCTTCCAGGGAGAGAGAGGTATCGAACAACGCCGAGAGGGTGTTGCAGGCGAAGACGACCTCCTTCTTCTTCTTGCCCCTGGGTCTTCTCTTCTTCTTCTTCTTGCCCGCTGCAGCGGACGGCTGCTCTCGAATAGGTTCACCCGACAGGGGAGGCTCTTTGTCTGCATCAGCTTCTGTTCCTGGAGCCAGCTCGAGTGACTCGAACTGCTCCCAGGGGACATATTGTTTTAGCTCGACGGGCTGGATTTTGGGCTGCTTATAATCTTCAAGCCCGTCGATAATAGCCTGGAGTTTTTCAACCGCCGGGCTAGTCTTCTTGTACATCCGCAGCGGGGCAGAGCTCTTCTTGTTGTGAGTGGGCCGCCTCATGACCAGCCGGGGGGCCGTGTCGTGGCAAACAGGGTTTACCGGGGGCGGTGCAGGCAGGGGCGCTGCTACCCTCGAGTGAATTCCTGGGGTAGGTCGAGAGGCGCGCGCCTTTCTGGTTTTTCTGGGTGCAGTCTGCCACCCTTCTTGGTCTTGAGCTGGGGCCATGATAAAGGTTTCATAAGTGGCACGGGCACAGGCCTTCGCCCATTCTTCTGGCAGCTCCTGATATAGTGAGATCATATTGACGGAGGAGGCTATGCTGGGCAGCTCGTGTGGCTGCGGGGGGTCTACTTTATGCTCCCCCATGTCCAGCTCCCCGTCCCTGATTAAGGACTCAATAACATCCTTGAAGACGTAGCAATCTTCAATAGTATGCCCGAGCACCCGGTGGTACATGCAGAAGCGCGGGTCATCCTTCTTCTTTGAGTCGCCAGGCCTTTTCGGCTCTGGCAATGTGATCTTATTGTAGCTGGTTGCCCACTCAAACAGGAGCTTGGACTTGTCCCGGGAGAAGGAATACAACTTGTTTCTCATCTTCTCTCTTAGTGAGGGGCCTTCCCGCCGTTCTGTGGTTCTGGGCGGCGGAGGGTTAGCCGCTCCCTTGGCTTTCTCCTTCTGCTTTTCAAAAGCCTGGAAGTCTAGTGCATGCACCTCCGGGGGAGCCGGCTTCTTCTCCGCCTGCCTGGCCCTCTGGCTTGACATGGCTGGGGTGGAGGAGTATCGGGCCAAGAATGCCTCGATCTCCGCTACCACATTGTTCAGACGGTCAAATGTCTTGACCTCAGTGCCGATCATTCTTTCTAGGATTTCTTTCTTTAAGTTTTGCTTGCAGATCTGAACTGCGTCCTCCTGATGCGGGGGGCGTTTGCACCTCATACTAAGGTTCCTCCATCTTTTGATGTAGTCGAGGGCCGACTCATCATTCTTCTGTCTTGTGGCGTAGAGTTCAGTCATAGTAACTTCTCTCTCGGCCACGTAGAATCTTTCCTTGAACTTCTTCTGCATGTCGGGCCAATCGGCCACCGACCCGGGCGACAAGCCGGAGTACCATTCAAAGGCAAGCCCGGTGAGTGTTGAACCGAAGAACTTCAGGAGGTAGGCCTCATCAGCAGCCAGGTCTCCCATGACGTTCACGTAATAGGCAATATGCTCTCTGGGAGATCCTTGCCCATTGAACTTTTCAAATTTCGGCGGCTTGGTGACGCCAGCCGGCAACTTCCTGGCAGCATACTGAGCCGGGTAGGGTACTCGGTAGACGTCGAAAGGCGTCTGATCCCCATCGCCCCTTTCGGCCAACTTCATGTCTATCATCTGCTCAAGCATCAACCGGCTGACTGCCGCCGGGTCGACCGGGTTCGGGTAGAAATGAGCGGGCTGTGCGCTCGGGGTGACTACCACGGTCGCTCGGGGGGCCATGGGGGACCCTTGTGAAAGCGGAGCCTGTGGCGGGGTCACCGCTGTGCAATGTGCTTGCTGCGGGGGCGTGCCCCCGGGGGGATCGAGGGTTGCCGGAAGAGCTGCCTCGGAAGACTGCCCCCTGTCCCTGGGTACCTCGGGTATGGTCTCGGTCTGCCAGGACATTGGGGGTGGTGTGTTTCGCTCATTCAACTGCTTTTTAAGTGATTCGATTTCCTGCTGGAATCGTTGCATCATGAGCAGCATTGCTGGATCAGCTGTGGGAAGACTGGGCATGCCCCCTGTCTCTTCGGCCGGGGCGTCCTCGGATGATGTCGAGGGTCCGCCACTCGTGTCGCCGGTGGTGACCACATTGGCCGTGAGGGCCGTGAGGGGCCCCGTGGGTGTCGCGCCGCCTGCCGCTCTCCTTCTTCTGGTAAGGGGTCCCGGCCTGGCGGCTATTCTGGCCAATTCTTCCGGGTCGGTGGGTAGGGCCCCATACCGACCATGGACCCCTGCCATATTGCAGGTGAATGTCTGCCATTTCTTATTCTTGTTTCTTCTTGACGCCCTCCGGGACGGTCCTCCTGGGAATGTTAGCCTGTCGAAGACCGACCGTCGGGACGGCGCCTCCTCCCGTACAGGGGACTGGCGCGGCTCTTCCGGGCGGGTCCTCGACTCCATACTAGGTGCAGGTTCCCCCCTTTCTTCCTGGAAGGCGGAGGTCATTGCCCCCAGTAGTCTTTGGCGGCCAGCGGGGGTGCTACCAGGGCCTCGGAGGTAGTTTCTCATAGCCTGCTCGATCCCTTCCCACTCCTGGTCAGGGAGAGCGGCCTGTGGTTGCGCGTCGATGACGGCAGCAGGAGGAGCGTAGGCCCCGAGTGCCGGGCGGGCGGCGTTGTGCCGGCGCCCTCGGCGACGGCGATGAGCATTCTCGGGCGGCACCGGAATGACGGGTGCCGGTCGGAGAGTGGGGGTCACTGCCTCGACCCCGTCATCTCTTCGGGCCCTCCTCGGGCGGAAAGTGCTGGGCCCCGCCTGGGCGGGTGCAGTGGGCTGGGCCTCCCTGGGTACCCAGACTTGCTTCAGTTTGGCCAGCTTGCGAGCCGGTGCAATCTTTGGTGGGGTGGCCACAACAGCGGGCGTCACCTTCCCTTTTAGTTTCTCCAGCCCTTGAAAGGAGTTGCGGACTGGGACGGTCGGGACGACGCGGTCTGGCGTCACCTGGGACCTCTGGCCGTCTAGGCGGACTCGGAGGGCCCCAACCGTCATGGACTTTCCGGAGTTGGACAGGCGACGCCCTGAGCCGGCGCCGGTGTTGCCTCTCCGAAGCCTCCTTCGGTGGGATGCCGACCCTTGGTGGAACGGGCCGGTGGTCTGGTGCACGTGGTGCACGTTGCAGCTGAGCGTCGTTGTGGGGACGCTATTGTTGCCTTCGGCCACCGCTCGGCCGGCGGCAGCTTCGACGGCTCTCGGAGCGGGAGCGTTGGTTTGAGGCTCCTCGGGCGCTCGTGCGTCGAGGATGTCAACGAAGGCCACCCCCAAGAAGTTGGGGAAGCCCACGGTGGGAGGGAAGCTCCCGAAAGTGAGGGGCACCGCCAGGTAGCCGCCTCGCACATGATTCTTCACAACCTCAGGGCTGCAGAGAACAGCCATTGTCGGCTCCATGATGCCTTTCTCTTTTTCTGCATTTAAGAAAGTAGCATAATTAGTATTACAAGAAGGGGGCCGCGGGGCCCCTAATTTCGGCAAAGAGATGAAGGGTGGATCGGTCCCACCGGGCGTGCCAGAGTTGTGGACGCACTAAAATTCGCTTGTTTATTGTGGCTTCGTCTATTGAGTGCGTGGGCGTGCCAGTCACAGAAGTGACAATTTATTCGGGCTCCGAAGAGCCCAAGGTGCGCTCGGTCTGACTTCGTCAGGCGATTGTGTGGTTCGTGTCGGGACCGAATCCCGTCGCGCCGTAGAGGTCACGACGTCATTTACATCCCTCACACGAGGGAATACCCTTGATTAATTGCCGAAATTAGGGGACCCGCGGCCGAAAAGAGTAACACTGATTATGCGAGAGAGAGAGATAGGGATAGGTCACACTGAAGGTCATATCGGGGCTATAAACTGTCGGCCATGTCGGTCGCTCCGTGGACCTTCTAGTATTCGGACACAGGTCCGTGGCAGAGACACAACGAGAAAAAACCGGGGTGGATCCCTTCAAATGTCTGCCGAGCATGCGGCAATTTTAATGAGGATTCGGAAGGTATCCGGAACGAGAAACAAATCCGGTCCGGTTGGGATGTCGGCCCAAGATCAGGTCAGAACTTGGCCATATCGGGATAATTCCCAAGGTTCGAGTTCGACCTGAAAGGGGCGGCGTCGTTGTTCCTTTTACCCCGGGTCCCGGGGAGAGAGGGAGCTGCAGTGTGGGCATTAGCGTCTTTTATCTGGGGCTTTCTTAGTCGTATCTTCTGGGATTTCTGATTTAATGTTTACTGTTTATTCGTGCCTTTGTCCGGGATGATTTCTCTTCTTTTTATTCATGACTATTCTTGTTATTATCATTCATTTGCTGTTTATTTTTTATTACCCCTCCCGCCTCTTTATTGTGATTAATATTGCGCATTCGGAATCCTTTAATTAGCGTAATTTTTACTAATTTATTTGCTATTATTAATGCCCTTATCAGGCTGTATATGCATATATGTATAGTGTGCCGGCGAAGGGGAAAACGGGAGTGTACCGTTGAGGGCAGAGAGCGTGCCGCTGGGAGGCTAAAGGGGTGTACCGCTGAAGGGCAAGGGGGCGTGCCGCTGAAGGCCAATGAGGGCGTACCGCTGAAGGCCAATGGGGCGTACCGCTGAAGGCCAATGGAGCGCACCGCTGGGGCTCAAGGGAGTGTACCGCTGAAGGTTAAAAAGGGGCGTACCGCTGAGGGTTGAAAGGGGTGTACCGCTGAAGGCAAAGGGGAGCGTGTCGCTGAAGGCCAATGAGGGCGTACCGCTGAGGTTGCAATGGGGCGTACCGCTGAAGGCCAATGGGGGCTCGATCAGTTTTCGATTATTTGTTTTAAGGCTTTTCTTTTCTTCTTATCTTAACTTTTGTGTAGTTTTATATAAAACTCCTCCCTTGTTTTGTTTCGTTTGGTTCGGCCTCTTTTCTTGCGGGTCGGACACTCGGGCTACCGGGTAGTTAATTAGTTCGGTTCGGTTTTCGTTGTGATGCCGGCAGTGATTTGATAAATGGAAGGCTTCATTGTTGATCGTTCTTATTCGTTTATTGCTTCCTTTTGCCTCTTTAATTGTTCATTAATTTCTCACGAAAATTCGGCAGCATCTCCCCTTGACCCGGGGCGTAAGGGAGATAAAGGGAACGCGCCCACATGGAGTGGCGGAACCCGACAACTGGAGGTGGGCCCCCCTGGAGGGGCAACACCTTTATGGAACCTCGGAAAACGCGAAGGAAAGGCCCCGGGGACGAGGCCAAGAAGGGGGCTGTTGAGAGGCTGAAGGATGTGCCGCTAAAGGCCATAAGGTGAGTGTACCGGCCAAGGGCCAATTGGAGTGTGCCGGCCAAGGGGTGTGCCGGCTAGGGGTAACAGAGTGTGGGTGTGCCGCTGAGGGCAGAAAGGAGTGTGCCGCTGGGGGCAAATAGGGGTGTACCGCTGAGGGCTATTGGGTGTGCCGCTGAGGGCCAAGGCAAGTGTGCCGGTCAGGGGCCAAAGTGATGCATTGCCGGAGGATTAAAAGGGCCAAGTGTGTGTGGGCTTGCAGATTGTTCAAGAAAAGGAGGAAGGGTTACTGGAAGTGAATGGAGGACTCACAAGGCCAGGCTTTAAAGGGGAGGCATCACATTGATGTGGTGGCTCAAAAGAAACCGGAGGAACGGAGGAAACGGGTAACACAATACATGCACTATGAAGGCAGGATCAAACCAACAGAAATAGCAAAAAAAAAAGGCCCAAGGAGGGTGATTGTTTCCATTCGTGGGATGCCAAGGACCGTATCCCTACATGCATATTACAAGAGAAAATGCCCAAATGAGGCCATGGACAAAAGGAAAAGACTCCAAGACGGAGAACGAGAGGAGGAATGAAATACAAGACGGAAGAAAACATTGGGGCCTAAGACATAGGCTACCATTCCCAACCCTCTCCCCCAATACAACAAGCTCTCTCTCTCTTACTCTTGTTTCTTCCCGGTGGCCGTCGGACGGAGCTCAGGCCGGGAGGGTCGCTTCTTCTCTTCTCTCTTTTCCTCTTTCTCCTGTGTGTGTGTCTTCTACTGTCGGAGCCTCTTCCCCTCTGTGTGTTCGTCTGTGTGTGTCTCTCCGTCCGTCCTCTCTCTGTGTGTCCCCCTCTGTCCCGTTCGAAACGAAGGGAGGGGTTTTTTATACCCCGGGCGGCGGGAGCCTTCGAGCACGGCGCCGAAGCGGGAAGTGGCCCGTGATCATGAGGTTTGACCTGCCTGTCCTGGCTGTCAGTGGACTAGGCCACGTGGCCCAACGATCGGCTGCCACCTCAGATGGCTCCACTGCGCGCCAAGGATGTGTAGGGCATGGGCCTCACGTCGCCCGTTGAAAGAGCTTCACCGCTGTGCCGTTGAAGGGCTGAACAAGCGTGCCGCTGTAGTGCCAAAAGGGCGTACCGCTGGAGCCCCGGATGGGCGTGCCGTTGAACGGCCTGAAGGGCGTGCCGCTGGGGACCCTACAGGGTGTGTCGCTGAAGACCCCCCAGGGGGCGTGCCGTTGAACCCCAAAGGGGGTGTGCCGCTGAACCCCAAAGGGGTGTGCCGTTGAACCCCCCCTGGGGGTGTGCCGCTGAAGACCCCCCAGGGGGCGTGCCGTTGAACCCCAAAGGGGTGTGCCGTTGAACCCCCCCTGGGGGTGTGCCGCTGAAGACCCCCCAGGGGGCGTGCCGTTGAACCCCAAAGGGGGTGTGCCGTTGAACCCCCCTGGGGGTGTGCCGCTGAAGACCCCCAGGGGGCGTGCCGTTGAACCCCCTGGGGGTGTGCCGGTGAAGACCCCAAGGGTGTGCCGCTGGGCAGCCGAAGGGGCTGGGCGTGCCACTGAAGGCCGTGCCGCTGAAGCCCAGGATGGGCGTGCCGTTGAACCCCCCTGGGGGTGTGCCGTTGAACCCCCCTGCGGGTGTGCCGGTGAAGAGCTAAAATGGGCAATTTTGAGCCCATTGTGAGCACGAGTCGTGGCCCATTTGATTTTCTTCGAGGCCCATGGGCCGTGGGGCCTCTTGTGCTTGATTTCTCCGGGGTTTCTTCACTCGGGGCCGTTGTTGATGCTGGGCCGAGCGTGGCATCTGGATGTGCAATTTTCGGTGTCCACAGGCTCCTGCAGCCCGCTCCCCAATTTTGGCTCTTGTAGCCTGCTCCCCTGATTTGGCTTTCGTAGCCTGCTGCCCACAATCTCGGCTCTTGCAACCCGCTTCCCAATATCTTTGGCTCTTGCAGCCTGCTTCTCAAAATTCGGCCTTTACGGCCTGCTTCCCAGAATTCGGCTCTCGCAGCCCGCTTCCCAACTTTGGCTCTCGCAGCCTGCTTACCTTTGGCCCTCGTGGCCTGCTTCCCAACCTTGGCTCTTGCAGCCTGCTTACCTTTGGCTTTTATAGCCTGCTTCCTAACTTTGGCTCTCATGGCCTGCTTCCCCTTTAGCCTTTGTGGCCTGCTTCCCAGTTCTGGCTCCCGTAGCCCGCTTCCCCTTTGGCCTCCGTGGCCTGCTCCCCAATTCTGGCTTTTATAGCCTGCTTCCCAACTTTGGCTCTCGCAGCCTGCTTTCCAACTTGGGCTCTCGCAGCCTGCTTCCTTTTGGCCTTTATGGCCTGCTTCCCCAATGTCCCTCGGCTTCTATAGCCCGCTTCCCTGATGTCCTTTCGGCCCTCCATTGTCTGCTTCCCTAATACCTCTACTACCACTACACTTATACGTAACAACAATATTTTCTTATGCCACAAAAACAACAACAACAACAAACAAAAAAAAACACAGGGAAAATAAACAACAAAAAAAACAACAACAAACAACAAAACAAAAAAAAAGGAAGAAGAGAATGCTTGATTGCCCTGTTTGCATGCTTGCTTAATATAGAATAATACACCTCCTTGAAATTTTCTAGGACCGTGTTTCCTTGCTAAATAATAATGTCGCCCCGATTCCGGATGCAGACGCGTCACAGCACACGCTCGAAGGGAACCCAATTATGGTGGGTGCACACGTCAAGGGGAAGAGTCATGGCTGAATCGCTAAGCCCAACTCACAAAATAAACCTGAGGCAACGCTCCCACACTTAGCACTTAATGTGTTCAATAGCTTTCAACCATAGGGATTGCCCGAATTTCTTCTTAGCACTCTACGGATGCTTGAATTCCTGCACTCGCGTGAAAGGTAATCGTGAGGAAAAAACTGCCTACCCCCACTGTAAAAAAAAAATAGAAAAAAAAGAGAAAAAAGAAAAGAAAAGAAAAGAGAGAGACACGTGAATCCGAGTAGCCGGGAATCCCCATTGAGACACATGAGGAGACTCGCGCGAAATGGTGAAGAATTATAATAAGGATGAAACCTATTAGCCGGGAATCCCCATTGAGACACATGAGGAGACTCGCGTCAAACGGTGGAATCCGTAATAGAATTATAATGAGGATGAATCCTAGTATCCGGGAATCCCCATTGAGACACATGAGGAGACTCGCGCTGAACGGTGAAATCCGCTACCAAAATAAACAGATGGGGGCTGTGTGAAGCTACCGAAAGTCGAAAGCCTGAAACATATGTGTAGGCGCTAGAGTGATCCTCAAGTGTCACCAGGAAAACCTGCATATCCCTGTGGTTGGGGCTCTTTGTTCACACATTTGCACTGCCACGCCACAGAGAGTTGTCTCGGGTGAAATGCGTGAATTAAGGCTATGTATGTAAGACGTGCGATATCCTCTTGACGGGTCAACCACCCCTCGATTGTGCCTCGCGGCCCGCACCGCATCTACGAATTACGGGCGACGTACCTATCCTATCCCCTATAGAGGGAGCCGCCTTACTTATATTTATGTTATGCCTGCTAATGAATGCTTGCATACTTTAAAAAAAATGATAAAAAAAAAACAAAACAAAACAACATAAAAATAATACAAAAAAAGTATAATAACAATAAAATAACAAGAATGTGCGTGTGCAATAAACTCAATTTCGGCCATCGAAGCCTACGACTCGTAGAGCTCAACCTTAGCCCCCATGGCCTACCTCTTTCTCTCGCGGCTCGCTAATCTCCCAACTTCGGCTCCCGCAGCCCGCTTCCAGCCATGTCTATTCTGGCCTCCCTCATCGGCCCCTGAGCCAACAGCTTTCCAATTATTGGCTCCCGGGCCAACAGCTTTTCAATCATCGGCCCCTGAGCCGACAGCTTTTCAATCATCGGCCCCTGAGCCGACAGCTTTCAATCATCGGCCTTCGGGTCGACAGCTTTTCAATTATTGGCTCCCATGCCAACAGCTTTTCAGTCATCGGCCTTCGGGTCGACAGCTTTCCAATTATTGGCTCCCATGCCGACAGCTTTCAATCATCGGCCCTTGAGCCGACAGCTTTTAATCATCGGCCCTCGGGTCGACAGCTTTTCAATTATTGGCCCCCAAGTCAATAGCTTCCAATTATCGGCCGCTGTGCCGACAGCTCTTATATTATTGGCATCCACGCCAACAACCACCTGGAGTTCTTCAAAAAAAAGGAAAAAAAAAGAGAATGGAAGAAGAGAAGAAGAAGGAAAGAAAAAAGAAAACACACAACAAAAAGAGAGAAGAGAAAAAGAAAGAAAGAAAGATAGCAAAAAGGGAAGAGGAGAAGAAGAAGAGAACAAGAGAAAAGAGAGAAGAAGAGACAAAGAGACAAAGAGACCAACAAATCAGGTCAGCTCCCGACGCCCTGTCGGCACTGACGAAGAGACAAAGAGACCAACAAAGTATGTCAGTTCCCGACACCCCGTCGGCACTGACGAAGAGACAAAGAGACAACAAACCAAGTCAGCTCCCGACGCCCTGTCGGTACTGACGAAGAGACCAAGAGACCGCAAACCAGGTCAGCTCCCGACACCCAGTCGGCGCTGACGAAGAGACCAAGAGACAACAAACCAGGTCAGCTCCCGACACCTTGTCGGCATTGACGAAGAGACCAAGAGACAACAAACCAAGTCAGCTCCCGTCACCCTGTCGGCACTGACGAAGAGACTAAGAGACAACAAACCAAGTCAGCTCCCGACACCCTGTCGGCGCTGACGAAGAGACAAAGAGACCAGCATACTGCTTCAGTTCCCGGCGCCCCGTCGGCACTGATGAAGAGACCAACATACTATTTCAGCGCCTGGCGCCCCGCCAACACTGATGAAGAGACAAAGAGATCAACAAACCAGGTCAGCTCCCGACACCCCGTCGACGCTGACGAAGAGAAGAAAAGACCAACACACAAACACTGACGAAGAGAATAAAAGACAAACAAACCATGTCAGCTCCCGACGTCCCGTCGGCACTGACAAAGAGAAGAGGAGACCAAGTCAGTTCCCGACACCCTGTCGGCACTGACAAAGAGACAAAGAGACCAAGTCAGTTCCCGACACCCTGTCGGCACTGACGAAGAGATAAAGAGACCAAGAGACCAGGTCAGTTCCCGAGACCCCATCGGCACTGGCGAAGAGACAAAGAGACCAACAAACCATGTCAGCGCCCGGCACTCTGTCTGGACTGATGAAGAGACCAAGAGATAACAAACCATGTCAGCTCCCGGCATCCTGTCGGCACTGACGAAGAGAAAAAGAGACAAACATACCGTATCAGCGCCCGGCACCCTGTCGACACGGACAAAGAGAAGAAAAGACAAACAAACCATGGCAGCTCCCGACACCCTGTCGGTGTCAATGGAGAGAGAAGAAGAAACCAACATGCTACGGCAGCTCCTGGCGCACTGTCAGCACTAATGATGAAGAGACAAAGAGACCAGCACGCTATGCCAGCATACAACACCCCGTCGGCATCGACGAAGAGAAAAGAGACGAATACACCCACGGGCACCGCCCGGCTCATCCTTCGCCTGCGCTACCCGTGGGTGGGGGGCATTTGTGGACACCAAAAATTACACGCATAGATATCATGCTCGGCCCAGTATCAACAGCGACAACGAGTGAAGAAGCCCCGAAGAGACCGGTCATCTGGACTCCCCAAATATGCACACTGTCGTGAAGCCGTCTCCGGAGTCACGACAGTGAAGAGAAATCAACCCCCAAGAGCCCCACAATCCATGGGCCTCGAAGAAAATTAAATGGGCCACAACCCGTGCCCACAATGGGCTCAGAACGGGCTCAGAAATACACCCCCAGGGCGCCTCTAGCGGCACACCCCCTGGCAAGCCCCAGCGGCACGCCCCCCAGGTCGCCCAGCAGCTCACCCTTCTACCCCTCAGCGGCACACTCTTCTCGCCGTTCAACGGCACGCCCATCTGGGGCCTCAGCGGTACGCCCTCAAGCCTGTTCAACGGCACGCCCTGGCTGCTCTCTAGCGGCACGCCCTGGCAGCCCGTTCAGCGGCACACCCCCAGGCGCCCAGCGGCACGCCCCCAAGCAAGCCCCAGCGGCACACTCCTTGCTGCCTTCCACGGCACACTCCCCAGGTGCCTCCAGCGGCACGCCCGTTGTGCCCTCCAGCGGCACACCCCCAAGGTGCCCCTAGCGGCACGGCCTTTGGCCCTTCCAGCGGTACACTGGCCAGCCCTTTCAGCGGCACGCTCTCACAGCATTCCAGCGGTGCAGCCTGCTGGCTCCCAGCGTCACGCTCCGGCGGATCAAATCTTACGTCCATGCCCTATGGATTCTTGGCTCGCAGTGGACTTGCTGAGGTGTCGTTCGGGGAGAGGGCCACGCTGCCTACTCCTGCCACCCAGGACAAGGGAGTCAACTCCCATTGAATGCCCCTCGGACGCTTCCCACCTTCGGACGCTCCGCCGTATGGGGTATAAAAACCCCTCTCCTTCGCTGCGAACAAAAGGAGGCCAGTGGAGGGAGCCACGAGGGAGCTGCCAGAAAAGAGAAGAAGAAGAAGAAGAAGAGAAAAGAGAAGAGGGAAAAGGAGGGGGGGAGGCTCTGCCTCCTCCCGGCCGCTCCGTCTGCCGTCGTCCATGCAAAGAGAAAGAGAAGAAGAAAAAGAGAAGAAGAGGAGCCTGCTGCTCCGACCACCACCGGCTGAGAGAAAAGAAGAGAAGAAGAGAAGGAGGGGGAGGAGCTCACGCTCCGTCCCTCTTCCCCGTTGTATTCCATTCCCCCTCCCCCACGCTATATTCTCTTTCTCTTTTCTCTTATCCCTTTCCCTTTGCAATGTATGTGACCGTTTGTGGCCCTTTTCCCTTTTGAATAAAAAACCCCCTTTTGGGATCTTCCGTTGTCTCCGTCCGTTTGGGTGCTTTGTATGCGTTTGATCGTGTTCTTCCTCCACCTCGTCTTCCCCGTCGGTTTGGCCTCCGGCGATGATCTTTCTGCCTTGGCCTTCCCCCTTTCTTCAATCCCCAGTCCACCTGGCTAACCCTCAGTCCTCATTCCTTTGCCCAGCCTCCCTACCTTCTAGCCGTGCGTCCTGGCTAAGCCCCTCGCTGATACACCATCAACGGCCTTCGCCGGCATGCTTCTATTAGCCCTCGACGGCACGCCCTGAACTGCCCTCAGCGGCACACTCCTTGGCCCTCAGCGGCACACCTTTGGCTGCCCTCAGCGGCACACTCCTTGGCCCTCAGCGGCACGTCTTCAGCTGCCCTCAGCGGCACGCCCTTTGGCCCTCAGCGGCACACCTTCAGCCGCCCTCAGCGGCACACTCCATTTGGCCCTCAGTGGCACACTTTCCATCTCCTTCGCCGGCTTGCCCTCTCGTGCCGTCCTTGCCCGGCACACCTGCCCTTCCTTCTTGCCCGATGCATTCCCCCCTCAGTCAGTCCTAGAGTAGGCTTCCACTCGTCGTTCCCTCCGAATTTTCTGAGTTTTATTAAAGGTGTTGCCGCTCTCGGGCGCCCACCTCCAGTTGTCGGGTTCCGCCACTCCTTGTGGGCGCGCTCCCTGTATCTCCCTTACGCTCGGGTCAAGGGGAGATGCTGCCGAATTTTTGTTAGAAACGATAATAAAAGACTAAAAGAAAGCAACAAACAAATGAAAAGAACAACGGTAAAATGCTTTAACCGAGGCAAGGAAACGTAATTAATTCAAAGAGAGCCAAACCTAATAACAACTAAACAACTTGAACGTCCGTCCTCATGGGAGAAAGAATGGAAGATAATCAAGAGAAAGAGTGAAGAAACCCATGCAAACTTAATAAAACCAAAGAAAAGAAGAAAATAAAAGCCTTAAAAGAACTAGAGGGAGAGTGGACCCTCATCGGTATTCACTCCCTAGCCCTTCAGCGGTACACCCTTGTAACCCCTCAGCGGCACACTCCCTTGGCCTTCACCGGCACACTCTCCAATCAGACCTTCAACGGCGCGCCTTGGCTAAGCCCCCCGACGGCACACTCCCTACCAACCCTCAGCGGTACAACCCCTGACGCCTCCAGCGGTACACCCCTTGACCCTCAGCGGTACAGCCCTTTTGGCCCTCAGCGGCACACTCACTGGCGCCCTCAGCGGTACACTCTCCTGGCCCCCCCAGCGGTACACCCCTTGACCCAGCGGTACACCCAAAATAATGGTATTAATAGAGATAATAAGCTAAAATAAAACATAGTAAATAAATAAATAGTGACATAAAGCTCAAATAATGATAATAACAGCAAATTCAAAAGAAAATAGAGAAATAATAGCAACCAATAATGGCAAGTAGCAGTAATAAATGATAATAAATTCAATAAGGCGAATAAATAAATAAGAATGATAAAGGAATGAGCAATGATAACAATAAGCTTAAAAGAAATAATAATAATGATAAATGAACAAATAAGTGATAACCAAAATAAATAAATAATAATAACAAACTTAACAAAAAATGACAAGCAAATGAATGATAATAAAACGAACAAAAATAATAACAAACCTAATAATAACAATAATAAATGAATAAATCACAAGAAAAATGAATAAATAGTAATAAAGAATTCACTCAAAGATATATATATATAAATTAACAAATGATAATGATAACATTTCTTAAATAATAATAAAACAATGGGATCCGCTTCGCAGCCCCGTCTCTCCCGTGACTCGGTGCCGAAGGAACAACAATACCGCCCTTGCGAGTTGGGCCTGAGTTTATGGAATTATCCCGAAATGACCATGGCCTGACCTTGCCTCGGGCTGACATTCCGATTAAACCGGACTCATTTCTCCGACCGGATCCCTTCCGAGCCGCTACTAAAATTGCCGCACGTTCGGCAGACATTTGAACGGATTCACCTCGGTTCCCGCCGCGTTCTTATTACGGACCTACGTCCGAACATGAAAAGGCCCGTGAGCGACCTGCATAGCCGGTGGCTCCTACCCTGATATGGTTGTGAGCCGGCATTGCTCCGGGCCAATAGCTCATCAATTCCGACCCATTCCTATCGGGATTCGTTCCCGCCCTTTCATCGAAATTGCCGTAAACTCGGCATACATTTGTACGGGGTTGTTCCCGCCCGCATCGCACTTTCAATATGGGCCCTTGCCCAAACATGAAAAGGTCGGCAAGTGACCGACGGAATCCGAATTAGAACGAGACGGCTCTCGCCACCCCCGGACTCCTTCCATGGGAATATCAATAAGACCTCTGTGGGCCACACTCAGACCTCGGGCCTGTCCCGATCATGGTCATCGTCTGGCTCATATCCTCGGTCTACAGCCCGCTCCTTTCGAACACGTTCTCGGTTCTGGAGTCTAGTCCCGGGACTCTCCCCTATTGTCCTCCGACACCGAAAATATTAATGATGCCCACGCAAGCCCCGTTCGGACCACGGGAGGCGCCCCCAATATGGTCCTGACTCGATCTCGTACCGGGCCAATAGATTCGCTAGTTTCCAACTACAATAACCGAGATTCAACCGAATGTTTTCAGTGTCTCGGAATAATAAACTTGCCGTATCCCGGCATGCATATGTTCCAGGTCCTCCTGCGATGATTACAATATTCTTAAGCCGGACTCTCGTCCGAATATTAAATGGTCTCCCGAATTACCGACATGTTTCGAACTCCCGCTTCTCCAGACACAGGGCTTTTCAGCCGATTCAAGGGATATTCCCTCGTTGCCCCTTAGCACCGGAAATACTAATGCCGCTCATGCAAGTCTTGTTTCGACCGCGGGGGGCCCACCGCAGTATGGTCGCAGCTTGCTCTTGCACCGGGCCAACAGATTTACCGGTTTCTGACCGCTCTAACCGAGGTTTAGCCGAATGTTTTTCCCGTTCTTCTGAACAATAAATTGCCATATCCTGGCATACATATGCTCCGGTCTTCCCATGACGATCGCACTCTTCCCGAGACAGACACTCGTCCGAACATTAAATGGTCAGCGCATGACCGACATGATTCCAAATAGTTTTCTTCCCGCCTGCGCGCGAGGATTTCAATACCTCATAATAGACCTTTCATGCAATTAATTTCTTGGCCATGAGGCCCTGAATCTCGGCGATTAATCAAGGGTGTTCCCTCGTACGGGGGATGTAAATGACGTCGTGACCTTTATGGCGCGGCGGGTTTTGGTCCCGACACGAACCACACAATCGTCTGACGAAGTCAGATCGAGCGCACCATGGGCTCTTCGGAGCCCGAATAAATTGTCACTTCGGTGACTGGCACGCCCACGCACTCAATAGAAGAAATTACCTGAATAAGCGAATTTTAGTGCGTCCACATGCCCTCAATCAGAAAAAGAACGCCAAGAAATGCAGAATGTTCAGTATGCTAGTGCTATCGGTTGTCTGATGTATGCCATGGTTTGCACTAGACCTGAGTTGGCTCAAGCTGTCAGTGTTGTCAGCAGATACATGATAGATCCAGGTAGAAAGCATTGGGATGCAGTCAAATGAATTTTACGTTACCTCAGGGGTTCATCAGACGTTGGTTTGGTATTTCAAAAGAGCACTAACGATAATGTTCTAGTTGATTTTGTTGACTCTGATTATGCATGAGATCTGGACAAGAGAAGATCCACTACAGGATATATTTTCACTCTAGGTGGGGCTCCTATCAGTTGGAAGGCTATGTTGTAAAATATTGTGGCCTTATCCACGACAGAAGCAGAGTATATTGCTGCAATGGAGGCTGCTAAAGAGGCAGTGTGGCTCAGAGGATTGGTGAAAGAACTCGGAATTACTTAGGAGAGTGTCAGTTTGTATTGTGACAATCAGAGTGCTATCTGTCTTGTAAAGGATCAAGTGTATCATGCAAGAACCAAGCACATAGATGTTAGATATCACAAGCTCAGAGAGTTCGTGGCAGAAGGTTACATTCAGCTTGTCAAGATTTCCACTGAAGATAATGTAGCAGACATGTTGACCAAGCCTCTACCAACAGCTAAGTTCAAGAATTGTCTTAACTTAGCTAATGTTTATAGAAGCTGAGAAGTAAAAGACTCCAGGAAGAGGGGGGTACTAATGCTGAGGAGAGTGTTCACATCTGTTATAGACATTTGCTCATGAGACTATTGCCATTTGCTCATGTCAAAGGTGGAGAATGTTGTTGTTGACCCATTCAAAAGGGCAATAGCTGGAACCCATGCATAGCTGGATCTGTCATGTAGCAGAAGAAGTCTTTCCCCATGTGGGAAAGATAGTGCTACAACAGTTGGACCCAGCATAGCTGGATCTGTCATAGAGAGGAAGTCTTTCTCCGCGTGGGAAAGACAGAGCCGCACAAGTGCCGTGTACGGCAAGTCTGTTCCCACGCGGAAACCACCTCTTTCTAGCTTTAGAATTAATTAATCTTTCTTGCTGCGGTCTTTGCTCCTTATTTAAGGGGGGGCTGATGGTTGGGGCAAAGCATGAGCAGACATCAAAACAGAGAGGAAATAAGGGCCTGCTATATGCTCCATTCGGTTTTCATCTCGCTGTGCTCGTCAGTTCTCTGAGCACAAACAGAGAAGAAGTGTTGGAGTGTCTGTATCTTGAGAAGACGATCGGTGCCAGTGTAAAATCGCTCTTCTTTATTTTTCCTTATAGTGAACCTCTCTCTCAACTCTTTTCCCGTGGATGTAGGAAGGCATCTTGCCTCTCCGAACCATGCACATCTGTGTTCTTTCTTGTGTACTGGTTGTTGTCTTGTGTGTTTGTGCTAGGTGAGATTATCCGCTTCCGCTACAAGAGGATTACATTCTCTGTCTGTGATCCTTTCAAACTGTTCAATGGTAAAATAGTGACGTTGAGTATGGCGTTGGAAGATGCAAAAGGGAATCAAGCCTCATGCACAAATCATCAGCTCTCTCTCAACGTCCTTAATAACTCGGCGAGAGACACTTCATTCTCGTTCTGAACCCTTTGATGGGGTTTAATCTATTCAATACTGAACTGATACATGGTGGGTGATCACTGCAGGTGGACATGCAGAGAGCACCATGTTCCATACTCCCCTTCTATTCTTGGAGTACATATAGACGTCCAGATCATTTGTTCTCAGTACGTTGTAAATTATCAAGGATGATTGGCATATCATTGGTCAACTGTAGTCAAACTCAGCGCAAATGATGTGTCAACAGTGTCAATTAGTTTGTCGTCTTTTTGAAGGTAGTTCTCAAAACCAATTTACCGTTACATTTAAATTTGGCTAGAGTTGGATCACAAAGCACGGAATTTGAAGAGGACGGGAGAGTGAATACCGGCAGTAGCACAGAACAATATGAAAGTTGAACAGTACTTGCACGCAAAGGATCAAAGGCTTCAAACTTGCATCAAATTAATCAAACCAAGATATATATGCCGGAACTGCATCTTCGGCATTCAGTCCCTCAATTAATGGCAATCCAGATCAGAGAGAGAAAGAGAGAGAGAGAGAGAGAGCATCACCCAAGCAACGGCAAAGAAAGCCCGACAGAAATAATTAAACTCCTGCAGGAGAGAGCACAGAATTAATGTAATCTACATGCTGCAATATTATTAGGTAGCAGGCCTCTCGCCAGTCAGAAAGGAGATGGCGACAGAGAAGGTGGGAGAACCGGCGAAGGAGGCGGCGGCGGCGTGGCGTCGCCATTCAACCCCTGACGCCATTGGAGGACGGTGAAGACCGTCTGCGCCACGGTGAGCACCAGCAAGAAGACGGCGGCGGCGAGGGAGAGGAACGCCCAGGGACTCTGGAAGTAGGTGTGCAAGAGGTTAGCCCGCCACATGTTGCACCTCTTGTGGCAGTAGCTGTTTACCCGTCGGTGGACGTAGTCGAGGTCGCTGTCGGGGTCGAGGGCGACGTCCTTGGACAGGGTGTTGAACAGCCTGGCCACCTCCTTGTCGCTGCCGATGGCGTTGTGGATGATGCCCTTGGAGTTGAGCAGGCTGACGTCCTTGGAGGAGTCGATGATGTTGTCCATGAAGAAGACGTAGGAGGTAACCTCGTTGCCGGCGCCGACATGGAGGCGCTCAAAGGCCATGAGGTTCAGCAGCATGTACTCGGTGAGGTCGTCCACCACCGCGACCGGCAGGCTGAGCACGCCGTGCTCGAAGTGGATGTCCCTGAGGCTGCTGGTCTTGCTGGGCTTGAAGCGGACGCCGGCCTCGTTCAGCTCCATCGCCGACCGCACGATGTCGGTGGTGGCGCCTCCCACCTTGCGGGGCTGTGCCTTCTCCTGGGGCGGCTTCTGGAGCAAGCTCTCCCGGAAGACGTGGAGGGGGTGGAGTCCCAGGGTCATCGAGACCTGAGGCTTGTCGGGGGCGAGGAACTTGAGCACTATCCTGTTGATGGCGTCGTCGCTCTGACGATCCATGTACACATATACGCAAGCATGCAATTAACCCATTATACCTACTCCATCGCTATTTTTAGCTTGCAATATATTACCTAAGTATATAGATACACATATATATAGGATCTTAGCTACTGTAATATTTTTTTACTATTCCTTTTGCTGCCCACTATAATACATATTTCGGCCTTAACTCAAATAAATGAGCAATAATGTTATGCTTGCTCGATGCATGTACTTACTGAAGAGATATACTACTCGATCGATCCCATCATCACTCCTGTCTATATATATATTGGGTACTGCATGTCGATGCAATTAATTAAATAGTAATAGCTAGGATGGACGACTACAGTACCACTCCACCTACCGTGGGCTCGCCGGTCGACTCCACAGCCACCAGTTTGGAGAGGACCAACAGGGGCAGCTGATTCTCCATCATCAGCATGTCCCTCCTGATGAATGGCACCGTGTTGAGCACCCCGTGCGAGCTGAAGACGGGATCCTTGCTGTCGTAGTCCGTATACTTGGGTTTAGGGGCGAGCATGGTGGTGGTGGTCGCACGGGTGGAGACCTCGTTGCTGTACCGCATGATCTCCAGCATGAAGCACCCATCCAGTATCATCAGCCGCAAGAACCCCTCCGGGTCGCGCCTCCACCTCTCGTGGAGCACTTCGTAGGCGTCCATCACCTGCTGCTCCACTTCCTGCATCGCACTCACGAAGCTCTCCAGCCGCTTCCGGCACCTCCAGAGGAAGTGCACGAGCGACCGGCGCTTGTGCTCCTCCATGGGCGCCAGGGGCTCGTCTCCGTGGTGGTAGGGGCCGAAGGAGACCACCTGCGGGGCGTACGCCTTGGGGTTGAGTCCCTTTATGCAGGCCGGTACCTTGTAGATGGAGTGCTTCTTCCACGCCGCCTTCTCTCTTTCCATGTCGGCCCCGTCGACCTGCTTCTGGATGTCCACCACCCAGCTCATCCCTGAGGCCATGTCTCCGCCATCCACCGTGCTACATGCACCGCCGCCTGATGAGATGGCGCTGCAGCTGGTGGTCTTCATGGATCGATGGGCACTGAACCCTAAACTAATCAACTACTGGAGTCTTTGCAGGCCCAACAGCATGCATGCATGCATGCATGACTGGACTACTAGCTAGTGATAAGTAGATAGCTATCTATGTATATATACAGATATATCATCTCCGCTTATATAACATGCATGGGAAGGATGAGTATGAGCAGGAGGGTAATTAATTAAAACATGGGCATCAAGCTAGTTCTCTCGGAGGCTCAACTACCAGTTGCAGAGTTCCCCGCATAGATGTCCGGCCTGTATGGTTTGTGTTGCTTTACAGCATGGTGGGCAGGCTTTTACGAAAGAGCTCCGCCCACTAGAGGTAAGGCTGTGTGATGACAGAGAGAGCTGCTGGATCTAATCGGGGGTCCGAAGCAGGGAAGAGTACTGTGAGGGGCTGGACCGGAGCTATTCTTGGAGAGACGGTAAGGAACAAAGAGGCATGCAGGTGGGCTTGGAGGACCACCCACCCCTGCAGGTGACCTGCTTCTTGGATGCTCATTATTTTCGTAAGGCTGATCAGGAACAAAAGAAAGTTACGTAATCCCAGACCGCCTCACAAGTTATTCTCTCGATCTGCTCCCTTCTCAATTCCCTCCTTAATTTATCCTGGCAATGCCCCCCGCGAACCATAGAATGTTGGCAGTCTTCCCCTCCCCTCCCCTCCCCTCCGTGAGCACTTGCACGAGAAATTAATCATTCCTCTGGTTAATTAATTTTTTGCGTCACGAAGGAGCGCAATAGTCTTTTATTTTGTTTGATTTTTTTAAAAGTTGGGCCAACCTGAGCTTCTTGTCTCTCTCTATATATATATAAAACCTGACGTGAGATAAGACGGCTAAAGGAAAATCAAAAAAAAAAATTCTTTTTTATGTTGGGTGGACCACATCAACTTAATTCGTGTGTGTACCAAGATTCGCTAATTCAGTGATCCGTACCAGATCAAGATCACTCTGATCCGGTATGATATGCCCAAGTCATCTTGCGGATCGAGATCGCTCTGATCCGGTACGGTATGTCCGAGTTGCATAAGACGACTCGGGCCGACTCGATCGTCTCCCGCCCCACCCAGTAGACATTTCTTCCCCCATCCTGGCGCCCTCCCAATTCCCGACGGTGGTTTCTTCTCCCACCCCGGCACTCCCGCCCCATCCCCGGCAGTCCCCCGCCGCGGGTGGCAACGTCCGTTTTGGCCGGATCATTGTCGCCACCGCCGGATCTCGTCTACCACCAACGGCTCTCGTCTATATACCACTGCCGGATCTCGTCTACCACCACCGGGTCTCGTCTATATATCACCACCGGATCCTCGCCGCCACCGTTGGATCCTCGCCGAAGCACGTCTAGAAGGTCACAGAGAAGGGTAGAGAGGGAGGGAGGAGTGACTCGGTCCGAGTCAACCGGATCATGTCTCGGATTTTCATGGATCCGAGTAGATCCGCCCGAGTCGTCGCCCCGACTGGGACCGAGTCGGTAAACCATGGTCTGCACAGCTGGCCTGATCCGAGATCAGACGAGAGCTCAAAAAAAAAATCGAAAAGAATTTTGAGTCGTCCAATCTTAGATCGTGCTGCACAGACATGAAGTCCAAGTCGGTCTTCTCTTGCGGGAAAAAAGATTTTTTAAAAAAATATATAAGAATTATTACACCACCTAATTAATGGTACAACAGATTAATCTACCGTCTAGTTGCACAAATATTCTTCTGAAAATCCCAATTGCATGCATGGATATATATTATCTTTCTTAAATACAAGAATTTCCAAATTTATGCTTGATTAGCTGCAACCTGATGTCTCCTTAACATGATCATCCATTGGTCAATGCTTAGCTGCAGCCATAAAATGGCATTGATGAGCCTGCAATCAAAATTTATATCTCCTTCCCACTTACCCTATATAATATATCTTCATAGGGATAATCTGGCAATTTATAATATTACTAGGAAATGGACATGATATCCATCAAATTAATCTTCCAGCAGAGACGAAAAGCCGTAAGGCGCCCTTAACAGGAAATGTAAATTAAGATGACAATTGCTATTATTATTGTTTCTGGAAAGCAACTCAAATAGGGGGAAGCCATGGAACACCTAAGAATAGGTGGCTCTGGCACTTGAGTGAAACCGGATTCGTTTTGTTTCTGTAAAAGATATTAAAGTTACTAATTAACTTCCCAGAAGGCTATTTCTGAAACTAAAATGCAAACCATGAAATCCTTCAAAAGAATAATCTGCAGTAACTTATCCTCCACAGGTATACCACAGTTCATATACATATAGGGATGGATAACAAAAATGTTACTTCTTCTTGACAAGGCCAATCAGCTGATAAACACAGATGATACTATCTGTAACCTTGCCTCAGGGCCAAGATCATGCAGAGGTTCTCTCTTGCCAACCCCCAGTGTTTGCATGTGTGAGCAAGTCTATGCATGCATGACAGGTGGCACTTGGGTTCACAGTCACATGTACATGTAATTTTCCCCTTGATATCAAGAAAACTTCACCT
Organism: Amorphophallus konjac; assembly: GCA_022559845.1. Classification (NCBI taxonomy): domain Eukaryota; kingdom Viridiplantae; phylum Streptophyta; class Magnoliopsida; order Alismatales; family Araceae; genus Amorphophallus; species Amorphophallus konjac. The sequence continues at coordinate 6,869,848 of CM040120.1, forward strand.
ATTATGGACAGTAGCACTGGAAGTACAAACTAAAGATAACATATTATCTAACTTGAAAGCACACGAATCTAATTAGTGAAATCCATTCAATTTTGCTAGATAACAAAACATAATAAGTAATTAAGCTTCTCTGGTCCTCCCCAATAAAAGAAAGCATTAATTATAAAGATAACATATATAGATGTCTTTATCCTGTGAACACATATATGGGTCTCAGTCATTTTGCATCTACAGATAATTAGTAGCAAACTGTTTCTGATTTTTATTCAAACTCATTTCTAGTCAAGCGACTCTGAAGCAACATAAAAAGAGCTTGTCCGGCCGCCATGCGAGAGAAGCTAGTTCAGAAGATCATTTCTTTCCTGATGCAAAATCAAAAGAATGGGGTACAAATAATTAGAAGCAGATGGGATGATGATGATATCCATGGCTTCTAAAGTTCATCTCCAACCTTTTTTTGTTTCATGAAATTTTAAAAGGAAAGAAAGATAAGATTAAGTTTAATCTGCAGACCTGCTGGTGGCTCCTGGTCTTTCTTTCTACCACTCGACTCCCCCTTGTGCATTAATCCAATGACTGTTTTCGCTACTGCCACTGCAAGATTAAAGCGTAAGTCCCAAACGCAAACAACGCAAGTAGAAGGATAAAAGATTACTCCACCCATGCATGCCAATATAACCAGAGATCAACGTGTTCAGAAATGCTACTTAATTTGTTTAATAAAAAAAAAGTCAAAAGGGGGGTGACATTTCCAGTACTCACAATGGCTCTCCAATTCATCAAGAATATCCGAAAATGATTTCTTCACTTCTGCTGGCAAATCCGTTTGTGCACTCCTATACCTGTGGATGTCATCTTCTGTTTCGGTTCCTCTCACAACAAAGTGTTCCAACGGAGGAACAGTGGGTTCATTGGGTGCTTGGTTGGCTTGTTGGAGAGTACTGCTTCCTGAAGCTCGAGATATATTATTGTTGACCTTCCACTTGCTGTATGCGGAGTAGCTGCAGCTTATGAGCTTGGCCACGCTGATAGGGAAGCTGAGGTGGTAGCAATCTGTGTACTCCGAGCATTGCTTGCTGACCCTCTCCGTTGGTACGAGGGTTAACACTGCAGGACGACGAAGCAACAAGATATATAAAGGTGAAGAAGAACAACAACACTGCAAGCTTCAAGAGAGCGTTTGACTAAAGAAAGCTTACTTAAGGCAGGGAGGTGGCATGCCCTCCTTGTCTGCTCAAGAAGTGAGAATGCATCTATACCATCTGACATGTGAACCTTGACCATTAGGAGATTGAAGGTATCCTTCTTCTCTCGGAGTATACCCAGTGCAGCACTTGGATGGCAAGGGGTCACTGGAGATCACAGACCAAAAAAAAAACAGTCGTTTTTCTCAGCAGAAGTGATATGTGGCTCTTTAATTATTTGGCCAGATTTGAAGAAGGGCAAGTATTTATGATAAGAATCCAAGTATGAATGCTACATGGGATTCAGTCATTAAGGAGTAACAGATCGAAAGGTACCAATTTTAATTATTTAAACATCTATAGGAGTGGATATAATTGTGTTGCAGTTGTAATTGGCTCTCAAATGTTGAGAACCACCTTTCGGGATATAGGCCAGGTAGTACTCAGCAGCCATTCAAACATTCTACGGATGATCCCTTCCTTTAAATGTCCGACGACGAGGTGAGGATGCCGCGCCCATGCCACTCTCCCTATCAGCTAGCGTTGACTCACACCTTCTCCGGTGAGCCATGCCTCGTTAATGACCGGCGACCCTACCGTATTAATGGCGGAGCGTGCTACCCCCATGTGGGAGATGACGAGTCAATGCCCATGCCTCCCTGTCTTGTCAGGCACGTGACCTGGGCACTCATGTCTCCCCTAGCCACGGCAACCCAACTGTCAACTTCTCCGGCAATAGTATAAGTAGGATCCTGGTCCAACGATCAGGAGATATGCAGACTCTTCCCTCAAGCTCACCCGTTCTCTCTCTCACTCTGCCTCTCTCCCATTCTCCAGTGCTGGTCTCCTTCTATGCCATTGCCTGACTTGATTGTCTGACGGTTGTCCCCTGGCATAACTCATGGGGCTCCTTTTGACCTCTCGTTAGTGGTTGCAGGTCCCTCTCCGGTGAGGCACTTCTTTCCAATCAAATAAATCTTTGAAAGTGTGATTCGTGAAGTGGACAACAATTTCATGACCACCACACATACCGATTTAAAATGAAGCTTAAATGCTTAATTTCCTATACTTGTAGGGTAGTTTAATCAATAATAAGAGAATGTGATGGGGTTATTGGATTTAAGAATGTCTTATATAGGTCCATTAGTTATGCCATTTGAATGATACTAAAGAAACAAGACACACATATATGTAAATATGTAAACAATGCAAAATCCCATGGAACTTGGGTCGGATTGTGCCCCTATGGTATGCCTTTCCTTAGTCTCACTACAACAAACTAGACCTATAGTCATGGATTTTACCTAAGGCTGGGGAATATGTAGTAAAGATTTATTTTATCTATCATGTAATACTTCCATAACTAACATTCCTACGATTCTTTATAGTGTAGGTATATGCCCAACTTATTCCAACAGTTCTATAGAAAGTGCCAAAAAATGCTAGGTATGCCTGCACTTTGTGAGTAAATGTGGGCATATATGGTACCTTAGAAGTTATACTATTAACGAAATGTAGGAATATGTTGTTTCTCTTAAAAAAAGTGAAAGCGATAGGAAATTGGTGGCGACCCTGATGGCACCAAAAGTTGGTGCTAGACCTGTAAACAGATAGGATACGGAGCGGATAGTGTGATATCCGAATTTGTATCCGATTAATAATCGAATTATTCGTCGGATACTTTATTCAGATAATGATCGGATAAATACGAATTCAAATTCGGTAATTACTAGCCCTACTTAGGGGTGAGTTGTGTTAGCCGTGTGAGATCATCGTATATTGTTTTTTCAAAAAAAAAGAGTGAAAGTTATTTTTATTTTGGGAGATGTTATCAAAAGATTAGACTTCATCCTAAAAAATAGGAGATAACTTACCAAGTTGGTGTAATTGAATTTTTTTATTTTTAAATTATATTTTGAGACAAAAAAGATAAAAAAGAGTAATCAAATAATATATTAAGATTTAAGTTAATTATATATAGAATATGTGTATCATTATATTTTTACCTAAAAGTTCATATTCGGTCGGATAATATCCGACATGGATATCTCAATATCTGAATTCGTATCCGATTAATAATCAGATATCCGATATCCGATTAAATTATCCGTAGGATATTTTACTCAAAAAATTATCCGATTAAACGAATTCGAATTCAGTTCAAATTTTAAACGGATAATTGCCGGGCCTAGATGGTGCCCAACAGTTTCTCCCTTTTAGGGGTTTTCCCTAGCTATTATCTCACTCTCTCATGTCTCTACCTCAATCTCACTTCTTCCCCCAGCCTTCAGCTTCAACCTAGACCAAGGTGTAAATGGTTATACTCAACCTCTCTTCAAAGTAGCCTTTAATGAGTTTCTCTCGATCCTTTTAATATCATTATCATTATAGATATGCTTCTACATTTGTATCTTGGCCTTGATACACTATATTCTTTCAGGCCCTGTTTGCTAACCGGGCAGGGGTAACGCAATCGACATCTGGGGGTCGGTTGCGCTAACCGACCCCAGTTAGCATTTATGTGTGTGAGGGGAGAGTGTGGACCCCCCAAAACTTCTCTCGCATTGGTTGCGCTAACCCCCTGATAGTTCCGATAACAAAGCATCCCTCATAGCATAGGCCCCTTTTGGTATATTTTGGTGAATATTTGAATCCATGGTGGCTATTAGATGTGCACATGGTGGTCGTAGCAAGAGTTGATGCTGCCACTTGTTCGTCATGCAAAGTGCATTGTGCTATGCATAATCAGGGTTCACCAACTTGGTGATACACACCGACTTAGAATTGACCTGATTCAGTATGATTCGATCCAACTTAGACTGACGTTTATAGGCTCTCTCGGCCGAGCAATATGTTTGAGATCTTTTTTATTTTTTTTTTAAATTTAAAACTTCCTGCAATGTGTAGATCGTTTACCCTATATTTTAACTTGTAGAATAACTATTTCATCAATGTAAAGTATATATGTATGAACTATTTAATATATATTTTAAAATTTTCAAATATTATATCATTATTAGATAATCAATAAATCAATAAACTCTATAATAGGGTTTAATACTCTTTATCCATAAAATGCAAGATTTATGACATATTATTGTTATATCATTATATCATTACTATAACCCTTCCCATCATCGCACGCCCTTCGACGGATTATGCGCACGTTACGAAGATAAGAGATCTAATGATCTTCACACGGGACTCGGATTATCAACCTCACCACCATCGGAGCGGATTCCCAAGCATGTATTATGCACATATCCCACATCTTTACGAGTTCTAGAATCACACGATCATCAATTCAAGGCGAGCGATTCACCCCCACCAACCATATATAAAGGTTGATCCCATCTACCTTCTCAAGGTACGCAATACGCAATGTAACACAACACAAGTCTCCACCTCTTAAAACTACTCCCACTTCCATACTCTGACTTAAACATTAGGGGTGTCTTTGATAATTGAATAGAATAAGTGGCCAGGACCCATACGTGAAATAACTCATTCGACCCATCTGAAACACCCATTGCCTTCTTATAAAATCTGGTTTAACCTGCACTTGCCAAATTTGGTTAAATGAAAATCGACGAACAATGATGATAATCGGGAGGGCATCGACGAATGCGCTGCCCTACCCGGTTATCAAATCGGGCCTATAGAATTTTTCCTAAGAAAAACTCTTATATCTCTCCGATCTTCTTCTTTCTAGTGACAGGTCATCTGATTAAGACACAATCAATTCCCTCTCCTTCACATCTCCAGGTCGTCCAAGAGTCCTGGGCAAGTGCAAGACTAGAGCATCTTCAAGTTGAATAGCCCAAATGCCATGCTGAAAGAGGAACATGCACCCTAAGGCTGGCGCCTTTTGGCATGACATATGACACCATGTCAAGCCCACCTTTTGGTCCTAATGATGGCAATGCAATGTGGTACGATATGCTTCTATGGGCATGGCAATGTAGACAACATGGAAACTCTAAAAAAAACTACTCAATGGAACCTTCTTTTTTATTCAAGCCAAAAGACCATAGTAGGGCATTAAAGTGATGTTGGGTCCTTTTGTTAGAGGCCATTGCTCTAATGTTGGATATTAATTTAGAAAGAAAGTGCCGTCATTTTGATTTACTTAAATTCAAGAGATATGCTCGATCAATTTAGGGATTGTTTCTTTGTTCAAAAAATACCATTAAATCCTATGAAATGGTGTATTTGTGTGGCATATATATATATATATATATATATATATATATAGAGAGAGAGAGAGAGAGAGAGAGAGATGTATGAAATTTTTTAACTTTTTTCAAATATTATATCATTATTAGCTGATCAATAAATCAATAAACTCTACAATAGAGTTTAATGCTCTTCAGCTATGAAATGCAAGATCTACTGTGGTTATATCATTACTGTAACTTTTCAATTGCTAAAATGTTTAAACTTTTTTTGATGTTATATTATTATTTAAATAAGTCACAGTGGATCAAGTCCACGTAGTACCCCATAAGTTGTTGGGTGTTCTTTTATAGCATTTTTGTAAATAAATTATTGTTAAACATGAATTTGTAAAAAAATTGCCCTTGAAAATGTAGTAGCAAACATACCACTATGTGAAATTATATTGTGTAAATATGTCATTTTTATTTACAAGTATATCATTTTTGTCAAAAACTTAGAAAAATCACACTTAGATGGCCTTACATGACATTATGCACTATTTGATTTTCCGTAGTGGTATACCGACTAATTATGTATTTTTAAGAATATTTTTTTATAAATTCACTTATAATAATAATTTATTTATAAAAATCTCTTCTTTTAATGGCTACAATACCAACGGGAGTCAGATTATGACTCAAATCTCTCATGATCTGGTACAAGCCGGTCACATCACATCGAGTTAGTACGATACGACAAATCATGCGCATAATAATGAAAGGTAGTAATGACAATAAGGACGACAAATATCAAATTTTTGCTCTCTATTTCTTAATTCCAATGCAGGACCCACCTGTGTTCTAGAAAATGAGATACATACACTGATTATCTTTCATTTAAGTCAATTGAAATATGTATAGACATGCAATGATTAGTTTTCAAAGTACAAACAGGGGAATACTTAGTGCAAGATTTATAGAATGCTAGGCTTCTCTCAAGTTTGTGCATTAAAAATAGATGCAAATTATGAAGCAGCACTTATATGTATTGGTCCTTCACACTCCTTTAATCATTTGAACCACATTTCTCTAGAACTTTTCTAGGTGATAGCTCCATCAATGCTATCCAGCAAGAATTGAAGTGTGCTAATATAGAGAAAAAATGTCAATGAAATAAACACAAAGCGAGCTAGCTAGGGAGCTAGGAGAGAACAGTCTAATGGCCACCTTCTTATAATTTTGGGAAAAGGTATAAGAAGAAACAATATCATTCTATAGCTAGATGCATCATAGTGATCACCTAAAAACTTGCCAAGTAATCACCGTTTGAAGAAAATGGAAAAAATAAAAGACTGTCAAATGGTTCATACTTGTACGGTCTTTATAATCACATACCTTCAAATTTGCATGCTTGAAGCATTTTAGTGACATATGATGAACATGTTGGATCGTCATCGATGACCAAGACATGAAAATCGCTTGGGAAGATGCAATCAGTGATTGACTTCAAAACATCTTTTGCCTCCATTCCAAGTTATGACTACCAAACAGCCAAGATAGTGAATGATACAACACAAGTTCTTGGTAGAAAGCACACAGAAATTGGAAAAGATCATCTGAGGATGGTAAACAAGCAAAATGTAAGAAGAGAAGAACTACTATGAGAACTTTCTTTCCATTTTCCCCCCTTTTAAAACAAAGATAGAATGATGAACTAATAAAATAGAAGAGGTATAGATAGAAACACTAATAGAACTACTTTCCCTATTCTTCTTCGAAATAAAAGTACAACCCAACGTGTCAAGAAAAGATGAAAAGGACAAACGAGGGTGAAGTAAAACAAGGAACCGTTATGAGATTTTTAGTTTTTTACCACTGTAGTCCTTCGTATTCATAAGTTAGCCCTCCAATATTCTTAATATTCATTTATAAGCCCTCAGAGATACCCATTTATTTGATAAACACTCTTTTCAAGGACTTTTTTGTAAACACCTTAGAGGCTAATTTATAATGATATTGGGCATTTCACCAAATAATTGAACATTTCCAAGAGTTATAAATAAATATCTGCATTGGAGGGTCTAAACTATAAGCATGCAAGATTATAGGGGTTGAAAACTAAAATTATTACATTTATTATATTTGTGTTCGTCATTATGACAAAACACATGCCAACTCAACGTCACTAAATGAACTACAATTGAATATGGGGTTCAAAAACTGGCATGTAGATGTAGTAATAAATGTTTGTCAAATAAAATATTAAAAGAGTAATGATGTTTACCACTCATTTTGTCACACTCAACTTAGCCATCCGATCAAAGTTTATCGTACCGATCATATAGCATGTATCAATCTTTAACTATTACAACACAATACGATACTATACTGTGACGCTAGGTGTCATGAAAGAAGAAAGAAAAAATACAATATGTTTTGTACCTCAAGCTTAGTTGGTTAGAGTATTGTGTTAAATTTGTGTAGATCTCATGTTCAATTCATGCAATAGTCTTTTTATTAATATTTTTATTTTTTGAAAAAAGTAAGAATATATTAACATGTATTTTTAATAAAAATAAATTAAACTTTAAATAACAAAAAATTTAATTTAGAAGATTTTATGTCTAATTTTTCTCAGTTAACTCTTACCCTCTTTTTTGTTATATTTTTATAAACCCTAAAATCCCTCGTCATCTATCTCCACAAATTAAGATTTTTCTATCGCCGTCTTTACTCTCCCTATCTGGACTCCACCACTGACGTCATCCACTTCTTCTTTGTTGCCGTCGTCATGGGTCATTTTTCATTAGTGTTAAGTTTTAACAAACTTTAATAATACAAACTAGCTCAATTGGTTAGAGTGTTAAATTATATATTTGAGGTTGCAGATTCGAGACTTAAAAGTTATTTTTATTTTATTATTTTTATTATATTTTAATCTTAAAATTTTTCATTCAATTAACATAAACGATTTGCTCACTTCTAAATTGATTAACAATCTTAATGATTTTTTTAAATATAATTGTTAGGTAATATATAATATATTTAATTAATAGAATTTTTTTAAAATTAATAATAAATAAAAATTAATAAGTTTAACATGAATAATGTTGAGATATTATGATGTTTAAATTATTTTAGATTCTACTAAGTAAGTATATTATATTTATCCAAAAATATATTTAAAAATCATTATAATTGCTAATTAAAATTTAAAAATAAAAAATTTAAAATTAAAATTAAAAATAAGAAAAATAATAAGAAAAAATGACCCTTACAAGTCAAAATTCACAATCTCAAATATGTAATCTAACATTCTAAATTATCAAGTAAGCTAATAAGTCACATTATCATAAGATATAAAAAATATATTTAAGCATAGAAGAACTATTATCATAACTTCTTTCCAAAATTTTCTCCCTTTAATACAAAGATAAAATGACGAACGAGCAAAATTTCATTTCCCCCCTTTAATACAAAGATAGAATGACGAACCAGCAAAATAGAAGAGGTATAGATAGAAGCAATAAGAGAACTAATTTCCCCGTTCTCCTTTGAAGTAGAAGTATAACCTAACGTTTCATAAGAAGATAAAAAGGACAAACGAGGGTAAAGTAAAAAAATGTTATGGGACTTTTAATTTTTGACTCCTATAGTCCTTCGTATTCATAAGTTAGCCCTCCAATATTCTTGATATTCATTTATAAGCCTTCATAATTACCCATTTATTTGATAAACACTCTTTTCAAGAGCTTTTTTGTATACACCTTAGAGGCTAATTTATAATGATATTGGGCATTTCAACAAATAATTTAAAATTTCCAAGAGTTATAAATAAATATATGCATTAGAGGGTCTAAACTATCAACATACAAGATTATAGGGGTTGAAAACTAAAATTATTATATTGTATTATATTTTTAGTCATCATTATGACAAATCATGTGCCAACTCAATGTCACTAAATGAACTACAACTGAATATGGGTTCAAAAGATGGCAAGTAAAGGTAGTAATAAATGTTTGTCAAATTAAATATTAGAAGTGTAATGATATTTATCACTTATTTTATCACACTCAACTCTGCCATCCGATCAAGATTTGTCATACCGATCATATAGCTTATATCAATCTTTAACTAGTACAGTATAATATAGTATTACACTGTGACACTACGTGTCATGAAAGAAGGAAGAAAAAATATATAGTTTATTTTATAACTCTAGCTTAGTTGGTTAGAGTGTTGTGTTAAATATATGCGGGTCTCATATTCAAGTCATACAATGGTTATTTTTTATTAATTTTTCTATTATTTGAAAAAAATTTAAGAATGGCTTAAGAATATGTCTTTTTAATAAAAGTAAATTAAACCTTAAATAATAAAAACTACAATTAAGAGGATCTCATGTCTAATTTTTCTCAATTAACTCCGACCCTCTTTTTTATTATATTTTTATAAATCTTAAAACTTTTCATCATCTCTCTCCATAAACTAGGGTTTTTCATCACCGCCTTTACTCTCTCTCTTTTCTCCCTAGCACTGACATCTCCAATTCTTCTCTGTTGGCATCAACATGGATCATTTTTTTATTACAGTGTTAAGTTATAACAAACTTTAATAATACATACTAGTTCAATTGGTTATAATGTTAAGTTATATAACTGAGGTTACTTCCATATTTTAATGTTACTTTTTATTTGTATTATTTTTATTATATTATTTAATCTTAAAAAAATTCATTCAATTAACATAAGTGGTTTTCTCACTTCTAAATTTTGATGAACAATTTTAATGATTTGTTAAAATATAATTTTTAGAGAACTATAATATATTTAATTAATAAAATCTAATAAAAATAATTCTAAAATAAATAAATAAAAATAACTTGAACATGAATAGTGTTGAGATATTGTGGCGTTTAAATTATTTTAGATTCTATTAAGTATATTATAATTATCTAAAATTTATGTTTAAAATTAATAAATTCTTAATTAAAATATAAAAATAAGATAATTTTTTAATTTTTTAAGATTAGAAAATAATAATAATAATTAACAAGAAAATAATGACCCTTACAAGGAGCAAAAGTTACAACCTAAAATATGTAATCCAACTTTCTAAACCAACTAAGCTAATAAGTCACATAGTCATAAAATATAAAATATTATATTTAAAGATATATACATATCGGATCACTTATGTCTCACACACCAACTGTATCAGTCGTATGGTGAAATGGTTTGACACGTGCGATACACAACGTACCAGATCGATATGTAAAACTATGTATCCAATTATAAGATATAACTATCGAGCTAAATAACTTAAATTTAAGAATGTCAAACTTAAGGTCATTCCTTTCGACATCTTTTCTTCAAATCACATACTGAGAAAAAATAATGACAAAACGTATGGCAAAAAGAGTGGCACCATAGCATTGTTTATAGGACTTTCTCATATTATAGTGGTATCATATTTAAAGTAAATATATCCTTATGGAGATTTTTGATTCCTTCCTCCCTTTTAGGGGATTAACTTTCTTACATCGTGATGATTAGACATTACATAAAGAAAGTCATGAATACTCAATTTGCTTGATTCAATCACATATGAATATCTACAACTTGCTTAATTGAGTACATTCTTCACCCAGTCAAGTTAATTTTAAACTCTTGAAAAGTTTTATTTTTAAACTCTTGAAAAGTTTTCTCATATATGCAACCATAAGTTTATGACAAAAAATGTTAAAACATATAAGTGTCTATTGTAAATATAGAAAAGAAAATATTGCATGGCATATTACTAAAATAAACATTACATATGTACAAATTTTAAGTTTCAAACATTCTCAGCGATTAATGAATAATAAATTATTTGATAATATCAAATGATACAAGTAACATAGCCATATATTGCTTAACAAAGTCAATTGTCATAGCACTTTATTATTATATACAAATAGATATGTCGACTCTATATTTTAATTAATAATAATACAGTAATTGAATTGCAAACTATAAAGCGTATTAAACATTTAAATTCATGAGGCTATTTGAGGTATTATATAATTATTTTCAGAACATATTTTTTCATTTATTCAAAATAGAAGTCTTAGAAAGTATTATTTTCAGAACATAATACAATAATTTAGAAAGTTCTACTCCCTATTTGAATGATTGTTTAATTTAGAAACTTTATCAAACATTAGCCCATCTACATGAGACTATGTATAACAATTGAAGAAAATGCATGCTATGTACATGGTCCTTTTAAAATGTAATTAGGTATATTAATAAGTAGAAAAATATCCCTCATTTATAAAACCTTAGCTAAACTCTTAGTAAGGTGCTTAAAACTTGAAAGTTCCTTATCTTTTTGTACAAATGTAGAGGGGAAAAAAGAATTTCAAATTGATGTTTTGATATTTTTATGCGTATTATAAAAAGATAGTAAAACATACACATTATTCTATGGTCAAGTACAACTTGTTGAACACCTAGACTTATTGAACACCTTAGTGTGCAGTGAATTTTTTTATTATTATTAAATTATATTCTAACCTATGGGCCCATCCAATCTACACATCCATATAATACACACCATGATGGAATAGTTAAAAAACTATTAAAAAAAGAAAGATCATCTATTTTTTATGGGTCAAAACTGATCAGCCCATTAACATACTTTCTTATTTTATTTTTTTTAATCGTCTCATATTTTTTCTGGTAGAGTTATCCTTTGTGTACACCTGGACCCATTACATACTCAGGGTGTGCACCAAGAAAAAAATTTAAATTTTTTTTATGACGTGAGACTCACATCCCTTTAATTTACCATACAAGATACAACTCCATATGATAATTCAAAAAAATTCAAAACAAAAAAGTTGATTCAAGAAAATTAGGTCCAACATTATTCATTAAATTTAATTTTTATTTTTAAAATTATTTAATCATCAAATGTAGTGTGATTGCACGACAAGTTAGAAGTCTTAAACTCACATCACAAAAAATTAAAAATATATATTTTGATTGGTGCACACCCTTAATGTGTAATTGACCAAGAATGTGCACTAAGTATTTTTCTTCGTGATATGTCTTGTAAGAACACGTAGTTCCGGTGGGTCCTAAGATTAGGTCATAATTTAAAAAAAATAAAAAATATGATCTCCCTTGAATTTCTAAGGCTACCACCACCTCTAAGAGCATCGATACTCCTTTTGAAAGGGTCAACCCTTTATCCATCGAAGAATGAGAGACATCTTGAGAGGAGTGGGTGGGACGGCAATCCCCTACTAATGGAGAATTAATCTATATTAGAAAATAATTAGTCTACCGAAGAGGAGGGTATTCGAGATATTAAATGATTGAGTTGTAATATAACCTTCCAAATAATAGGTTTTGTCGACATCTTCTTACCTTTAAAGATCGAACAATTTTCATAGATATATTTGTCACACATAAGTGTAAAGTGGTTTCAAAGATAGTGTTATTTTTTCAAATTATTTATAAAAGGGACATACTTCTACCTTGATGACTATGTGAGGCAAGGTCAATTAATGTCTTCTAAGCTTAATAATATGAATCTCGCCTATTTAAGAAATCAGTAAAGATTATAAAAGTTCTACCCACGTCAAATTGTGTTAGGTTTAGCTAGCATGAAGAAAATTGATTCAGAAATGTGACATAGGACAGTGATCATGATGTTACAAGACTATGAATCAAGCCCATAATAACATCCAATATTGTTCTAATAGTTGTTGTTGTTGTTCTTATTATTCTTACTTTGTGTTGTAATTTCTCATTGATTTGTCACTGATGATTTTCCTAAGAGTTGATGAGCATGGGGTTATTATTTTAAGTGATTCTTAATTTTAGTGTCGAGACCACTGAAGCCATGTTGACACCATCAAGAAGTCAACCCAACCAGGAGTCATTTTTGTTGACTTAGGTGTTGATACATGTGTCAATATATGTGTCAACATCACTAGGCCCTCCTTGTAGCAACTTGTTTAATGTCGATACAGTTGTCAATATAGGTGTCAACACCACGTCAATAGTGTCATCACCACTGGTTCAAAAATAAAGATTGCTAGAGATTGATCGAACTTTATATCTTTTGAAAGATGATTTATCTATTGATGCTCAACGGCTATCGAGTCTTGGAGGTAATAAAGAACCTTGAGAAGGATTTGGGCAGCCCAATAAACCCTAGAAAATTGAATGACGAACCCTAGATCCAAGATCCTCTCGCTCGAAGCTTCATTGGTCTTCTACTACGAAAAGGGCATTTTGCATGTCATCACCTATAAATCTTTGATCCTTTGTGATTATTTTTTTCATTCTTACTTCTCTCCATATTATGTGTTGTGTGGTCACTCTTCGTTGAGCGATGTACGTGCAACTACTTGTACGCTCAAACACGTGTCTATCTAGAATTATTTCTAGTATAGTGGAATATCTAAGGAGGTCTTGGGGAATGAATGTAAGTCAGTATAGAGATACACTATGCCACTATAAATATAGCGCCTATATGTGATTATTTTTTCATTCTTGTTCTCTCCATATTGTGTGTTATATGGTCACTCTTCATTGAGCAATGTATGTGAAAGTGCTTGCACACTTAAGCACCCTATCTAGAATTATTTCTAGTATAATAGAATATCCAAGGATGTCTTAAGAAGTGGATGTAAGTCAGTGTGGAGATGCACTACACCACTATAAATATAGTGCCTATCTATGATTATTTTTTCATTCTTACTTTTGCTTTCCATATTGTGCGTTGTGTGGTCATTCTTTACTGAGCGATGTATCTGCAAGTGTTTCCACGCTCAAGCACGTGTCTATGTGCTTATCTAGAATTATTTCTAGTACAGTGGAATATTCAAGGAGGTCTTGGGGAGTGAATGTATCTGCAAATGTTTGCACACTCACTATGAATATATCCAGGGTTGGCGTATTCGCCATTCCTGAACCGGTTTCCCTTCTAATCGGTTTTGATGCGAGCCGATGCTAACCCGATTTTCAAATAGAAATACGTTGTTGTGGTCGAGTAAGCCATTCAACCATCAGGGGCCGAATTGCTTATTCGTCCCATGAGCGTCCCGGCACTCGTTCTGCCCGATTATGGACGAGGGCCTAAGAAACATTAAAAACAATGGCATTCAAAGAAATAGAATAACTTCAATAGAAAGAGTACTTGTTTCTTTGTTACGAGATTTTATCCATATATGTTAGTAATTAATATAGGAGAGTATCATGTTTACAATCAATGCTGCCATTGTACCATCTCCTACAACGTCTTCAGCCTTCTCATGCATTCAATTATGAACACAAATCTGACCAGGCATGTCACCGATCAACATCCAAACATGTCATCCACCCCTTATGAATGAGCAATGCATATCACAAACTGCCCACAAGCCATGTATCAAAAGTTATGCGGAAATGTTACATTACATCGTTTGTTCCTATCCTACTCCCATTCACATTTATAATCCCCATCACCTGATTCCCCGCCACCTTCACATGGTTTATCCAATGAAAACTCACAAGGACACAGGCTGCCCATGTTGATAGAGGGATCTCTGAATGTATGGAATTGATTTGCCTCCGGAAGTTTTCTACGAAAGTTATGAAAAGATAAGTTTAAATGTCTCAAGGGAGCATTTGACAATCGAGTGGGTTTGGAGGCGAGTCCGCCGTTCACCCCCCTCCCCTCGAATAAGTCCCCATTCAGGTCGAATGACTTACGTCAAAAAAAATGATTTTTACACATATTTCATCCCTATTGAACATATAACCTAACATCCTGCCAAATCAGATTAGGCATCGTACCGACAAAATCGAGATGTCACCGAGGAATACGCCACCCGAGAATAACGTATTCGATTTTCAAATTGACCTTCAAAGTATTCATGAAGGACATGCAGCTTGGGACTGCTCCTGGGCAACTGATTGTTGGAGGCGTCTTTGCTTATGACAAAGGAGAGTAGTCTTTGGTAGTTTGAGTATTCTCCCTTTAGTCACTATGTCAATGTCGTCCCCGTAGAAGTTTAAGGGTGCAATTCGTTTGGTGTCAATTATTGAAGGGATTCTAATCATTAGACTCTTCACCTTTAGAAATATTTTTAAAGAAACTCTCGTCACCTAAGTTTGTTTCAAAAGTAGATTGCGGGAAGGAGGAGAGAGATACATAGAAGAAAGAGAGTTTTAAAATTTTCAAAAATTATACAATATTATTTTTTTTGGAAAAAAGTGCATTATGAACCGTTCCAAACGCATCTTAATTCCCAAGGCTCTCTTTGTAAATCGGGTAGGATACTGCAAAGGTCGAATGCGGTACCCGAGGTCGGGCAAGTATCATGTGTGAGAGGAGTATGCATGTAAGATCCACACGACTCTCTCTCGATATATTTGTTATTTGTCCCCGATATTCCGATAACAAACTGGCCCTAAATAAGCTTGATTCCAGACTGCCATCTCTCTCATTTTGTCGAAGAATTTCATGACAGTAAAATTTCCAAAAGCAACGGGGAACGGTGCCTCAGAGATCATTATTTGACCGGTCAATGACTCATAAATATGCTAATTGTAGGAAGTGAATCGGGAATTGTTGAACCCTAAAATACGGATAAGTCTCTGAACCTATCCGGCACCGTTTGATTCCCTATAGATTTTCCTATTCTCTCTCTCTCTCTCTCTATTTAAAAATAATGACGAGGAGGAGATCTACCCAGGGTAAACTCTCCAAGAAACCTATTCGAATCGGATAAGTCTCCCATAAGACTTATCCTAACTTAGATAGATCCTCTGCTGACTCTATAAATATCTTCTAGGAATCTTCATTTGACAAACAGATCACGCCTAAAAAAGTGGGAGAAGAGGAACGAACAACCTCCTAATTTTTTTTGTGTTTTATGTCTCCAGACTCTCCACTAAGAAAAATATCCATCCAACAATAATATGTTACACATATGCCCTTAGATTTGTATACATGCCCATATAATTATACCCCTTCAATTTCTTGAGTAATTTTTTGGAGGAAAAATACTATAATTTTTTAAAATATTCTTAAAATGCTATTTTTTTTTGGAGGAAAATGTAAAAAATTACACCAAAATATTTATTCAGTTCAAATATTATCAAAATATATTTGATATGTCAAAAATTATAGAAACACTCTTATTCAGTTCAAATATTATAAAAATATTCGTGACCTATTTAAAATTATCAAAATATTCTTAAATCTTTCAAAAATTATGAAAATAACCCTAAAATTTAATAATTATCAAAATACCCTCTGCATTTTTTTGAAAATATCAAAATACCCTTAATCAATCTACAATTATCAAAATATTCTAAATTCCAAACATTACAAAAATATCTCTAAACCTTCAATAAATTATCAAAAATATCATTGACCTGTCCAAAAATTACATTAAAAAACCCCACTAAGTTCGTAACTTACACAAAACCCATGTTCTATCCATAAATTCTCAAAATACTCCCGTTCAGGATCACACCTTATGAACGACTTGATGAAACAAAACCATACCTATTCTCTGAAACGATACGCACTCTCTCTAATTTAATTTAAGGTTAACTGAGCCCAAAAATTCGGCAATGTCTATAAATTACAAACATACCTAGAAAGATGATAAAATTACAAACAAGCTTAAAAAGGGGAGGAAACCAATATTATCAGAATCGGATCGGTACCTGAATCGGACAATGAACTGATTCGATTCAAACCGGTTTGAACCATGATATCATTATAATATTGATATATGGTCCGACCCGATTCTATAACCTAATACAATAAGAAATAACTCAAATAAGATATAATGATCAAAATAAATAAGCATACATGTATATAGAGAATAACTTGTAACTACTTGTTAGAAATATAGTCTTTATGTTGATTCAAATATATTCATTTATATGTTGAAAATAGAGCATTTATGTTTAGTCCTATATTAGAAGTTAGAAAGACGTACTTGACTTTATATGTTGGAGAACTCACTATTAAGTCAGGATCCAATGGACATAAGATGTAGACTTGAGTTGTATGTCGAATTAAATGATTTGATCGAATATAAATAAATAATATATTTATTTATTTATTTGTGTCGAGCCGGGTTGGACGGGATTGGGTACCGAACCATTTTTTATTTTTTATTTTTGACGGGGGAATAAGGTCGAACCGGCCCGAACCGGTTCAACGGTCGAACCGCAGTTCGGACGATTTTTTACCATTTACCCAGACCGGGCCTAATCGGACCGGTTCTTGGACCGGTTCACGGTCGAACCGGTCCGACCGACCGGTCCGATTCTGATAACACTGGAGGAAACTACAAAGAAACCCTAGAAAGTGAAGAAATGACCGATAAGCTCGTGAAAAAATCTAGAGATAACAAGTAAACCCTAGAGAATCAAGAAATAACACATGAGCTCAGAAAAATCAAGAAATTACATATAAACCTTAGATCGTCAAGAAATGATAGATAAATCTAAAAAATCTAAAAATTATAAATAAACCCTGGAACGTCATTAAATGATCGATAAATTCAGAAGAATCATAAAGTTGCAAAAATATATTGGTAAGTCAAGAAACGATAAGGATGTCTAGGAGAATCAAAAAAATGCAAGTATGCCCTGAATAGTCAAAAAATGACAATGATATCTAGAAAATTATGGAATTACAAATAAACCCTGAGAAGTCAACAAACCACAGGTATATAGTATTCATGAAAACTTCTAAACATTTATACATAAATGTAGACTTTTGATATTACCATTTGAATCATTTTAGTTCTACACTTTTCCCAATACATCTTCATAATAGCATCCATAAACGGTGCACAAATTTATAGAAATTTTCACCTTCATTTTTCCTACCCACTTTTTTGCCCTCCTTCATCACTTATCAAATAAAGAACCCTGTAATTACTGTTTTAACTGAAAAAACACATGAGGAAATTATCCATAGGATGGATTTCATGATGTGGATGGGGGGAGAAGAATAGCAGCAGAAACTCTGCAGCTGGTAGGGCCAAAGCAGAGGGTAATTGCAGCAGCACTGGCTACTGGGGGAGGAGTTGCAGGCCTGAGTTGTCAGTGACCAGGTCCATGTTTTTATTTCCTTTCAAGAAAGGTGATAACAAAGATTGAGAATGAGAAAATCAAAGCGCGAGGATAACAGAAAGAGCTGATGGAGCTGCACAGCTGATAATTTAAAAGGAAGAATGCTAATGTTGCAAGATACCGGTTGTGTCTAATGTTGGGTGTAAATCAGTACAGACGTGGACTTGGGGCTGGAAAAGAAGTAATGCAGGTAGCGGGTCCAAATTGGGTCATCAGCTTCCAAGTTAACAAGCTAAAGCAGTTGACTGGATATCAAAACCAAGAAGTGAGGAATTAGGGCTTGTCCAGAGGTCTTTTTCTTACTTAAAAAGGATGACCAGATGAGTTTCACTGGGAGAAAGGGTAGCCGCAGGCCTTCGCAGTAGTTAGGGCCAAAGCAAACAAGGGTGACATATGGTCAATGGGAAGGGGGAGCAAGGATTTAGGGATTGAGGGACTAGGTTGCTTCTTTCAACATCAGGTATGTGGCTCAGTTGGGTCACGGATGACAAGATGTGCATGAAGGCATTTCCAGCAGGTGGCAACATTGAGAACCCAGAGGCACATATAAAAGTTGGGATGCCTTCCTGAACCCAATCTTGAACTTAAAGTGGAATCCAAACCTAATTTTTTTTAGGTTTTGTTGGGTTTGGGGCAGAAAATCAGACTGTTCTGGTTTTAAGAAATTTAGTCAAACTGAAAAAAAAATAAACTGAAATATATTTACATATAAGATTAGATTAGTATGTTAGCCTACATTAGCATATCCTGTCATAAATATCCTCTTTTTTATGTATGTCTTATATTCATTATTATCATCTACCTTAACGCCAGGCCAAACAAGTGTTACCCTGCCAATAATTTTGATTTAATCATGACCCTTTTGCAACATGAGTAGGAGATCAATATGTTTGGCAATGATTCTAAATCCTTGTTTCCTGTCGTGAAACAGTTGTGCCCTAACAGAGAATAAACTCAAAACAAAGTTCCTCAAAAAAACTAAACACCAACAGATGCGTAAGGTCGCAGGCAAAGATTCTAGTTATTACGAGCAGGGGATGTGAAGATAAAGGAAAACAAATCACACGTATTTTCAATATCTTCAGAGCAAAAGGGACAACTGCAAGAACGAAATCAAGTAAAAATCATGAAATTTCAGGGGAGAAAAAAGAAGATGCTAGGAAATCAATTTAGACACATACTCTCCTCTGTGACAATGACAAATATCTGTAAACAGGAAGGTTGGAATATTTAGAGGACTAGTAGGGAGCTGTTACCCCTCAACATTTATCCAGACTGACATGGAAACAACCAGGTTAATTATTGGCAGTATTCTTCATTAAGATGTAGATGACAAAGCACCATGTTTCTAATTAGGATTCTACCCACATCAAAACAGCATCATGTGATGTATACTTCTTTTCTAAAGAAAGGTCTCACAGAATATTCATTTGAGAGATGGTACCTACAAATTTTCAGCTTCAATATGAACAACCGCATCTGTTATAACTACAACTAGCGCTTACCAAAAAGATTAATAAACAACCTCCCATAACTAGCACTTACAAGAAACTAACACTTACTTCACAGAGGGTTCCTTCTGCCTTTCCCCTTTACATATCTGTTTTTATTTCAATGAGTATGGCTATGCCACGTTCCAAAAAAACTAGCACTTTCAAGAATCTAGGGAGTAGGTACAAGATGTATACCAACAACAAATGTATGTCTTTCAAATTTAAGTGTGGTTAGATAATTAAGAAGAAACTTCCCCTATATAACTGGTATTTCTTTTAGAGGAAAGAAACTGAAAAGTGATATAATAGTTGCAATATATTACCACCTAAGTAGCTGCCCTGTTCACAGACAAAAAGAGACATTAGCCTGCTTTAAGAATTTGAGGCATACCACCCAAAGAAAGAAAAAAAACAAATGGGCACATGTGGACGCTTGTTATACAATTCAAGTATTTAAAACAAAAAGGATATGGTCATACTATCTCCTCCCAGACCCATGCTAGGTCCAGGTCAAGAAAACTCAGGACCTACACTTACTGTACAACCTACTAGTCATATCTAGCAGTGGAAGAAAAGCCCACATATACAATAAATTTGCCATGCAAGTCCGACCATAACATAAGAGTTCATACAAAAGCATAAAATAGCAAGAGGATTGCAAATTTCTTACACAGTTACATGAAGCCATTTATCACTGAATGCATGTTCATGAACGACACGACCTAAAGTACTAAGCACAGCACAAATCCCACTCTAAACTAGGAAGCTCCACAGTGGCCAAATGCATCATTGCTGTTACCATAAGCACGAGGCATAATCTACAAAAAAAGCACCCTCCCCAAGGCCCTGCTGATGCTGCTAAATGGCAAACTTCAAACAAAACTAGACAAATTAGAAGCGAAGCCCAAATCATCGCATAGATTCATGATTGTTATTGAAAGCAAAGTATGTGTATGCCAATCAAAATGAGAAACATAATCTTTTGGCAATACAGTGGAAGCATCCATAAAACAACATTAAGACAAAGGCACAATTACACTACAATCCTTAAGGTTTCTCGATTAAGCTTATGCACAGACCACAGAGATCAATCATTTCACTACAATAAGTCTAAAAGAACACCAAGATGGAAAAATATATGACATTGACAAAACCTACAAGTTGCTGCAAAGCTAACCTCAGGAAATTTAACCATTGGCTCAGAAGGCAGTACATCAAAGCATAAAAAATGCAACTTTTTTTCCTTCTCAAGTTCTCTTCCTCACCAGACAAAATGTTAATGACATATCATCACTCGATGATGGACTGGATGACGCCGGCGCCAACGGTCTTGCCGCCTTCCCTGATGGCAAACCGCATCCCCTGTTCACAGGCAACAGGGACGATGAGCTCGACGACCATCTTGACACGGTCACCGGGGAGCACCATCTTCATCTCCTCGTCCTTGTCGTTCATGATGCCGGTGACCTTCCCCGTGACGTCGGTGGTCCTCATGTAGAACTGC
The DNA here is from genome assembly GCA_022559845.1 of Amorphophallus konjac. Taxonomy (NCBI): domain Eukaryota; kingdom Viridiplantae; phylum Streptophyta; class Magnoliopsida; order Alismatales; family Araceae; genus Amorphophallus; species Amorphophallus konjac. The sequence continues at coordinate 6,891,331 of CM040120.1, forward strand.
GGCCGGTAGCCCACGACGAACGGGGAGTGCCGGCCGCCTTCCTCCTTCTTGAGCACATAGACGATGGCGGTGAACTTGGTGTGTGGGGTGATGGTCCCTGGCTTGGCCAGGACCATCCCTCGCTGGATGTCGGCTTTCTGGATACCTCTGAGCAGAATGCCGACGTTGTCGCCGGCGATAGCCTCGTCGAGGATCTTCTGGAACATCTCCACACCGGTGACGGTGGTGTTGCGGGTCTCCCGGAGGCCGACGATTTCGACGGTGTCAGCCACCTTAATCTTGCCCCTCTCCAAACGCCCGGTGGCCACGGTGCCACGCCCGGTGATGGAGAAGACGTCTTCAACGGCGAGGAGGAAGGGGAGGTCGGTCTGGCGCTGGGGGATGGGGATGTAGCTGTCGACGGAGTCCATGAGGTCGAAGATCTTGTCCACCCACTGGTTCTCGCCGCGCTTGATGCCCGGGTTGGCCATGAGTGCCTCGAGGGCGAGGAGGGCGGAGCCGGAGATGATGGGCACGTCGTCGCCGGGGAACTCGTAGGAGGACAGCAGCTCACGGACCTCGAGCTCGACCAGCTGCAACAGCTCCTCGTCGTCGACCTGGTCCTGCTTGTTGAGGAAGACGACCATGTTGGGGACGCCCACCTGCTTGGCCAGGAGGATGTGCTCCTTGGTCTGGGGCATTGGGCCGTCGGCGCCGGAGACGACGAGGATGGCGCCGTCCATCTGGGCGGCGCCGGTGATCATGTTCTTGACGTAGTCGGCGTGGCCGGGGCAGTCGACGTGGGCGTAGTGGCGGTTCTCGGTCTCGTACTCCACGGTGGCAGTGTTGATGGTGATGCCGCGGGCGCGCTCCTCCGGGGCGGCGTCGATCTCGTCGTACTTCTTGGGGGCGCTGCCCCCGACGGCGGCCAGTGCCATGGTGAGCGCCGCCGTCAAAGTCGTCTTCCCGTGGTCGACGTGCCCGATGGTGCCGATGTTCACGTGGGGCTTCTTCCGCTCGAATTTGCCCCTGGCGGCGCGCACCACCAGGGCGCCGCCGCGGCGCCGGGAGGTGAGCTGGGGGGCGCAACCCCACCGACCCACGATTCCTCTTCCCTCGCAGGAGGCGGAGAAGCCCAGGAAGGAGGCGGAGGAAGCGGATAAGCTTCGCAAAGCAAGGCCATTTCTGGCGGCTGTGGTCGGGTTGCTGCCGGCGGGGTTGGCAGTGGAGGGAAAGAAGGGCTTGGAAGCCGACATGGCGGCCCCGACGGTGGCCATTGGGGTTGTGGAGATGGAGGAAAAGGGGCTGGTGGGAGCAGAGGAGAGCAATGGAAAGTGGGGGAGGAGCGGAGGAGGAGAAGAAGGTTCGGGCAGCGTGAGGAGGAGGGGGGCGAGGGGTTCTCTTATCCAGTGGATGGGGGCGAGTGGCCTCGCCGCTGCAGTGGGCAGTGGATGAGGGAAACGTTTCTGGTCTCCCGCCGGTACAGCGTGGGTTAAGTTGGGCCACATAAGGGTGTGAGTAGTGAGGAAAGTGGGGGCACGCGGAGAGAAGTACCCTTTTTTTTTCTGATTTATGAGGTGAGGGGCTGAGTGGCGGATGATTTAATTTAATTTAAATGGGTAAAATTGGTGGTGGAAAAATAAATGAAGTAATGTGTTAGCATGAATGTTTCGATGTATTTCCTTTTATTAAGCAAGCTAAAAGGTTTCACCTCTAGGAAGAGCTAAGGTCCTATATTGGGCGATTCAACCTCAATTCTACTTGTTGCATCACATAGAGTGTAAAACCATTCATCTAGATTGCACCTAATGATATTAGGTATCGCCCGATACGGATACGGTATGTACGTGTATTAGTCTTGGTCGGTCAAGTTCTACTTTTTTTATACCGATACTGACTAGTACAATTTAAAAATATTAAAACAAATAAAATCAAGTGAATCGGAACGTATCAACCCGCACGCCTAGTTCACCCATCGAGACCGCCTGATAAGGGCATTGGGATCCCTCTCACGGGGTGCACTATGTGACCCCCTGAGAGAGATCCCCCCTTCCAGGCTGCCTGCTCCCTCCTTTGTCACCCCCAACCCCACCACCAGTCGGCCGGCAAAGCTCGCTACCGACGATCGCATCAGTCGCAGCAACTCGCGAGCTTTGCTGTTGCCCACGGACAAACACAGGGCCACAGGCCGCAATGGAGCAATTAGCCTAAGCCTATCTGGCCATAGAGAAATTGGTGTTTTGTCACTATAACATGAGACTTAGAATGAAAAATCAACAAAGACACCAAAGGTTGTCGGAGAAGAGAGAGCGAGAATCTGAGGGGGCAGAAGAAGAAGCCGTAGGAAGTGAAGGGCAAATTGGTTTGGATCATCCATTTGATGAGGAGCATCTATTGAGTGAATAAGTTGATGCTAGAGATCAATTGGATGAACTATTATTTAACCTCTCAAATCGTGCTTAGGCAAAGAGAGAGTTAGATTATGTTGAACTTGATAGGAAATTTCAGGAGGATCCAACTACTGATCATGATGTCCAACCTCACATCCCCCATCATCATTCTGCGTCCATTCTTGGCAAACACCATGATGAGCCTGATATCTAACTACCAAGGATATCTAAGTCTACTCTTACATTCAGATCTAAAGACAAGGGAAAACAGAAACAAACATACAAAGGGCTGAGCCAAATATATAAAAGAAAGATAAGCACATGACATCAAAATGAGAGCTATTAACCTAAATCACCGTGTGTTCATAGAGTAGATGACAATGACAATGATGATAAATGCACATTACCTATACAGTTTGGAGGAGACGGCCTAGTTTTTTGGACAATACAAGTTGCTAATCAACACAATGAAGAAAGTTATGATGCTTATGAAGGTGCATCTTATTGAGACACTTGAGGGCAACAAGCAACTACACCACAATATCATGATTGGTAAGCTTGGGGGCGCCAACAAAGGACACCCCAAGATTATGGAGGTGAGGCCTGAATTTGGGGATTTTCGGGTAACCCTTATTTTTCTTAGATAACATGACACAACACCTTAACGAGAGCTCTTATTCTTTTCAAGTAGTTCACATTGTCCTTGAGAATCATGGCCACAAGATTATAGCACGCGATAGCAAGACCCTTGGAGATAACTTGCACAAGAGCAACCTCATGTAAGGGACTCTTATTACTCTCATTGGGAGTTTTAGGGTTAACACATTGGAGGTCAAGTTAAAGAATCTATCACAAGAACCACTAATAATGCACAGTTCTTGAGGTAATGGAATGAAATAACAGATGCATTTTTTAGTTATAGATATGCACCGAGGGACTAAGACGAAGATGGATCTTCAAATTATCCCCCACATTCACATGGTCATTATTATGTATTTCAAATTTTCAATACATTATGGCGAAGAAATGATGTTTATGATGGTTCTAAACTTTCAAATATATGTGTTAAATTATTTATTGTGTTCAATCATATATGATTTTTCAAATATATGTCTTAAAGTATCTCTTTTTTATATTTTTTCTTAATTTTTAAAAACATATATAATGTATAATTATATATACTTACATGAATTGGGGGGGGAGGGGGGACCAATACCGTTTTAGCTGGTACTAGTTCGTACCGATATTGGTACTGATACTAGCCGCGTCCGATACCGAAACCGATAATGCGATTGAAGACCTTGTTGCATAGTGCATCTCGGGACTGCATCTCGACGAGCCAAAGTGAAACTATGTGTCTTCTTCGATAAGTCCCAAGGCCATACAAGTTATAGATGGGGCTCATTTTTAAAAAAGTTTGTCTAGAACAAGTAGATGCCCTCAAGAGCACCTGAATGCTTATTCTCTAGAGTTTGATTTGATAACCGATTACGGTTGTTTTGAGAACACAGTTGGCTTGCTCGGTCTCGAGCAGGGATAAGGTCCTTATTTGGTGATAACTGATTTGACTCTTTCACACAAATGCCTCATTCAACGCCGATTAGGGTTGTCCGTCAAAGCAAAAAAGTTAAAAAGGGGGATATCATACGCCCGAGCCTACCCAAACCCCTCTTATTCTATTCAGTTAGGTCTTGTTTGATAAATGAGCAGGGTTAGCGCAATCGACTCCCGAGAGTCTATTGTGCTAACCGACCCCGATTAATATTTATGTGTGTGAGGGGAGAGTGTGGGCCCCTCGAAACTCCTCTCTCATCTGTTGTGCTATCCCCCCACAATTTCGATAACAAAGCGGCCCTTATCAAACCTGGACTATAGCATCTAAGTACTTGAGAGAAAATTTAGTTGCCTCGAGATTAAGGCTGCATTTGGAATGACTCGACGGGAAGGGATTATTTTCAAAATTCTTAGAGAGACAAGAAATTTATTGAGACAATTTTTGGAGATTTTGAAAAAGGTCACTCTTTTCTCCCTATCTCTCTGTCTCCCAAAAATGGGAGAATCTGATGGGACATGTAGACATTTGGAAAGAATTGTGACAGAGTGAGTATTCTAATGATTAGAATCTCCGTAATTTATAATTCTACGCAGTCCCAAACACAACCTAAGACCATTTAGAGATGTATCTGAGTGCATTTAAAAAAATGAAGGAACATTTTTTTTAAAAAAACATGTATCAAGACACATTTATCGAGACAAAACAACTCTGTGTGGAGGTGTCAGAATTACAAGGCACACAATCTGCTTATCACGTTTCTTTACCTCATATGATGTAGCAATTAAAACTCATTTAGCATTGTATTAATAGCCAATTAGTTCAATAGTCAATTAGTTCTATTGATTTCTATTCTTATAATAGAGCTTATAATCACCGTTTTGTGTGGGGATTCAAGTTTAAAGACGTATTTCTTCCACAGTTTAGTGGACTCTTTCATATGACCTAAAAAAATTCATCACTCAAAAGCTGTCTTGTCAAAATATATTACGGTCTCTTTTTGGCAATGGGATAAGTTTAAAATAGGATGAGTCAGATGGGTTTATTCCAGTTATTGAATTTGATGGTATAAATTCATTATTCCGAGGTGAGAATGAGTTATTCAAGAATAAATCAGAATATCTAATTTAACTAAAAAGTCCAAATTTCATATTCCAACTAGAAACTGACTGACTTCTACCTATTTTTATCTATTATATTTTTTTACCTAATTTATTTTTTATTTCGAGTAAAATAAAAAAGGGTTTTTGCATATTAGTCCCTATAAACATAGTGAATTTCCGATTAATCCCTCTATTCTGAGTATTGTCTTAGAGATCCTTACAATTATTAATATTTTATAAATAAGTCCACATAATTTATCTCCGTCTTAAAAAGGGAATATTCTATTGAATATTCTGTCAATGACATGGAAAAGACTAAAATACTCATCTCTCTCTCGCACACATCCATGGACTGGGGAGGGGGAGGGGGGAGGGCGGCCGGCGGGGGAGGTCGTAGGGAATGGGGGGAGGGCAGCCGGAGGGGCCGGAGGACTGGGGAGGGGGAGGGCGGCCGACGGGGGAGGTCACAAGGGATGGGGGGAGGGCGGACGGAGGGGGCCGAAGGACTGGGGAGGGGGGAGATAGCAGGGGAGGGGGAGGGCGGATGCGACGACCCAGAGTTCAGGATACCGATATACCGATAACATCGGTATACCGACACCAAGAACTGGGGAGGCCACCCAAGAGGCTGATGAGGCCCCTGAAGGGTTAGTGGGGGGTTAGCTGAGGAATATGCATAATTAATTGCGAATTGGGGCGCGCAATACAAATAAGTATTTAAGATTTAAACACAAGTGCGGAAGCAGTTTAAAATAACCAGAGTGATATATATATAACTAGTCCAGAGTCACAAACACCAGTCCTCAAGGTACAACTACGCGGGGCATACCCCGGCAAAAGCACAACACAAGCCTCAAAAAGGCAGCTCGTGCTCAGCTGGCAGCTAAGGAACGGTCCCGAAACAGCACGCTAAACTCCGGGAGATGTCGGGCGCGGCTCACCTGAAAGGAGAAGGGTGAGTCACAGCCAGACTCAGTAGGGGTCACGCGGATCCCTACCTCGCACTAAACAAGCGAACATGCATAAATAACCGCAATTTAAAGCATGCATTTAAATAAATACACAGGCAATGGCATGAATATCTAATCACAAGAAAGCTGTAAACTCTATCTAAGCAAGTATAACAGCTAACACATGCCGCTACTAATTAAATGCAAGCGATTGAAGCTAAAACTACCAATTAGAATGAGCTGCAACTAATCCAAGCAACAAGGAAGGACAACCACTGGAGCAGAAACCAGAAGCGTCCACTGACGGCTTACACTGCGTCTCAAGCACTCGCAGTCGACAAGCGACAAGCTAAGCGCGTAAACAGTACCAGACCAAGTGACCAGTCGGAGTGACACCCGTCGGCGTCAGTCCACAGTCTCCGACCACGTGTGCACACACTGACTCTAGCCTGAGCCAGGCCCTCTAACTAGTTTTCTCCCTTGGCAGGACGCTACCATTGGCTGGGAGCCCACGGAACTAGCTTACAAACCGTGAATGGGAAATATACCCCTCCGCCATCCTCAAGCGGGTCGGTACTCAACAGACCTTAGGGCAACAACAGTGGCTCCATTGCCTGGAAAGAAAAGCTACTCTATTGGCACATAAAACACGCCACAATATAGTAAAACAATACAACTATGGCATGAATATAGAACGGAACGCATAAGCAATGGGCTGGGAATATATTGCAGCCATCAGGGAAGTGGCGGTCAAGGACCCACGCGCCACATGCAAACGACGGTCGGGGGTCGGCGCGTTACTTCAAGAATGACGCTCCAGTCCCCATCCGTCACTCCCTTCAGGATTCCAGCTCAAGAGGCACCAAAGGGTATGTAACGGTGGGGGCCCTGCGCGTTACTTCGAAGCGACGCGTGGGGTCACCGCCGTCACATCCACCCGAGGCTCAAACCACCTATCAGCGTTCTAAATGGTAGCAGGCGAAGTAACGCCCCGGTCTAGGCGCGCCGGACCGAAACGACGGTCGGCCGACTGGCCGCCGGGCGCACCGCCTGACCAAAATCACGGAAACAGTTGATGAGTAACGGATGGGAGCCCCACCGTTACTCTCCAAGTAACGCACCCCCAATGGGCCGTTATTTGGTAGTGACGCGTCCACCTTGGACCGTCGGGCAAGTGACGGTTCCTGGCAGGACCGTCACTGCACCTGGGTTACGGGCGGGTACGGTTTGTAAACCGAAGCCCTCCCGGACGACTGAAAACGCCGGGTATCGACGAGAAACCTAATAACCTGTCAAACCACGCATGCTAGACAACAATCTAACATCTAAATCTAGCACATGCAAGGCCTAAAACGCATTAAACTCAAGATTTAGGCTAAAACCCCAAAAATGGAAATATGAACATCATGCATGCTACGGGGTGCTAATCAACAAGCGGGCTAAAGGAAACGATCCTAGCAAGATCGAGGTTCCATCCCCCTACCTTTCGCAAGCCGAAACCGTCGAACGGGCCGCATGCAAGGAGGAATAGCCACGGAGCTTCCACGCTCCACCTCGCTCCCACGATCACCGATCCACGCCGAAGTGGACACCCACGCGCTCTACTCGACGCGAGGAATCCAACGGTGCCAACCTCGTCTCAATCCGACGCCGTCTCGACCACGATCCCTAAGAGAGGAGAGGAGGTGGCCGCACGGAGGAGAGAGAGAGGGAGAGGGTGAAATGAGAGATCGACGGGGGAGAGAGAGTGAGGGTGAGAGATATATAAAAAAAATAAAAATAAAAATAAAATTAATATATATATATAATACAATCATTATATATATAAAAATCTTATTAATATTCAATAACCCTCAAACAGCTCCGAACAAATCCGGAAAAATGCCAGACAAATTCCTAAAAATCCAGGAAAAAGCCGGAAATTCCAGAACAAATAATAGAACAAATACCACGAAAGATCCATTAAGGCACGGGCCTTACAGTCCCTCCCTCCTTACAGAAATTTCGCCCTCGAAATTTACAATAACCGAAAAGGAGGAGACTGAGAAAGGACTTTTACCTCACTGGAACAAGAAAGGAAAAAGCTGACGCATCTCATCTTCACGCTCCCAAGTAGACTCGTTACCAGAGTGACGCTGCCAAGCAACCCTTACCAGAGGAATAACCTTATTTCTCAACCGCTGCTCACGACGGTCTTCAATTCGGATAGGAAATTCTGGCGTGGACAAATCAGCAGTCACCTCGGGCCACACTGAATCATCGAGAACATGAGAAGCATCAGACACATATTTCCTCAACTGAGACACGTGGAACACATTATGAATAGCTTGCATGGCCGCCGGCAGTTGCAAATGATAAGCCACTGAACCAATAGCTTCAACAATCGGAAAAGGGCCAACATACCGCGGACTAAGCTTTCCACGCTTCCCAAACCTGGAAACACCCTTCATTGGAGATATTTTAACAAACACCATATCTCCTGGCTCAAATTGTAGTGGACGTCTGCGTCGATCTGCATAACTTTTCTGTCGACTCTGAGCCGTCAACAATCTCTGTCTGATCAGACGAACCACATCAGAACACTGCTGTACCATGTCCGGTCCTGTCAACAGTCGGTCCCCAACATCAAACCAGTTCAGAGGAGTACGACAAGGACGACCATACAGCGCTTCATAAGGAGCCATGCCAATACTGGAGTGAAAACTATTATTATAAGTAAACTCAACAAGTGGCAAATGCTGACCCCACGAACCTTGCCAATCAAGGCAACACGATCTCAGCATGTCCTCCAAAGTCTGAATAGTTCTCTCTGACTGTCCATCTGACTGTGGGTGATACGCTGAACTGAAAGCTAACTCAGTGCCCAAAGCTTTCTGGAAACTACGCCAGAAGCCAGAGGTAAAACGCGGGTCACGATCTGACACAAGTGAAACAGGAATTCCATGCAATGGCACGATCTTCTGCACATAGAGCTCGGCCAATCTCTGCACACTCCAAGTAACTTTAATTGGCAACAATCTGGCGGTTTTCGTCAATCTGTCGACAAGCAGCCAGATCCCATCAAAACCTTGAGAAGTTCGAGGCAAACCCACCACAAAATCTGTAGTAACATGGTCCCATTTCCACATCGGAATTTCTAATGGCTGAAGCAGACCACCTGGCTTTTGATGTTCGGCTTTAACTAACTGACAAGTCAAGCACTTAGAAACAAAAATAGCCACGTCCTTCTTTATGCCGGGCCACCAGAACTGCTTCTTCAAATTCTGATACATCTTGGTGACACCAGGGTGAATAGCAAAACGGGAACCATGGGCTTCACTCAAAATCTCATTCCTCAAATCATCATCAACAGGAATATACAATCTGCCCTGGAAACTGACGACCAGCTCGTCATCAAATTCCACATCATATCTTGATATAACACGGGCCAAATCAGAATCAGCTTGTTGGGCTTCTAGAATCTGCTGATACAAAGCTGAACCCAAAACCAAGCTAGCACAAACTGCCATCCTCGGATCGGCAGGAATCTCTACACACAATGCCTCACTCGGAAGCTGTTCCCACAATTTCCATTCATGAAGCAACAAATGACTGACTTGTACTTTCCTGCTCAGAGCATCGGCCACAACATTCATTTTACCTGGCTGATAGGAGAGTGTAAAGTCATAATCTTTCATGTATTCCATCCATCGCCTCTGCCTGAGATTCAGATCTTTCTGGGAGAAAATATACTGTAAACTCTGATGATCAGTAAGAATCTGAAATTTCTCACCATACAGATAATGTCTCCAGATCTTCAAGGCAAAAATAACTGCAGCTAGCTCTAGATCATGAGTGGGATAATTTCCTTCATGCTGTTTCAATTGCCGAGACGCATATGCGATAACCTTACCATGTTGCATCAGCACTGCACCCAAACCTACTCGAGACGCATCTGTACAAACAAGAAAACCACCCGAGTCGGAAGGCAAAGTCAACACTGGAGAAGAAGTCAACAGCCTTTTCAATTCAACAAAGCTAGCCTCACACTGATCCGACCAGACAAATGGCACACCCTTCCGTGTCAAATTAGTCATCGGTGCTGCAATCTTCGCAAAATCCTGAATGAATCTGCGGTAATACCCAGCCAATCCTAAAAAACTTCGTATCTCCGTGATGGTCCTCGGTCTCTGCCAACTCAAAACGGCATCAATCTTTGCAGGGTCTACTGCTACTCCATCACTAGAAATCACATGGCCAAGAAAATGAATCTCCCGAAGCCAGAATTCACATTTACTGAGCTTCGCATAAAGCTCGTGATCTCTTAGAGTCTGCAGAACGATCCTCAAATGCTGCACATGATCATCAACAGAGGCAGAATATATCAAGATATCATCAACAAAGATCACCACAAAATGGTCCAGAAATGGACGAAAGATACGCTGCATTAGATCCATGAAGGCTGCTGGGGCATTAGTCAAACCAAACGGCATGACTAAAAATTCAAAGTGACCATATCGAGTACTGAAAGCAATCTTCTCCACATCAGATTCCCGGATCCGTAACTGAAAATAGCCAGACCGGAGATCAATCCGTGAAAAGACAGCAGCAGACTGTAACTGGTCAAACAAATCATCAATCCTGGGGAGCGGATACTTATTCTTGATAGTCGCCTGATTCAGCTGCCTGTAATCAATACAAAGCCTCAGGTTTCCATCTTTCTTTTTCACAAACAGTACTGGGGCACTCCACGGAGAAAAACTGGGACGAATATAACCCTTCTCCAGTAACTCTAGTAGCTGTGCACGCAGTACTTTCAATTCAGCTGGAGCCATTCGGTACGGCGGCTTTGCTAAGGGGCCAGTACCTGGAATCAGTTCAATCACCATCTCAATCTCTCGCTCTGGGGGCAAGCCTGGCAACTCATCAGGAAACACATCAGGGAACTCACAGACAACCGGAATATCACAAACATCCCGTCGTGGTTTTTCAATAGCCACCACTGAAGCAAGGAATCCCTGACAACCTGTGCTAAGCAACCTATAGGCTCGAATAGCAGAAATAATCATACGAGAAGAACGGGATCGAATACCTTGAAAATAAAAGGCTGATTTTCCCTGGGGCTGAAAATAGACTTTCTTCGATCTGCAGTCAACCACAGCTCCATAATGCTCCAACCAATCCATTCCCAGAATAACATCATAATCTGCCAGCTGCAACGCATACAATCTCGCCGGCAACTGGTGATCATCAATCATCACAGGAGACTCATCCAAACACAAGGGAGTAACCATGAAATCTCCAGAAGGCAATTCCACAAACAACTCACAGGACAGCTCAGAAGTTGGTTCCTCAATACAAGCCATAAAATCCTCAGAAATAAAAGAGTGAGAAGCACCAGAGTCAAATAAGACATGAGCTGAATGACCATAAAGCATAATCGTACCTTCCACAAGATGGGACGCAGCAGCATCAGCTCTTGTCAAATGAGAAACCTTGCCTTTCTGCTTCTTAGAACCAACTGAAGATTGCTGAGAAGACGCCGACGCCTGAGAGAAAAATTGCTGTGGAGCTTGAGGTGCAGGAGGTCTAAACTGCGGCTGAGGTTGAGAAAACTGAGGAGCTTGCAATGGATTCGGCCTCAGCGGGCAATCTCGAACCACATGACCTGGCTGGTCACACCTAAAGCAAACAACAGGAAGAGAACACGGTTGGCCCTTATGATGACCACCGCATCTCCGACACGTCCACGGCTGACTAGCAGCTGAGCTCTGCCGAGTCTGAGAAGAAGGCGCTGTCGGCTGCTGAACAGAATCTGTACCGGACGGCTGCTGAAAAAACTTCTTCTTCTTCTTGAACCTTTTGAACTTGGGCTTAGAAGGAGAGGAAGCACTGGAAACCTCTGGCTGGACCGAAGGAACACTAGGCACGGGCTGTCGGTAAGCCTGCTGAACCTGAGCTACCGGCTGCACTGACCCTGCCTGGGGATATCCACCCGGTCTCGCCATCTCCAGCTCTAAAACTACAGCTGTCTGACACGCAGTATCGAGATCCGCAACACGACTCGCTATCAACGGCATCTTCAACTCTGGCCTCAACCCACGCAAGAATTGCTGGGTCTTCAAAGCTTCGCTGGCCAGCACATGGGGCGCATACTGACCCAATTCCAAGAACTTATTCCTGTACTGAAGCACGGTCATACTACCCTGGGTCAATTCCATAAACCGATACATCTTATCCATCTGCAAGCAGGCAGGAGTATAGGCACGCTCAAAAGCAGCAACGAACTCTGCCCAAGTGATTTGCCGAAGAGGTCTGGATCGAAAGGAAATCTGCCACTCGGCTTTCCACCACGCAATGGACGTACCCTGGAGTTGAAAGGCAGCGAGCATGACTTTCTCATCTTCAGCACACTCCATCGAGACAAAAACACGCTCTATCGCATCCATCCATTGCCTCGCGACTTCTGGATCAGCTTGGCCATCGAAAGCAGGCGGATTGAACATCAGAAATTCCTTCAAAGCCTTGCCTCGACTGCCAGGCACTTCAGCTTGAACGATCGGCACTGGAGGAGCAACTGGAACGACAGGAACAGCGGGAACTGCAGGAGGAGGTGCAGAACCGCTATCTTCCCTGGGCGCATCTCGAGGAACACGAGGAGCTCGAGGAGGTCTTCCTCGACGAGGCGGCATAATTATGCTGCCAAAAACACAATCAACAATGAAATCCATCAATCATACGAAAAACATCCTATGCCAGCAAGAGACGACAACAGGACTAGCTCTGGACCAAGCGTCAATTCCAATTCTTTACGCAAATCCTCAACTTGGCTCTGATACCATCTGTGACGACCCAGAGTTCAGGATACCGATATACCGATAACATCGGTATACCGACACCAAGAACTGGGGAGGCCACCCAAGAGGCTGATGAGGCCCCTGAAGGGTTAGTGGGGGGTTAGCTGAGGAATATGCATAATTAATTGCGAATTGGGGCGCGCAATACAAATAAGTATTTAAGATTTAAACACAAGTGCGGAAGCAGTTTAAAATAACCAGAGTGATATATATATAACTAGTCCAGAGTCACAAACACCAGTCCTCAAGGTACAACTACGCGGGGCATACCCCGGCAAAAGCACAACACAAGCCTCAAAAAGGCAGCTCGTGCTCAGCTGGCAGCTAAGGAACGGTCCCGAAACAGCACGCTAAACTCCGGGAGATGTCGGGCGCGGCTCACCTGAAAGGAGAAGGGTGAGTCACAGCCAGACTCAGTAGGGGTCACGCGGATCCCTACCTCGCACTAAACAAGCGAACATGCATAAATAACCGCAATTTAAAGCATGCATTTAAATAAATACACAGGCAATGGCATGAATATCTAATCACAAGAAAGCTGTAAACTCTATCTAAGCAAGTATAACAGCTAACACATGCCGCTACTAATTAAATGCAAGCGATTGAAGCTAAAACTACCAATTAGAATGAGCTGCAACTAATCCAAGCAACAAGGAAGGACAACCACTGGAGCAGAAACCAGAAGCGTCCACTGACGGCTTACACTGCGTCTCAAGCACTCGCAGTCGACAAGCGACAAGCTAAGCGCGTAAACAGTACCAGACCAAGTGACCAGTCGGAGTGACACCCGTCGGCGTCAGTCCACAGTCTCCGACCACGTGTGCACACACTGACTCTAGCCTGAGCCAGGCCCTCTAACTAGTTTTCTCCCTTGGCAGGACGCTACCATTGGCTGGGAGCCCACGGAACTAGCTTACAAACCGTGAATGGGAAATATACCCCTCCGCCATCCTCAAGCGGGTCGGTACTCAACAGACCTTAGGGCAACAACAGTGGCTCCATTGCCTGGAAAGAAAAGCTACTCTATTGGCACATAAAACACGCCACAATATAGTAAAACAATACAACTATGGCATGAATATAGAACGGAACGCATAAGCAATGGGCTGGGAATATATTGCAGCCATCAGGGAAGTGGCGGTCAAGGACCCACGCGCCACATGCAAACGACGGTCGGGGGTCGACGCGTTACTTCAAGAATGACGCTCCAGTCCCCATCCGTCACTCCCTTCAGGATTCCAGCTCAAGAGGCACCAAAGGGCATGTAACGGTGGGGGCCCTGCGCGTTACTTCGAAGCGACGCGTGGGGTCACCGCCGTCACATCCACCCGAGGCTCAAACCACCTATCAGCGTTCTAAATGGTAGCAGGCGAAGTAACGCCCCGGTCTAGGCGCGCCGGACCGAAACGACGGTCGGCCGACTGGCCGCCGGGCGCACCGCCTGACCAAAATCACGGAAACAGTTGATGAGTAACGGATGGGAGCCCCACCGTTACTCTCCAAGTAACGCACCCCCAATGGGCCGTTATTTGGTAGTGACGCGTCCACCTTGGACCGTCGGGCAAGTGACGGTTCCTGGCAGGACCGTCACTGCACCTGGGTTACGGGCGGGTACGGTTTGTAAACCGAAGCCCTCCCGGACGGCTGAAAACGCCGGGTATCGACGAGAAACCTAATAACCTGTCAAACCACGCATGCTAGACAACAATCTAACATCTAAATCTAGCACATGCAAGGCCTAAAACGCATTAAACTCAAGATTTAGGCTAAAACCCCAAAAATGGAAATATGAACATCATGCATGCTACGGGGTGCTAATCAACAAGCGGGCTAAAGGAAACGATCCTAGCAAGATCGAGGTTCCATCCCCCTACCTTTCGCAAGCCGAAACCGTCGAACGGGCCGCATGCAAGGAGGAATAGCCACGGAGCTTCCACGCTCCACCTCGCTCCCACGATCACCGATCCACGCCGAAGTGGACACCCACGCGCTCTACTCGACGCGAGGAATCCAACGGTGCCAACCTCGTCTCAATCCGACGCCGTCTCGACCACGATCCCTAAGAGAGGAGAGGAGGTGGCCGCACGGAGGAGAGAGAGAGGGAGAGGGTGAAATGAGAGATCGACGGGGGAGAGAGAGTGAGGGTGAGAGATATATAAAAAAAATAAAAATAAAAATAAAATTAATATATATATATAATACAATCATTATATATATATAAATCTTATTAATATTCAATAACCCTCAAACAGCTCCGAACAAATCCGGAAAAATGCCAGACAAATTCCTAAAAATCCAGGAAAAAGCCGAAAAATCCAGAACAAATAATAGAACAAATACCACGAAAGATCCATTAAGGCACGGGCCTTACAGCGGACGAAGGGGGCCGGAGGACTGGGGAGGGGGGAGATAGCAGGGGAGGGGGAGGGGATGGGGGGAGGGCGGCCGGTGGGGGAGGGGGAGGTCACAGGGGATGGGGGGAGGGCGGCCAGAGGGGGAGGAGGGGGCCGGAGGACTGGGGAGGGGGGAGATAGCAGGGGAGGGGGAGGGGGGACGGAGGTCGGATGGGGAGTGTCGACTCAAGGAGTCGACACCCGCCCAGTTGCTGGCGGCCGGCGGGAGAGGGGGAGGTCGCAGGGGATGGGGGGAGGGCGGCCGGAGGGGGAGGAGGGGGCCGGAGGACTGGGGAGGGGGGAGATAGCAGGGGAGGGGGAGTGTCGACTCAAGGAGTCGACACCCGCCCAGTTGCTGGTGACCGGCCGGGGAGGGGGAGGTCGCAGGGGATGGGGGGAGGGCGGCCGGAGGGGGAGGAGGGCGGCCGGAGGACGAGGAGGGGGCCGGAGGACTGGGGAGGGGGAGGGGGGGACGAAGGTCGGAGAGGGAGGGGGCCGTGGTGTCGACGCTCTTGATGGAGAGGTCGACCTCTCCCCACACCCCTGCACCTCCTCGCTGCGATTGCCCTCCTCCCCTCCCCATCGCGAACGGTCACTCCACCGCGCCCACGGCCTCCCTGTGCCACACCCACAACCGAGAAGAGAGAAAGGGGGAGGGAATGGGAGAGAGGTGTAGAGAGAATAGAGAGGGGAAGAGAGATGACAGAGAAGGGGAGGTCGACTCCGCAGGAGGGGAGGTCGACTCAGCAAGAGGGCGGTGCAACGTGTGTGTGTTTGCAGTGTGAGGGGGAGAGAGGAGTGAAGGGTGTGGAGAGGGAGGCGACAGCGGCGAGGGGTGAGTGTGTGCGTGTGCGTGCGCGTGCGGTGTGAGGGTTAGAGAGAAAGAGAGTGAGACGGAGGGGGAGGGGGGAGGGCGGCCGGAGGGGAAGAAGGGAATCGGAGGGCCGTGGAGGGGGACAAGGGGGGAGGTAGTAGGGGGGAGGGAGGCCGGAGGTCGCAGGGGGGGAGGGCGGCCGGAGGGGGAGGGGGAGAAGGGAATCGGAGGGCCGGAGGGGGAGAAGGGGGGAGGTAGTAGGGGGGGAGGGAGGCCGGAGGTCGCAGGGGGGGAGGGCGGCCGGAGGGGGAGGGGGAGAAGGGAATCGGAGGGCCGGAGGGGGAGAAGGGGGGAGGGAGGCAGGAGGGGGAGGGGGAGGGCGACCGGAGGGGGAGAAGGGGGGAGGGAGGCAGGAGGGGGAGGGGGAGGGCGGCCGGAGGGGGAGAAGGGGGTCGGAGGGCCAAGGAGGGGGGAGGTCACAGGGGAGGGGGGCCAGAGGGGGGGGAGGGGGGCGGGGGACCGGAGGGGGGAGGGAGGCCGGAGGCGGAGGGGAAGGGAGGTCGCAGGGGGAGAGGGTGACCGGAGGGGGTAGCGCTGCCACCGACTCCTCATCGCCGCTAGGCCCCGCTGTTCGCTGTCTTCACCACCGTCGGCCGCCTTCCCTGCACGTACACACACTCCGGCTGGCCTCTCTCTCTCTCTCTCTCTCTCTCTCTCTCTCTCTCTCTCTCTCTCTCTCTCTCTCTTTCTCTCTCTCTCTCTCTCTCTCTCTCTCACACACACACACACACACACACACACACACACACACACACACACACACACACACACACACACACACACACACACACATGACTAACTAAGGGCTAGTTAGTCTTTTCCTAATATTGAGTCAACTTAACTCTGGTTTATTTAATTTTTATGGATTTAAAATAACGGTAGGGACTTATTTGAACAACGGAAATAATTATAGGGACTTTTAAGACAATAATCAGATTTGAGGGACTACTCGGCAATTCACTAAGTTTGTAGGGACTAATATGTAAAAAACCCAATAAAAAAAGATTATAGTTATTAAAGCAAAAACCCTCTCATTCTGATTCAAATAACTCAGATCCAACTCATCCGGGATCAGAGTTTGCCGACCCGATGCAGGTCACCCCGACTCGCATGACCCGACTCAGGCCGAGACCGGGACGCCTGGGTCATGTGTCATCACCGGGTCGCCTCCATTATTTTAATATTATATTATATTATATTTATATATAATATATCTTTTTCTATTTTATTCTATTATTATATATATATATTATATATATAAGGTTTTTTTTTAGAACGAGACGGGACCAACCCGACCTGACCTAGGCCGAGACCGAGACAGACGGGTCGGTCGAGATGGCAAACCTTGTCCGGGATAACTCATTTTGTTATTAGACAAGCCCTCGATAGTTAGAAATTGTGAAAACTGATAGGTTAAAAGAGTGTTAATGTTATGTTGGTTATTTTAATGAGATTTTTACATATATACCCTTGTAAAGTTCAGTTTTGTTAAATATATCTTTCATCGGAACATATTATCATGAATACCCTCAAAATATAGGTAATGTCACAATTTTATCCTCGTCGTAACTCCCGTATGTTTAACCTGAGTTAAGTGTGAGTTAAAGAGTAAGATTAAATATATACCCCTATAAAGTTCGATTTTATCAAATATACCCTAGATCTAACGACCGTAGATGATATATTTTACGGAATATTCTCCTCCGTCGACGGTAGTAAATTAAAGAGATATAACCGTAATATTTCTGTCTAAATGAAGGATATTCACGATAATATGCCCATATCAGAGGTATATTTGACAAAACCAACCTTTAAATGGGTATATATGCAAAAATCCCAATTTTAATTGAGTATGATGTCAAAGTAGGGTAAAATGTGATGGAAAATAAATCAGCTTGGCATATAGCAAAAGGGGGGCACATAAAATTTTGGTAAATATCACATAAAACTAGCAGAATCTGGCCCGATATTTCACATTTAAAAACAGAAGAATGTTAGTGCATTGTATTTTTTATCACATTTTTCTCATTTTCTTCAGGATTCAATCATTAGAAAAGATAGCTTCTGTTAGCATTCCTTTTAATACAGCTTTTAGAGCCTCTTGATTCAATGATTAGAGAGTCCTATGGTAAAGACTATAGCACACCAAACTTCCTCCCAAAAATATGAGTAATCAACACAAGACTACTGCATTGGTTATTACAATTTACAATACACTAAGTCTTGATCAAATGTCATTTACAAAGATAACCTTTTGTCCACATGCTCAACCTCTTCACCTCTTTATATAGTCCAATGATCATAGGACTCTCACAACTAGGCACAATGAGAAATTCTTCTGCATTACTAAAGACATCAGGGGGGAATGAAAGGAGTGCAGTGGAGACTTGGGTTTTTTGGGGGTTGGAGGGGGGGGGGGAGGTGGTAATAATTGAATTGAAGCAGCTCAGGAAAAAGTTGTTTGTGATTGAAATGTTGGACATTTCAGCGTGACAACAAAAAAGGAGAAAGGAGAGTGGCACAGAAAGCCTATTCTTAATCAGTTTTCTTCTCAAATGAATGTGGTGGTTCTAACGGAATTTCTGCTTCTAATGTGATGACATAAAATTGATCGAAAGTTCTTGTAGCTTCTCAAAAGGGAGAAGGTTTTTGGCCTTAGCCCAATTTTGGTGATAATAAAACCACTTCATGAAAAGTAATCTACTTGTTTGAGGTATTACAATTGATGTGTTTGGAATGAGTTCAAGTCAAATGAAAGAGCCAAATGATTTGGGAGGCCTTGACAGTTGGAAGATCAAGGATCTATGATCATTTGGGGTTGAAAACTTGGAACAATTCGGAGGCAAAAGATGAAAAGTGAATCTAAGACATGCTTAGTGAAAGACTAGTCAAATGAACGTGCTTCGCGCGTGAGTTTAGTTTGATAATTTTTTTTCAAATTATCCCCTCATCTGTTATACCCGGCAAATGTACTCTTTCCAATCATGTTTGCCAAGCTTAGTTTCAATCTAAAGACGTGTGATGGCAACTATTGGAGAACGGATATGAGGTATATCCATGTTCACGACCCTTGACTAATGCATAAGTAAGAAGCTAAACCTCAGTTGCGGTTTATGACTCATGCATTGTTGTACGTTCTTCTGCGTAGCCTATGCGTTGCTTCCTCCTTCAGGTGCATCTCTAAGTCAAGAAGTCAAGAGAGTAGAACCTTTCAGGACATAACTGTATTTAAGAGGGGGGAAAATAGAACTAATGATTCTATTTTCTTACTCTACCTTAGTGGCAAGAGCCTTTTTTTGTTCTTGACCTTGGTGCAGATCAACTGAGGGTTGCCACTGCTTTATCCAGAAAAGAAAATGATTACAGTTGCTAGGTGGGCAGTCCCTCCATAAAAACTCATGAGACAAAAAATGTAATGATTTAATATTAAATCCAGTGAATCAGGGAAAAGGTTCTACTTACCTAGCGGAAAAAAATACAATTGTTTGCCTCATTATATGTAGCAGTTCTATGGCATTATATGAACTTTTCTATTGTTTATAAATTTTCTGCAATTATTTACTTTTAAGGGACCTCTTCATAATTATTAGTTTTAGAGGCCGTATTGTTGGTTGTCATCACTTGTCATCTTTAATTTGTTGTGATCAATGGCACCACTTGTTGCTGCGCTACACTGAACCTCCACTCATAAGAGTGCAGCAAAGAGATGCAGGTGGTCTTTAAGGTTTGTTTTGAAGGAGTCTTATGATCCACTTATGTTTGTATGACATCTTTAACATTCTAGATACTGCGACAACGGAAATCAGGGGTGTGGACTGAGTAATAACGATCCAGAGACAAGGCTAAAATATCTTTTTACAGATGGGTTAAGGCAAGGCCATGGTTTACAGGTAAAGGAGAATCGGCGGATTAAACTATAAAGCATGAATGAAATGGTGTGGGCACTTTTTCTGGGATTGCCAGCCCCAAAATCAGCCATATTATAACCCACATTACTCCAAATTTCTTTGAGCCAGTGAATCTAAACCCACAGTCATTGGATGTTCTCGTCATCTCTATAGTTAGTTGTGATCAGAGTAAAAATCCTGTAGACACCAAATTTACCCCCAACACTCCAAAACCCAGGTTTAAAAAACTGGCTTAGAACAAAAAAAGGCTCCTGCCACTAAGGTAGAGTAAGAAAATAGAATCATTAGTTCTATTTCCCCCCCTCTTAAATACAGCTATATCCCGAAAGGTTCTACTCTCTTGACTTCTTGACTTAGAGATGCACCTGAAGGAGGAAGCAACGCATAGGCTACGCAGAAGAGCGTACAACAATGCATGAGTCATAAACCACAACTGAGGTTTAGCTTCTTACTTATGCATTAGTCAAGGGTCGTGAACATGGATATATCTCATATCCATTCTCCAATAGCTACCATCACACGTCTTTAGATTGAAACTAAGCTTGGAAAGAGTGCACTTGCCGGGTATAACAGATGAGGGGATGGAAGGCGGAGTACACGTATCGAGAGCATGGAATTCTTAAAAGAAGGAGAAATGGAAATGACAACGACTGCATAAAAGAACTGAAAGGCCTCTATAGTCTACAGAGTTCAAGAAAAAAGGCCGTAGAACAGAGCAAATTAAACGATGTCGACTATACCCACCAATCCAGGATCAGCATGTAAGCGAAAGGAGCACAAGAACTAAAAGCAACGTAACAAGGAGCATCCCAAGAGAGAAGGAAAGAGAGAGGAGCGAGTGAAAGAGAGGGAAGAGAGCAGACCGGCCAGCCCATCCAGCACTGCTGGTGGGGCTCCCATTCTGTGGGCATGCGAAAGCCCAGCAACACTGGCTTCCCCGTTAGGTCCCCCATCTCTTCTCTCCCTCTGCAACCGGAGACGTTGGGATACTGGGGAGCCGGCAGAAGGGAGTCGATCAAACTCGAGCCGGGCGACCCGATCGAAATCGGCTACCGAGGGATGAACCGGCGGAACCGGGTAAAGGAGAACCGGCGGAAAAAAAACCGCCCTTTTCTCTTATAGGATATAGTATAGATTGGTCAACCCATGGATGGCAGTTTCGGTTGAAACATATCAGTTTCGGACCGGAACGATCCGAAACCTACAGGCCGAAACCGGCCGAAACTGAAACTCCTTCAGTTGACAAAAAAGAAATATTTTATTTGATTTCGGGCTGAAACCGACATCGAAATCGAAACTGCCTTCTTTGGGTCAACCAGCACTTGACCGGCAAAGATTGAGTAGTGGTCGTCCAAGATTAAGGCCATACTTTCTCGGCAAAATGAAGAATTCGACTGAAGATAGTCAAGTCAGCCTGACCATCATACAAAGGGTCCTTCTTGGTAAGGGTAGGTAGCATCTGATTAGAGTACTCACAGGCTTAAGCATTCGGGTTATGGTGGATTAGGTGCTGTCTCCACTAGCTCTTAAAACTATTTCAGAATTTAGTAGAAGAAATTTTAAAGGATGTCAGGTGTAAGCTTGGGGTTTGGTCGAACCATTATAACTTGTTCTCTCTCTCTCTCACACACATTATAACTTGTTCTCTCTCTCTCACACACACACACATGGCATTTTTGCTTTTAACTTAGAAAGCTAAAGCATTTGTGGAGTTTCACACATTTTCTTCTATCAACATACATGTTAAGCTACCTGCACAAATTAAAGTTCAAGTATCACCAACAGAAAAATAACTGGCAAAGGAATCCTTGTCAAGCACGAAAGCATCTTGGTTTATCATCAACAATCCTTTTTTCTAGTAAAAGTGTAAGAGGAGCTTACAATTTGATAGTTGTCAAACAAATCAAATCTTCATGAAATTACGAAGGAAGAAAAAGGAAAGCCAAAAAAATCCAAGTTTATGATTATGAGTTAGATACTTTCATGCATGTATACTTAGAAAGTACCCAAGCCTGATGGATGACTAGGGAAGTGTTAGAGTGGGCCAAAACGACTATCCCAGTCGCATACTCCAAAGCCTAGTTCAAAAAGATGTCCAATATTCACTACATACAAGAGCTCATATGTTACAACTCCCACCTTCCACATAGAAATATATGAGTTCCCAGCCAACAAGTACCCCCAATGTATAGTATCTTTTTGGAGGAAATGCCACTCCTTTAAGGAATTTGAGAGAGCTCAGCTATCAATTAGAAACACAACCTTAAAAAGTTACAAGTACATGCTTTATTTGAGGAAATAATCTGATTAGCAATCTTGATAAAAGGCGTGTTTATGTTCAAGAATGAGGTAGTGGTTTCTTTTTCCAAAGTTACTGAGTTTCAGGTAATAACAAGAAATAAACACAATAGCCCATGCAACCATCTAGTATTGCCTCCATTACCCTCCACTAAATCATGCATATGACCATCAATTTCATCAATAAAAATGACGTTTCAGAAGATATAAGCCCATGCGACTTGATTTTCAACACTTACTAACACACTGGATAAAAGAGAGTATGATGGTGATCTTCATTTCAGAAAGTTTTATTCACAAGAGTTGTTCCCTAAGACAACAGTTGACATCTCTGCTTCGCAAGACTCAAAATGTCGCAATCGCAATCACCTACCTGAAACTTGATACAAATTGCTACACTACTTGGAATGAGCACAAGTAGAAATAAACTTACCCTACTAACCAGAATTTGCCCAAGATTAAAGCTTAAGAGTGTCATCAAATTATGTTTACTACCACAACTTAAAAATGGTGAGTGACAAGATTTAAACCAGGATGGTTGAAGAGAGAATGGGAGTGCCATCAAGTTATGTTTATTACCACAAGTTTTCAGTAGAAAAAGAATCGCTGTGGATTCCTTTGTCGGAACAGGTTCAGTAGCCAAAATTCCTACAACTGTGAAAATGAATCTACCCAATAAGATGAGGCTCTGAACAAGAAGGGTATTTGAACTAGGTCAGCCAATGTCACATCCATACGCATTCGACAATGATTTCAAACAAAGACACAAACAAGCATGATTAAATGTTTTGTCATTTCCCGCCGTGGAGAGGAAACCAGATTCTTGTAATCCTGTGAGAACAAGATCTGCTGAGCAAGCACTCTGACTCTGCCACTAAAGCTTACATATAAATCAATCGCAGCCCTCTGCAAAATCCTTAAAGCCATCCTTAAAGCCAACTTATGGATTGAAGTAGTTTAGGAATTAAACACTGTAGGCTAAAGGTACCCCAATGTTTAATTCCTTAAACTCCCTCTATGGAAAGACTACTGTTTGTAGAGTGCCAACTAGATCCTTGGGCACATCCGTTGTCTATTCTTTTGATAGTTCTAAAGGCATCGCCATTCTAATATTCTATCAGGCAATCACCAGAACTGAGCCAACACGCCAGATCCTGTAGAACTACCCATCAGATGTTAGCGAAGTGTACCTAGATATTTACCACCAAAATTCCTAAAACACCATACCAAGCGCAAACAAGAGTTTGAACACCAAAGAAGACAACTTTTTTGTTCAAGTTCTACATTTTAGCAAGGCGAGGAGTGAGCGTTCATCACGAACCCATTCAGCCGCACAGCTTTCTTCACCATCCCACTCCGCCGCAGCAGCCTCGACAGCCTGAGGTAAGTGTCGATGCTCATCTCGCCCCGGTCCCTCCTCGCCATGACCTCACGGATCGGTGCGCCGATCCGGCCGAGCGCCGCCGCGATGGTCCTGGCCTTGACCCAGAAGTCCTTCACGGGGTTTCCCTCGCCGCCCAGGATCGAGGACACCAGGTTGTAGGTGGTGGCGTTGGGCTCGAAGCCGTGGCGACCCGTGACGCGGCCGAGTAAGCGACGGGCCTTCTGGGGGTCCCTGTCGAGCCTCTTCAGGAGGTTGACGACCGATTCGTGGCTTGGCTTCTCCGAGTTGGGCCGTACGGTGAGGTTGGGGCGATGGTGGCCGCTATTGCTGCGAGATGTCGCCGCGACGGCGGCTGCAGGCGAGGGGTGGGTGGAGGTGACGAGGTGGGCAAGGCCCCTCTTGCCGCCGCCGGCGGCGTACGCCGCCGTGAGTCCCTTGGTGGCTTGCATCATCCGGGCGGTGGTCGTTGTGAAGGGAGCGTGCGGTGCGAGGAGGGAAGGTAAAAAAAATGCAAATTACTCATATCCCCCTGAAAATGTTAAGCAATACTTCTGTATCTTTACATTTTATGAAATTTATCTCCATACCCGTCAAATCTGCTAACAACCATCATCTGGGGTGGAGTGATGGCAATTCTCTACCCACAACTGCTTGTAGTGTCACCAGGGAGATGCAGCTGGTTCAACAAGCTGTGTGGACGGAGATCTGGACTTGGCCTTGCCTTCACAGGTGTGGGGTGTTGCTATGGAGGATTGCAAGAGATTGTTTGGCTGCCAAATTGTTGTTGAAGAGAAAAAAAATATTCTGGTATGAAGTTGAGTGTCCCCTTCAGATGCCATGGGCAGCAATCTTCACCTGTTAGGCCAGGAAACTAGGAATGTCATCTCACCCAAATGCAGATCCCTCAACAACCAACCTCTATCAGCCAGAACCTCACCCTCTGGCTACTACTTGTGAAGCAGCCCCACAGGGGGGAAGACAAAACAACTGAGTCTCTCCTCAGTTAAGTGACACTGCACTATGTCTGGAAAGCTAGAAACAAGATCA
The DNA here is from genome assembly GCA_022559845.1 of Amorphophallus konjac. Taxonomy (NCBI): domain Eukaryota; kingdom Viridiplantae; phylum Streptophyta; class Magnoliopsida; order Alismatales; family Araceae; genus Amorphophallus; species Amorphophallus konjac. The sequence continues at coordinate 6,916,045 of CM040120.1, forward strand.
TATTCCCCTTCATCTGATCAGTAGGAAAATTGTCACTGACTCAATAGCTACAGATCATCTGCATATTGTTGGTGTGCCCAATGCTTCTTGTAACCAAGTGCTTGGGTTGGGAAGCACCTCCCCAAGGAACCCTTAACCTGAATTTCGATAGAGGCAATGGATCTTTTTTAAAAGACAGGGAGGCTAGAGTAGGGATAGTGATCAGGGATTTCAGAGGCCCTGAAAGGTTTTGTTTGAAAAGGCATGGCATCTGCCATGAAAGCAGAAATGACAGCTCCCCCTCCTAAGTATCCAGAAGCTACAAGAGGGTTAAGTGGTGGAAAGAGACAGCATCAGATCATCAATGCCATGAACAATCCATTGATGATCCCCAGTCAAGTTCAGACACATTCCTAGGGAAAGCAACAACATAGTGGATTGGCTAGTTGAAGAAGGTAGGGAGGCCAAGTTTTCGACTTCCTGGTGTTCCTGCCTTCCAGGAGATCTTTAGGAGCTCTACATTTCAGATAGGCCTACTTCTTGATTTTTTTTATTTTTTATTTAGTTGTGGGAGTGGGGGATCTGATCATGAGTTTAGACAGATGAAGATCTGATCATGTGTTTAGACAGATGAAATTGATTCAAACTTATAATCCTCTATAGCACCGAACTTAAGTTTATCTTTTTTTCTTGCCATGTAATTTTCAAATTAGACAGAAAAAAGCAAAGAAATGAGAGGGGATGAGAGGTGTAAGTGTAACATTGTTTCTCCTGGGACTACACTTATTGCCAGCCAACTAATAATTATCTTATCGCTTTTATCTTGGATGGTCAGAGAGGTCTGACTCTAAACTTAAATTTGGTTCTTCTAAACTTGAAATGATTGAACTTAATTTCAACTTTATTTGTTATATATTTGATTTTTAGAAATATGACAAATGAAACAGCAAAAAAATATAACACCATATTGCATGCGATCGGTTGGTCACATATTTCCATAAAAAATAACAAGTTTATATAAATATCAAAAAGTTTAGATTTTATTTTTTTAGAAACAATATAGCAAATGGCTCTCCCACACCATTAGTTCAATTATCCTGTGGTTTAGATCAAATATTCTAGGGTTTTTTTCTTTTTATCTTAAGCTATTTATTTCAGTGGCCATGCCTTTTTTGTGCATGATAAAATACTTGTTCCCTCTGATGCTTCAATATCAAATGTAAAAGCCTCTTCATAGGACCTAAGATGTAATTGTCAATTGACACAAGCTTTTCCCATCAAAATTTGACTCGATCAATAAACCCCTCCTCTTCCCTCCAACTGTTGACACAAGAAGGCCCCAGAAAATGCTTATACCCTCCTCATTCACTGGTGGGAGGGGCTACAACTTGATGCAAAAAGACTGATATCTAAAATCAAGAAGAACCATGTTCTTCTACCAAACATCAAACATTTTGTTTCCATTAGCTTTGAAACTAGTAATATCCAAATCTGAAGTCTCTTGTTGTTTCCTATATGAGAGACCATGGTCTGTGTGAGAGACCAGCACCTAATTTAGTCACATATTCGAAACTAATTGAAGGTAAATACCTAATATTAGATTGTGTGAACTTTCTGAATGGATTATTATTTTGGGATGAGATTAGCTCCCTAACAATTGATGTCAAAGCCCATTTCTCTCACATTTATGAAAAAACATGCATACATCTTCAAGACCGACCCAGTGGGCCCAAAGGGTGCCTAAACATCCTAGAGTATCCTCCATAAATAGGGAGAGATTTATTAGGAACTTTATGAGAGACCATAGTTAGTATGAGAGATTAGCACCCAATTTAATCTCATATTGGAAACCAATTGGGGAGGGTAGGGCCTAACAACAGAGTGTGGACCTCCCAAATGATTAATCGTTTAGGGCCACTTTGATAAAAGGTGGGTTAGGGGCGAGTACGTCACCCCGGATGGCCCAACTCATCCCGGGTGACTTACTCCACCCTTTTACTTAGATTCAAAAAACTCAAGTTTATCTCTAACCGACCCTGATTAAAGAAAAAAGAGTTAAATAAGAATAAGTCATCTCACCCTGGATAACCCACCTTAACCGGACTTACCCCTTTATCAATGTGACCCTTGAATCAAAGTGGCCCTTGAGGATGGAACCAACTCCCTAACATTTTTTAATAATCCAGACAACCCCAACTCCTTGAGCAACAAAATTATGGAGCCCTTCAGAAGGCACCGCACCAATGCAAAATGGACACAAACAATGTGGAGAGTAGTCCCGTGTGGAAACTGGAAACTCACATCCGCTTTTCACCTCTTCAAGCTCCATTACATCCCAACCGTCAATAATTACATAGCCCGGCAACTCAGCTATTCATCCGATTGCCAAGCATCAAATGTAGGCCTGTCAACGGATACGGATATTATCCGGATTTGTTTCGATTCGTATTCATTTTTTTGGATACGGATAATATCCGAATTCGAATCGGAGCGGATACGGATATTATATTATTCGCTTCGAAAAATATTCGTTCGAAATATTATATATCATATAATACATATTTTTAAATAATGTATTATAAAATAAATGATATTATAGAGAAATTTAGATATTTTATAGTTGTATTTTAATTTAAAATTTATTATATATATTTTTGACATTTTACAATTATATTTTATATACTTTTAATATTTAATATTTATATTTATATACTTTTAAATTTGAATAGGATAATTCAGATTTTAAAACAGAGCGGATACAAATAGTGAGATATTCGCTTCGTATCCGAGTCAAATCGGAGCGGATCAAAATCGAATAATTCGAATCAAAAAACGGAACGGATACGGATAGTCATATATTCGCTTCGTATCCGCTCCGTTGACAGGCTAAATCAAATGGAACTTCTGACCCTTAAAAATTCTGTTTATCGAGCACCTTACTAATCCTTCACATGAACAGTCATGCAAATGGGCTGCAGCATAACAAAAAAGAGTGGAAAAAAAAATACTCCCTTTACACTGCACAGAGCTCCACCCAACTCCTCGTTCTACATGAACGATGGTAGTAAGGCCCTAATGGTGTTGGATTGTTCTCTCGTGGCCAGAGTTTTGTTGACTTCTAATGTAAAAATGAAAGGATAATAATCGTGAAAAATGCATGTGATTTATCCAATAGGATCGTATGAGTTCTAACTTGTCCCGTTTTGGATCAGTAAATAAAATTAGTTAGTACAATTATAGACATGGCATGCACTACCACGTTCGATCAACTCCCACATCACAATTCGTGGAAACCATGCAAGATAGGAAGAACCTAGGTTTATAGGGACGACTGCCCTGTCCCTGTCCCTGGAATAAATGCGATATAATGCAGTACCATACATGCAGACGTGAGTCCAGATGTCTAAACAAAAACTGAAATTTCAAGTGATCTCAGAGTCCTGTAGATATTCCAATCTTTTTTCTTTCAAGTTAAATAGCCAAACTTTGCTTACAATTAAAAGCAACATACTTTTGAGCAATTTCTAAAACATGCATCACGATGATTAAATCAAACAAAACAAAACATTCTTCAACAGGCAAATGCTACAAAAAAATTAGAGGATTTTTAGCTTTGCTTAATACTGCGGGCAAAAGAAGAGTCTAAAAAAATTTATCAGAAAACAATGAGCATCAAAGAGAACTATGGAAACACGCATCAGCAGGCCTATCCTGCGATGACATTGGAGAAAGATTGAACTCTGCATGGAGGCAAAAACGAGGTTACAAAAGGTTTTGATCATCCTCTCGCAACTCCCACCATTCATATCTCGAAGTGAACCGCTCCAACATCGGCAGACTTTGCCACAGTCAACCGGACTAGTACTGGGTACTCAAATTTACAATATAAAAATGCCCGTGGGCAATAAAAAAAACAGAACTGCCAACCTGATCTGGAAAAAAACAGGAAACACTAGTCTAATATGTACGCTGAGGATCAAATCTCCTCCTCCCTTCCCTTTTATAATATGGAGTTTCATCAATTGTGTTTCTGACATAATCCACGAAGGGCTGAGGTGTATGAGGGGATGATGGACTGTCATAAGCACGGCGATGCTCTGGTGTCAAAGATCCTGCCACACCTGGCACAGGTAAATGCCATTGCTCCGATGGCCTAGAGCTGTTTGGTCTCTCTAAGAATCTTAGGAAGATCACAACAGTCAGTATCAGCAGAATCAAACAGATCAATACAGCAGCCCATAAGAATGTACTTCGTCCTTCAGGTGTTGTTCTTTCTCCATCATCATAGCTCACACTGACCTCAGCAATCTGACCTGTAAACACAGCATTGAAATTGTATTGCAGTCAGGATTGTTTCTTGAACAGTTACCTTAACCTTTATCCATCAATGTTGCCAAATGGTATCAACAAGATAGATGCAAATTGAATGACATTGAGACCTGGAAGCTCACCTTCCTACAACTAATAATGGAAATTTTTAATTTCTAAATTTTAAAGAATAACACAATATTTACTCGAGTAAAGAGAGCTCAGGACATAAACAAAGAAAACCATTTGTTCACGTTGCAAGACCACTATTGTATTTAACTATACTGCTTTCGATAACATTGGGATTGACAATAAATAAGAAATTAAATGGTTAATAAATTCTGATATCCCATCCTTCTCTTGGGGTATATTTGTTAAAATAATTACAAAAGAAATGTTTATTAATAATCACTTCCAGAAGGCAAAAAAAATTGGTAAACTGGTCATTGGACATGCCACACAAGCATGCCATCACTTTCAATGGCTGATGTCAGTTTCGGCCAAAACCGAGACATGTCACATAAGCATGTCATCACTTTCAATGGTTGATGGCAGTTTCGGCCGAAACATATCGATTTCGGCCCTGGACGATCCGGGCGAAACTGAACACCAACTCCCTTGCAAAAAAATATATATATATATTTTATTTGGTTTCGGGCTGAAATCGAAACCGATACTGTTTTGGTTTCGGATCCGACCGAAACTGATACTGTTTTGGTTTTGGACCCGACCGAAACCAAAACCGAAACTGCCATCCTTAGCATGTGAAGACTAAACAATCAGCCAGTTATGTTTTCTCCCCCTTTTTCTCCTTTGGCAAATTAAAGTTGCAACACATCGATAGACTCAACGTTGACAGTGCCAACATCCCCAGCTGTTTTTCCAGACTAAACAACAATAGTGTTGACTCCTGAATTCAGCAAAGACACATTGGAGTATGGTGCAACCAATGCCAGGTTCAATTTTTGGTAATGTCAACACCCGATGGATATGCAATATGCCCAAATAGGGCTATTCTGTATGAATAACCTAGTGCCAGTACCAAACACATATCCCTCTTCCTTCCTATTCCTCTAAAGTGTTTGCTCTACCCCTTAACAAGCTATTATGCATCAATGCAGGGAATCATTGTCAGCTTATACACTTTCCTCTTCATCTGACAACTTGTGGAGTGTGGACGTAGGAAAGCATTATCATCATCCTCTTCCTTCTCACCGCTGGTCTGGCTCCGACTATCCTTTTGCCTATGGATGTTGCGACATCAACATCCCTTCTCTTCATTGCATTTTTCTTCACCTTCTTATCCCTTGCCTTCATCACATTTTCCTTATTCTCCTTGTCCATTGCATGGTCCCTTTTGTCATTTTTGTTGAGAATCCAAAGACCAGTGACACATGAAATCTACTACTCAGTCGCATGCAAACTTTCCCCAAAGTTGTAGCTCATATAGCCAAATTTATTCTTATCAAACTATAATTTTTGTCATAGTCAGCAGAGATTCATGAGATGTGGATGCTGTACGGAGGAAGAACTTCCTTTACTAATTCCGAATTACTACCATTCAAACCTTTCTCACCATCAAGGGTGGATCGTAAGCATTGATCAAGTAGCTTAGGTGGGAAAAAAATTCAAAAACAAGATAAACAGATGAATGTATATGTTCCTAATCTCCCGCATGCACCCATCTTTCAGGACACATGCAGTACTCATAAAAATTGGACTCTTTTCTGCTCCTCTCTACTTGCACATTGGTTGTTATGCCTCTGGGTATGTCAGTTTCATCACAGTCACATGTGTCGCTAAGCTCTATTGGGAAAGGAATAGATAACATTGCCACTCAGCTAGCATATCAACGTTTATACATGCATTCAAGGATGAAGATAATGAAGGTACTGGGTTTTTCTGTCTATGCAGTGAACGGATGTAATGGTGTGTTTTCACTTCGTGCTGCAGAACACGCTAAATTTCAATATAATGTAGGAAATGTGCCCATGGCTAAGTAGTCTATGTAGCTAAGTATGAATGGAATGAATATGTGAATGGTGAAAGGTATGAATACATAGGTATGACTGTATGAACAAGGAGTTTTCCCTTGCCTCTGGAAAGATGGTGGCAATGAAGAAATTAAAGTTGCCCTTCTTGAGTTTATTTCCACCTCGTCAATGCCACACTCAGCAATGACAACACTGAAATTACTCCAGCACTGATGTGTTAATTGAATGCTTACATAGCATCTCCTAGCTTTCAGGTAACTCTTGGGAAGTGATCATTTGAAATAATATTTTTAGAATAATAAATTTCCCTTTGTGAAGGTCCGAGAAAGATATGCATACATCTTCATCTTTGTGTTTCTTGGATAAGGATTCACATCCTCAATTTAGGATGAAAAAATTGACACAATCTTTCAAACCTCATTGCCCAATTTTCTTCTATGCATTCTGTATTTATGCCTGATGTAATATTACATCATCCATACTATTATCAAAAAAAAAAGTCAATTGCTAGATTTCTCAATTATTTAATAGAATTTTTTGGGGGAAAAAAGCTTAATCCTATAACCAAAGCCAAAAGCCTATCCCTCCTTTCTTCCCAGCAGATTGCTGTCTTTCTTCCCTCCCAAATTCCTCCCTTTCCATGCCGACACTACATAAATTTTACTCAGTTTAGATTTTGATAGAAAGCATATGCGGGTTATATATTTTGGCAGTTGCTAGCATATTTCATTTAACAGAATTTCGAGGTACAAGATTAAAAATCTTGTGAATAGATAAGGAAAAAGATAGACCTGCTACTTAAACAGATATTCAACCTCTTGTATCCCTACGGGATATTTTTAATTGCCAGTAACTGTTACCAGACGAGGATCAAAGAAATACCTGTAGCTAGAAGCATAATGGTAATTTTATCTGTGAATCTGACACCTTGTCGGACTTCCACCTGCAAGAATGAAAAAGATTAGCCAAGATGAAAGACAGTGCCAGAAATAGCATGGAAGGAGGGGGAAGTAAAAAGTTCACCACCACCTCATATTTTGTGCATCCTATGATCCCAAGGTTCTCTGTTTGGACAGGCTTCACTGACAGCTGATGTCTGGAGTTCCAATGTATTTCCACATCTAAAAAAGGGAAATTTAGCAAAGAAAAGGAGCATTATCATCAATAAGAGACATCTGAAGATGTACATAAATTTTGAACATGAAGAACCTGTATTTCCTGTAACTGTTATGTGCGTCTTGTTGCAGCGCCGTGTTAAATTCAACTGCATTGATTTCACAGCAAAAGAACACATTGAATATCACTTTTGTTTTCCTCAAATATTAATAGAAAAATAAAAAACATTTTGCCATCATATACCTCGTTAGCTGAAACAGAAAATCCTCCAATAAAAAGAGCACGAGCAGATCCAGAAAGATTTGGGTATCTTTTAGGCGAAGCAATGAGTGAAACAGTTAAAATTCCATTGCTGCCAGTAGCCATGAATTCTACACCTTCCTCTTTGAACTTGGATAGAGAATTCCTCAGGTAGTTTGGTGAATATGGGAAAAGAATGCAATATGAAATGCCAGTAGAATTATCACTCCATGGTTTAACATAACTGTGGTTCACACCCCCCCAACCAAAAAATGCCATAAGAAACATTATCATAAGATGAAATATATTCCACTCTGCAAACCATGTAGGGAATGGCATGATAAAACTTACCCAATAAAAGATGGATCCACCCTGCAGTCATAATCCACTTCAAGCCCACTTCCATTGGTATCAAAGATGCGGTCAAAGAGATCACTTTTTCATGGAGGTGAAAATGTGAAACCATGTTAACAACTACATTTTCATAGAGTACATGCTTACAGACCATGAAAAACATGTGCACAATTGAAGAATTATTATTGCATTTAGCCTAGATGATACTACGGATAAATTAGTTCAGTAACTGAGACGCCAACCATTGACACAATTGAAAAAAAGAGGAAAAGATTATCTCCCAAGTCATATGTCCAAAATGAAAGCCCATTTCAGGTTAAATTTGAATAGAAATTTCAACTTGAACATTGAAATTTACCCTTCTAAGAATGCAGTCTTTCTTACAGGTATTAGAATTAGCACACAGATCTTGCGATCACACACACAAACAGGGGCATCCTACAATACAGTGAGTCATGACACTAAGATACTTTCTTATTTGAAAGTCACCACACTACCAAACAACATATGTAAAATGAAGTCTGACTAAATTTAATGCCAGCACTTTAACAATATATATATATATATATATATATTCAAATATATATATTCAAAGAAAACAAACAAGTCATCATCTTTTTTGAAATAAACCTGCAACAACATTATCCTGCTCTCTACAGTGAGACTACGAGGGAGAGTTGAGGGTTCAGTCACAAGGCTTTCCTCAAAAAAACAATATTCTTTGTCTTTGCTTGATCCTTAATCCTTTACCCGGTAAAAAAAAAGGCCTTCACATCTATATCATTCTAAATATGGAATTATTATAGCCAACATCATTGTCATCTAGAACTAGAGTGCATAATTGATGCTAAGCTGAATAATTATAACAAGTAAGAAGTAAAACAAACTTCAAAATTGCAATTAACTGACCAGTCTCTACAAACCTGAAATGTACAGAGAACTTGTATCCATTTGTAGGAAAAGGAACATTCGTTAAAATCTCTTCTGGAGGATTCACTGTAACCAGATCCATCTTTAGTACTGTAGCTGTTGTTTGCAGTCTAAAATTTGGACCTTCGAAGATCACTGGCCAAAAATAGCACAGGGCAACACCAGAATTATTAAGTTCAATAAAAAATAGAATACTTATGATCATATTGCAATTCTAATCCAATACCTTGAGTTACACCTTCACGGAGAGCATGGGCTTCACCAGAAAGTCTGTTGATAGTAATCAAGCTTTCATTGGTGCTTAACCATCGTCCTGATGTGAGGTCATTTATTCCTAGAATATGAGCAGCCATGTCATCATCAATAAAACTACATGCATGACAGCAACATGCTACTGTTCCCTAGCAAAAGGATTTTAGAATGCTAAAAAAAAAACCAAGAAAAATGGTGGGATATTAGAAAGGGAAAAGAAATGAATGCTCCTATTCTTTTCAAGGTAAAAAACCGTTGTCCTGTCTAAGTGACTGGCAATTCACCTTATCCAATATGATCACTGGTTGTGACAGAGAACCCCTCCAGTTATGTGCCGACCTGAGCCGACAAGCCCTGAAGACTTCTGCTATGAGGTCCTAACGGACATTAAAGCCAAAGTCATCACCTAAGTCCTAACATGAAAGATTTCTTGGCACTTAAGTGTGTGTGCCTTAAACCTTCTAATGGAGGGTTAATATATAACCTAATAGGCCTGATCTTATAAGGATTAGAGATGAACCATGATATGTCAGATTTGATAACCTTGGATTATGACCACCATGGACCGAAGGTTCGTAATATCTTGGTTTCCATAAGATTTTAAGGCCTATACCCCTGAAAAGATTGTGCCATTTTGCAATAGCACCAATGGACTAATTGTTTTGACTGCAATTACATGACCAACTAAAGGAGCCCTCATGCACTTCAAAACTCGATGTTGTCATAGTAATTATTGTGAACTTCGATGTTGCAGAAGACCATACAATTGTATGACCATAAGGCCATGCTACTTTGCCTCATTTTTCTTCTTTTAGTTGGAATGATGACCAACACTTGCTTTCTCCTTTACAACCGTGGGTCCTTCAAGGTAGGGTACCAGGGATACTTGCTCATTGTGACCAATTTGACCACATAAGGTAGTCCTTACAACCATGGAGATTATGGTCTAGTCTCCAACTTTATGAATCATAGGACACTGGGTGAAGTCTTACCTGTGTGACACAATTTTGCATACTATATGGCCTGACATGTCCTTTACCCACCTGCCTTTCAGGATGGTTGTCAAGTCTAAGACACCTACATATAGATACAGATATATATATGTATCCACAAACAACAACAACAAAGAATCTAATTTCAAAGCAGAATATTCTCAATACAGAAGGAAAGCTTTACCATCTCCAGTTATACTGAATTTCAAGACATGACCAACATACAGAACTGGATTCTTTGGATATAACTGAGCACCAACTGAGACCTGGTCATTGATATAGCAAAAAAAAAAAAAAAGTTAGATAATCATCAAACTACTGTTGCACCATGATTTGCATGATGTTCCCCAAGTTTCTCAGGTACAAATAACAAGCCAGGAGATTTTGAAATTAAATGCTTGTAATCCTAAATAATATTCGATATTTGTACACAAGATCAGAAAAGGAAATACCAAAATGTAGACAGACTTCTCTGGATTATGGTTGATGGATATCTTAACAAGAGCCACACCACGATCTTTGGCCTTCACATGTTTAGTGAGACAACAATGAAAAAAATAAAGAAAATATTCAAACTGTAAGAGGACAAGCCTTCATATTTTCTAAACTGCATACACTAAAATACAACGAACAATTACCTGAAGATGCAGAACATCATGGCCAAGACTTCTATTATCACCTCTTGGTACATGGATGGACACAATGTTCGGATAGTTTGTCTCAACATCTAGTGGGACCACACCATAAGCCTCAAAGAAAGGGTACCCTGTGAATGAGAATAGGTATAATGGATTTGGCTACTTAATCCTGCAAATAAAAATGCATGCGCTCAAGTAATCAAAAGGTCTCAGTGTTTACCGAAATCATCAGTATAGCCAATAACTATGTCAAGCCTATCATTAGATGAAAGGTAAGCAACATGAGAGGGCGAACTTCTTGTTGTTGCTCTTACTTGAGCCACCTAGCCAAAAAATAATATAAAAAAAACATAAGGCTTCATATCGCTCCAAGACCAGATTACGAGTCTAAATAAGCAGGTACAAGGTCTATTGAAAACAAAGTGATAGCAGTACTGCACTACAGGATATAAGTTTGTTTAAGTTGCAAACATTTAAAAAAGGAAAAAAGAAAACAAGAAATCAATTTGGCAACAGAATCTCAGGTATGTAACCACATCAACAGTATAGTAACTGCCTAATTGGTACTCATACAGGTGTATAAGCAGTGCAGTTTGAGCCTCAATTTACACATCATATTCCTAGGCAAGCCCCTCACTACTGTCAGTTCCTATACATGTAGGCATCATCCAGTATGCCTTGTTATTTGGAAGGGTACCACTCTGCCCAGGTATGCATCTCCAAGAGAGAAGCCAGCCACCAGCTCAATGCCCAAACCTAAGATGCTTTGGTTTAAATAGGTAATTGCTTATAAGTTAATGAATCCTGCTGATTTGTTCATTACTACATATCTTTTGGTTGTAAGTGTGAAGTCACTACTACAGTTGTGATCAGATAGCAAGTTCAAGAGATCCAGAGTAACAGAGCTAGAAGCAACTTCCACGCCAAAAGCGATTGGTCACCACTTTCAAAGATAATTTTCTTTTATCTGGGACACGCAAAAGTATGAATTTTGCTGTGTTCTCCATTTAGATAAAGTAGTTTGTTCCATTACTGATGTATGCTCGTTCCAGGTGTGCTTTCTTCACTTACATATTCCATGTGGTTAGTCTTTAACTATTTTTGTTTTTGCAGGCCCCCAAAACTCTGTGACTATGCAGCAATAATGATGCGCAAGACATGGAGCAAAGTCAGCATGATCAAGGCCGGAGTTGGGATCATCTCGCATAGGGTAGTGTCTGATACATTCTTTGTTCACCAATTTCCACTGTGCCTTTGAAAATGTAGTAAATCTTATGTGTAAAGATGGTGGGGTGTTTCTGAATACTTTAAGGCACCTCTCTCATTCATTGGCATACTAAGAAACAAGCAGTTGTTACTAGACCTAGGACTGTGGCTTATACATGATACTTATGCTGAGATTGTTTGACTTCGTTGCCTTCTTCTTAATCAATACATCAGTTCTTCCATCCTACCCTATTCTACACTGACAACGGAGTGCTTTGCAGATTGTGTGGAATACGGCCTTCCACGAACAGTTGAAGCACAAAGGAATGCCATATCAGATCTTGACTTCATCTCAGAAGGTTGAAGAGGAGATCTCAAAGAGACCTCGGAGAGATCTCAGAGAGATGGAGAATAGCAGCCAAAGATCATGAAAATTTTATACTTAGAAAATGACATTTAGCCGTTCAATATGATTGAATTGACACAATAATATCAGCATAAGGTAAAAACATATTTACAGATATACAAGGATTGCTTCCTCGGATCTCAATGCCATCTCAACATGTTAGAGAGCTCCTCCTCTATCATCCTCATCTCCCCCTCCCCTTCTCTATCCCCTCCTACTCCTCCTCTATCCTATTCCTCCCCCTACTCCTCCCCCATCTCCCTCTTATTCTTGATCTTAGCAAAGATTCTATCTCAGGACCATTAGAGACGGACATCTCAGAGTTCTCATAAGAGATGACAAACCATGTGAAATACTATGGGACTAACTGTCACTTCATCCACCAATCCAGTCTTCCTCATGTTTCACTTGTTGCATGGGTTGCTGGCCTCACCAAGCCCTAGACAACACCACACTTCACTAGATTGGTTGAAAATTGTTGGTGTATGATCTCCCTGAGTTTGAGAGGGTCTATTATAGTGTTGTATGCAAGGTTTGCCTGACCAGATTGGTGATCTGGATCGAATCCGGTCTGGTCTGATGCAGTACAAGATGGTCTAACTCAAGACTCAAACCAACTTGAAGCCACTCCGGCCAATTCGGCTGTCTTGGTCCAACCCAGGCAGACCAAGAAGGCAAACCATGGTTGTACATATAGCATATTGGTTGTGTAGGACGTATACACATGATGTGCTTAGGTGCCGTGACACACCTTAATAGAAGATATCCTATTGATTCTTGCAAATATGGGTGACTGGCTGACTGTTCTCATCAATAACAGTATTCACGGGGATCAATGCATTAATGTGGTCTAGGAAATTCACTTTAACAAATCTATAATAGATTAATAGTTAGGCCATTCATGCTTTGTTTGTTCAGAGGGCATAGGAACATGCTCTGAAAAGGTACAAGAATTCTATATCCAAGATGATTATATGGCAGATAAGAAGCTGTTTACACTATGGTGGCAATGATGATGCCATCCATGTCCTTCTACATCACTATGAGGTGGTAACCTCTGTTTCCTAGATGCCAATTACAAGATTCTGTCTAACCAGGCCAAAGAGTATATCCATAGCAATAATGTTTGTCCTTTTCCATTTTAAATTTTGAAGAAGGATGTTGTGAAGTTCCTCTAATGCATGTACAGCACTACAGCTCCCTCTAAGCCATGCGAGACACTGTGGAAAGCTTCATTTGGCTTTAATGTGTTCATCCAGATATGAGTCATATGACAACATCATGGTTTGGGAAAATAAATCAGCACTCTTGAAAGCATTCTACATGCAAGTTACTGGCTTCCTTCCTCGCTGGATAGAGAAGCCAAGCAGTATAAGCAAGGTCAGAGAATGCCTCAAACTCCTGGAAGGCTTGTGTTTGAAGCAAGGAAGGCAGAATCGGGGATCGGGATCGGATCGGCCGGTCCTAAAACAATCAGAATCAGTGGGATCGGCCGATCCCGGACCGATCTCGGACCGATCCCGGCCGAGTCAGCTGGTGGCTAGGGATACAAATGTCCAAAAATTCAAAAAAACTTCCAAAAAAACTGAAAAAATGGAAAAACTGTTATTACATAGTTCTATATCAAATTTAATGTGAAATAGTTGACATATGCTCATCATTTCATGAAATAGGTGGCATACTCAAATGATGTAAGAATTCCATGAGATAGCTACCTTTCATTCATTGAAGGAGAACATTGAAAGACTTTTCTACATATTGTACATAGTAGATTGGTAGCCAATAGATACGGAAACAGCTAATACAATTTTTGAACCTGGTTTCTTAACAAGAAAAAAAGGAAATTAAACAGATTAGATTATTTTTGAACTTGCTATCTAATGATGACTGTTAGAGAATAATTCATATTCATATTAACATATGAATCCTTGGATCTTAATCTAAAGAATATGGAGTAAAGAGCTGAATTGCCCTAACTTAGGCTGAATTTGTGCATGCAACTGTCTGTTTTGAGCTTGATGTAACGACGCTGGTATTTTTGTTCTACGTTTTTACTTGAAACAAGTATAAAATAAAGTATACTGCTATTTCTGTTAAGGAATTGCTATTTCCTTTAAAGTTTTAAGTTTATCTTTAATTGGAGATGTTGGGAAAATACCTTTGCCCGTGTGATCGAGTATTCAGAAGGAAAAGAACCCTCAAGATATGTACGTGGTGCAAGTCTGAATTTTATTACTAGACTTGGAGAGGAAGGAGCCTAGGAGAGTGAAAGAGAAGAGAAGAACGTGAAAGGATGTGTGTGAGAGAGTGAAATCCCGGTCAAAATGTCCCACGAACCAAAGACCCTTGGTTGGCATTCCCCCCAAAACTTTTTTTTGAAATTCAAATGGGACCATGGGCGGGATCGACCGGAATCTGCCGGGATCGGCCGATCCGGCCCGATCCCACTGTTGGATCGGTCCATTTTGACTCGGGATCGGGTCGGTTCGCCTAGAAACCGATTGGATCGGCCAATCCGGGCCAATCCGATCCGGCGAACCATGGTTTGAAGAACTATTGAGGTAGAGAGAGATAGAGAATGCTCCACAAGAAGTACTGCAATTGCAACTCTAATAGCCTTGCGTGCTTTCAGAAGCAGGTAGGAGGAGGTCTATGAGGATCAAGGACCCAACCTACATAAGTAAATGGGAACGTAAATGACAGCCAAAAATCTGATAATTCATCCATCTCTGAAGCTCACAGAAAGGACCAGGGTATAAATTGTTTGAAGTTTTTGAATTCACAAGGATATTGTCCATGTTCACTTCATTCATTTCAGGATTAGGAAATATCACACTATCTCAAACATCTAGAAAAAGTGACCAATGGCATGGTTTCTCAATATTTTGTATAGAATGTTTGAGAAAATGCTAAGCCTAAACTCAGTCTACATTTTCCAAGCTGAACTTCTAGAACAATATGTCTGTGTAGACATGTCAAAATCAGATCCACAATGGCAAATCCATGTATACATTAATTGCTCTCTCATTATTTAGAATTAATTTGGTCACTAACCAAAGGTGGTCACGTGATCAGCACATGAGCACTGAACAATAACCACTAAAGATACATCTGTAAGAAAATTATGTGAATAACTTCTATGTACTTTGTCCAATGGACAGCAACCAACCACCATGCAGGTACAAATCTCTGATGTCTTCCATCAGGGAAGAAATGTATATGTGAAAAACAGTAAGAAATATGACAAGGAAGCTACAGAACTTTTTCACAATAGAATACAAAAGCAAAAATAAACTGCATCAGTATTTGTTTATCAATCAGCCTTCGCTATGGGAGGAATATACATTCTTACCTCCGCAATTCTGACACAAGCTGCAACTTCAGACCTTCCAAATTCATCTTTCGCCTGAATACAACCTAGAATTTTACTCCCGCTCGTTTTTATTTTTGCTCCAGCAATGACAATAGAATCCTGTTGAACAAGGTTAGCCTTTCCACAAGATGTCAACAAGGAATACATAATACTTGGTTTCCTGCTATGCGAGTCTGGTTGCCTGTATGATTCAGGTCCCCCTGGCAAAAGATCCGTCGTAGTGTAGAAAGGAGGAAGAACCCAAGTTATTGGCATCCCAAGAGCAAGAGGAAGCTCAGGCACCACTCTTAATGATTGAGAAGCATTAAAATACATTGGCTGTGAGCGGCCAGCAAAATCGCATGAAAATGAAACAGACACCTTTGTTCTGCCTTCAGATCTGTACATGACAGGAAAGCACTTTGATGAACATGACCCTTTTCCATATCTATAAGACAAGTTCAAGATTCCAATTTTTGAGATAAATTAGAACATAAATGTTCATAAAAGGTGCAAAACCAAAGCTAAGGACTAATTCTTGCTAGAAGAATACAATCTTGTTTATAAAACAAAATAAGAAATCAAATCATCCTTTAACCTATAGCTTTAAAAGTCAAACATACATTTCTCAGCTTCTTTGCTAAGATCAAGTGTACATTGGAAACCAGATATGAACATTAGTTTCAAGCAGAGTAACACCATCTACTTATAAATACAAAATGTATACACAAAGGTGGCATATGGATAAAAAAAAAAGATAGCATAACCTAACTAGAAGATATTAATATTTGGAGAAGGAAATGATAGGTTGAGAGTCTTAAATGCAGAGGGCAAAAAATAATTATTAAAAGGCAAGTGTACTACAAGGTGTTGAGTGTAGATGGCAGAAACAAGGCAGTAGATAAATATATCATCCTTGGGAGGACTAGGTGAGTTTTCAGCAACTGTTGGTGTTGTCCAAAAGGTAGGAATGAGAGGATATGAACAGAACAAGGAGAAGAGCGAGGAAAACCTTACTGCCATTGTGGAAGGGAAAAAATGTTGGGACTTGAGCCCCAGGGGAAAACAATGAAATTTAGGACTGGAAAAAAAAAGGGGGGCAGCGAGCCAGAGGAAATGTTACAGTTGCTCAGCCCAGTGTTGCCTCTCCATCTCCTTCCACTATGTGATGATCAACAAGCTGTGCTGAGTCTGCCGTCCTAGGCTTGTCCTTAAATGGCATTGCATACCCTACAGCAGATCATCTTAGTAGGCCAAAAAATAAAAAGGTGGGATCAGTTGAATTCGTCGGGATCAGGCGTGAGTTGACTGAATCACGGTCACCCAATCAGGAGTTCAGGACTGATTCAATCAATTCCCTTGGGAAGATTGCAAGGAATGCTATATCGGATCTCAGTTTTATCTGTGGAGTGTTGGAGAGAAGAGATCTCGAAGAAATCTCAAGAGATCAAGAATGATGGAAGAGATTTTGTATATAAGGTCCAAGTGTTCATGGCACTATGGTGAGTGGGGCCATGGGGGATGAAGGGAAGGAATGGGCTTCAAAGCCCTCAAGCTTGAATGAGCCAAAAGCAAACTGGCCGATCCAGGCCATTGTTGGCAGTTTCGGCCGAAACCGATACGTTTCGGCCGAAACGTATCGGTTTTGGCCGGTACCGATCCGAAACCGGACCAAAACACTGTAGCAGGTCCGAAACAATTAAAAAAATATTATTTAAATAGTTTCGGACGAAACCATTAAGAATTTCGACCGAAACTAGTCAGTTTCAGTCCGAAACTGGTCAGGATTATTACTTTTTTTAATTTTTTAACTGGTTTCATCCGGTTTCGGCCGAAACCGAAACCGATACCGAAACCGAGTCGTATCGGTTTCGGACCCGGCCGAAACCGAGTCCGAAACCGACACTGCCATCCTTGATCCAGGCGCTCAAATATTTGGGGGAGTTGCCCAAACTTTGCATAACTTTGGCTAGGTGTTTTGGCCATTTCAGATTTCAGCAAGCCAAAGAGACAAAGATTCTTGAGAGATTTCAAGAGATTCTTGGGAGATTGTAAACCATGGAAGCATGGGTTAAGAAAAAGAAGAAGAAAACTGAGCTGGATCGGACTCAATCAGGCAGAATTAGACTGATATCTATAGATCGGAATGGGTGATCCATCATGTTATTCTGTGAATGCTACTGTTTTAAGATGTACATGCATGATCTTTTATTGTTTTATTTTGTTTTTTTCTAAATGTGCAAGATTATTCTAGATTTTTTCCTCAAATTTTTTACTTTTCTGATTTTTATGATTTTTTTAAAATCAGGTCAATAATGGATTGGCCAGCCTGTCTTCCATTGGATTAATTGATTCTGCCGATCAGATCCAAATCAGATCAGATCAGGCCAATCCGACATGGGTGCCCGATACATCCTGCAATCCTTGGCTTAGCCAGGTATCACAGGGATTGAGTGCCTATAGTCATCTCATGATCTGATGGGGGCATCAACGGGGACAAGGCTAAACAAAATTCTCTCTCTCTAGCCTTTCGTAGAAAGAGAGGCTCTAGGTATGTGTCTGTTGGTCACGGAAAATATTCTCAAGAGCATCGCCTCTATAAATTTCTCATTGAACCTTTTGATGAAAAGGGGAAATTTATAAAGCTGCACATATGGGGGTTATATAAATAGCCGGTGTAGGGTTTATTCTGTGGCTGCACTTCGTATCAAACGATTTGGGTTCGAGTGCTGGACTTTTCCCCACTGACCGCAATCAATGTCGATTTACAACGGCGTAACGTCCGAACACCCTTGTTTAACTGTCAAAGAAATCTTAAGATCCTCTCTAAAGGTCCTGATACTGAGGGCAGACTTGCTTACATAGCTCAAAGATATGCACTTCGTAGGGGCCAAAGACATTTCTAAGTGCTAAGCAGGTTCCTGGACTACAAGGGTACTTTGGCAATTCTACCAAACCTAGAGGTATTTGGGTAATTTTACCAGGCCAGGGGCCTTTCTATAATTTTTGGGTTGGAGGGAGACTACGGTGCAATCACTGGCTTCCAAGGGCGCTAAGGCAATTTCCGAAAGGTTCTGAGGGTTATTTAGCCATTTCTGGATCATAAGAATATTTTGGTAATTTTACCAGACCCAGGGTAGATTCAGGATTTGAAACCACCCTTAGATGCAATGGTGGTTTGACGAGGCCCTTGAGTGGAAGAACGACGTTGGGTTTCATGGAAGACACACGCATTCAGTTCCGAGAGAGAAGGGTATATGCATAATTTTTTTATAAGTCAGGGTTCATTTGCAATTTTCCTTGACCAGCACATAAGGGAACATCTGAGTATGTGAGTACAATGTTGTCGACGAATTGTCAACTATACAAAAGAAAGGCCGCACTGACACAGGGCATAGCCCCAATTATAAAAAGTTGCAGAGTAAAACTGAAGGGACCTGAGCTCAGTGATGTTTCAGGGAGGTAGAAGCTCCCTGATTGCTTTGATTTTGTCGAAGCCAATTTCTATTCCCCAACATCTGACTATAAAGCTAAGAAATTTGCCGTTGGATACGCCAAAGGCGTATTTCATCGTGCTCATCTTTAATTGATACTGCCGGAGTCTTTCAAAAATCCGTCGCAGATCCTGCCTCTTGGTTTTGACAACCAAGTAATCAACATAGCATTTGACATGGTCGTGTAGTATTTCATCAAAAATCTTTGTCATAACCTTCTGGTAAGTAGCACCAGCATTTTTGAGACCAAACGACATTCTTTTATAATTGAAAAATCCTTCTGGGGACGAAAGGCTGTGTGATTTTTGTCTTTCACGATCATCCGGATTTGATTATAACCAGACGACCCATCCATAAATAATAAGGAAGCCAGAATTGATTTTCATTGATATCTAACATAATGCATGAAAGGATCATGCAATTAGGATATGCAATTATTTTTTTCCTCCATATCTCGTAATCATGTCTACCATGGTTTCAGTGATTGGGACTGGAAAGTCGTCTTTCGGGCATGTCTTATTTAGGTCTCTAAAGTCGATACAGACTCAGACTTAACCATTCTTCTTCTTGACTGGGACAATATTAGCAAGCCAGACTAGATATGTGCAAGGCTCTATAAAATCCACATCGAGAAGTTTGTTAACTTCCACATTTATTTTAATTCTAACTCATGCCGCATGCATCTTTGAGGCTACTTAATTGGTTTGATTGTAGCCAATATCGTCAATTCATGCTCGGCCACAGAGGGCTCTAGTCCGAGTATTTCTTTATATGTCCAGGCAAAGCAATCTTTATACTCTAAGAGTTGTTCATATGCTTGCCTTTCTTTTTCACTAAGGAGGGCACTTACAAAAATTGGTCGGGGGTCCACTGCATTCCTGAGATTGAGTTCAATTAACTCATACACAGTCGCCTGACCACCATCCTCAAGTTCGTGTGGAGTAGGCTGTAGGATGAAGTCCTTCTCATCATTGCCCGCCATGTGGACATCATAATATTCAAGATTATCAATGACCGCTGATGCCAAGGATTGCTCATCGTTATCTTCCGACTTCTCTGCCACGGTGACAGAATCCTCACCAGGGTTGAAATTGCTAAAAGAAGGCAACAACCCTATAGTGTTGACGACATAATACACTTGAGAGTACTCCTCTCGATCGTATCCAAGCCCTCGTGTCCTTTTTGGGGGAAAGGGGGCTGCCCTCGGACTTGTGTGGGATACCACAACTGTCGGAAATAATCACGTCAAGAGATTTCTTGTATTTGAGGGATTTTCCATTCCTGACTCATTTCTCTGATATATTCGGGCATATCATTCATTTCTTGAATTTTCTATTCCAGACTCATTTCCCTGATATATTCGGGCATATCATTCATTTCTTGAACAAGCTTCGGGGCTTTTTTATCCAAAACCCTCCAACCAAAGTCTTCGGCGGGCAGACCTTGTAGGACCAAATCCCGTTTATAGAAAATGATTGGCTTGGTTCTTTTCCTTCCCTTTGGTAGGAGACTATAAAAGTCTTCAATTGCTTTACTTTATGTTCTTCCCTATCAAAGGGGAGTTGTATACATCCTGGGGGCAACGAGATGCACTTGTCGATGGCTCGGTTAATGAGATTAGCGTCAAAATTGAACTCTCTCCTTTCAAGGTGAGCTGGTTTAGTTCTTCCAGCCTTGGCCTGAAGGTTAAGCCTGTGTAACTTTGCAAGGTCTCATTCACCACGAAGACTTCATCACCATCTTCTTCTTCTTCTAGAACCAACTTTGGTTTACCCTTGTTGTTTGCTTTGGGAGGTGCCAACGTTGGTTCCCCAAAGTATAATGGGACATTCATCAGATTACATTTGTTCGGACATAACGGGGCCTGATCGGCAAAAATTGTGTTGCTCCCCATTTTTTGTGTATTTGATGCACTGATGGAGAGCTGAAGGAACGACCCAATTTTCATACAGCCAAGGTCTTCCTAGCAACACTTTATACGACGTGTTGACTTCGATGATGTAAAAGGTGGCTTTTGTGACAAAGTCGCTCATGATTATCTCCACCTCCACCATGTCGAGGACATCCTCTGAATTCTAATTGAAGCCTGAGATCTTCACCCCACTTATCTTTTGTAGGTAAGGCATGAGATATAAGGATTGAAAGTCTTCAAAAGCATTATGTTAACGGACGCACCAGAATCAACTAGGATCCGGTTTATGCCGTGTCTATTTATCTTTCCTTGCATGTACAGGGGCCGGTTATGGCACGGGAGGGAAGCAACATGTCTTCCTCTGACAAAGTGACATTTGCCGCATATGCTGCATGTGCCTGAGCTTGCAATTCGATAGCCTAAGCCTCATAAACTTCTGGCTCTTAGAGTATCTTACGAGGGCTTCCCTCAACTCTTTGCTCCAAGCAAAAACCTCCCATATAGTAACGTTGGTTGGAAACAACTTCATATGTTGGATGATTTTGTGGTTAGTCCGAGCTTGAGCTTTTTCCAACAGAGGGATTATTTCTGCCAATGGATTGGGTTCATTGGACTTTTCTTTATTAAGAGGTGGTCACATTTCCTCTTGACAGTCCGATTCATCCCGAAACAAGGGGGCCATAGAATCTTCCTCTTGAGATTGTGATTTGGTGTTGTCCTTGCCGGAGGGGCCAACCTGATCAACAGACTTTTCCTGGATTGCTGAATTTTTTGGTTCGTCTTCCTCCTCGAAAGGATCGAACACGAATACATCGCCTTGTACTTCAACTTCAAGAATAGGACTGACTTCTTCCCCTCGGAAAAGTAAGACCCTCCTGGGCTCAGAGGAGCTAGTGCTCTTGCGAGTTGGGGGCTCAGGATTTCTTCCTTGCCCAAGACCTCACCCTCTACTGCATCCGCGATTTCGTTCTTCTGCATTGCAGCGTCTATAGGTAGCCACGGTAATCCTACGCTCAGGTTGGGTAGTGGCAATTTCATCTTTGCCATATGGTTGCGGCACACTAGGTGAAGGAATTGGCACCATGTTACAGGAAAAATCTTTCAACATTTCTTCTAACTTCTCGAGGGTAATCTCCTCATCCTTGTAGAAAAGGGAGACCTCTTCCGGGATGAGAAGTCGCTCATCTCTTAGTGCCCGTTGACGCATTTGCTGGAGCTAGCTCTTGAAGTGTGTTTTGCGGTCAAGTTACTCCCAGGGAATATATTTATCCAGAGAGATAGCCCTAGTTGGTAAGGAAGGAATATACTCTTCCAATTCATCAATCAATTTTTATAACTTTTGTACTGGGGATTCTTTGTGAGCTTCTATGGCAGCCATCCGCTCGATCTGCTTCTTCAACCTTCTTTATAGATTCTTTTTTTATGTTCCTCTCATGTTTCTTGACTTGCGCGACTTCTACCAGAGAAGGAGTTTCCGATTTTGGGGATGGGTGGAACATTCCCCCAGTATTGAAACTTCTACCTTGGGCTCTCGCCTTAGAGGGCTCAGGTCGAGTGTGTTTTTCTGAGGTCACTTTAACCCAATCACCTTCATGTTGCTGCTCTTAGAAAGTGGCATTGATTGTCTACTAGATTATTTCTGGCGGCAACTCTTGATATTCAATCATACAAAAGACTTAAAGGTGGGGAGCACCTGTGTTGTCCCAATTTTACCCTCTACTTGTTGCTGATTTTGTGCAGGGTTTGGTCCCAGGACTTGCTTATCGCACGTCCCCTTATTGGTTTGGCCTTTATGGTTGTGCCCAAAATTGTAGGCATTTTCTTCTTGGGTCTCACCTTTTGGGCTGTCTAGGATTTTGCTCAGAAATGCTCTCCTTGGCTTGGTCCCTCTGCATTTGCTCTAAATTGTACTTAATATACTATACTGGGGCCTTGCCTTCCTGGCTTAGCCGGGAGGTTGCTCCACTTAGGTCAACCCTCAGGGTTGACTTATCGGATCCCTCCTTAGCATTACTTGGCCTAGAGCTTTGCTTGATGACCCCTTGCCCCTTTTTGGGAAGACTACGGGGGTTAAGCGTCTTATTGAGTTGCTAGACTCACCTTGATAATCAAGTAAGTTCACTAGGCATCCTTGATATCAACTTTTTGGTGAGAAAACTTGACTAAGCAATCCTTCGGTAAGTTCTCTGAGTTCGCTCGTCGACGAATTAATGTTTCCTTGCTGAAGAAGATGTTCAATCCCTTTTCGGACCTCCTGGTCCTCCTTGATTACATGTGAGACAGGCGTGCAATGCCCCAGGCTCTCGGAGCTTGCCTTGAAATGACTTCTTGGGAGGTCACTCACCAAAACTTCATTCCCGCCCAAAAGAATGTTGAGTAACCTCCGAGTGTCTTCTTTTGGGAAAGGCAGAGACTCAATCCTGCCACGGTCGCCAATTAGGGTAGCATGATGTGGGCTGGTCTTGACTAATATTGGCCTCCTCTGCCTCTGGCTCAAGGGACGTACGGGAGGTTGATGCATGTATGACATTTATAGAGAAGCATAATTGGTCCCATGTGTGGGGCTCTGGGGAAGTCATCAAGTGATAATCTATCCCTATTACCTGTCGAGCAATTAGATCCCCCGCGATGTCTTTAAAGACATGATAATCATAAATGACATGACCTACTGCTCAATGGTACAAACAGTAACCATGTCGGAACATTATGTTGGTGCCTGGATCATTTTCTAATGATGTAGGAAAATCTATGAATCCCTCTTTTCGACATATAGGGAATATTTCCAAAACCTTGTGACAAGAAAAGAATATGATTTTTTAGGCGCTTCATTGGCAGATGAGTCTGTCGACTCCTCAGACAACCATCCTCCAGACCTCGATAACATCCTGACATCTGCTGGGGCTTCCGAGTTTTGGGCATGTACCAGGAAAGATTCCCTTACCAACGATATTGGGGGAAGTGTTGTCAATTGTTTATCGACATGTTTCACAAGTTGCAGTAGCTTTTACTGATTGCGTTGTAGCCGCCAGATCCCCCTTTTAATCTTCCAGGCGGTTTTCCGAACAACTAAGTATTCATACTTTTGAGGGAGAGTGCCCCCTGGCATAACTTCCTGCCACCAGTTTCATGATTCGGCCTCCAAGGTGATAACACCAGTAGCGGGAGCCGGCTCAAACCCGTTAAGCAAAAATCTTGCCCGCCATGCTTCAGAGACTTCGTGAATAACATTGACGAATAAGTTTGGCTTGTTCCAAGCATGAAGCTGGGGAGGGTTAGCCAGATGTTCTCGCATTGAGATAGCACCACTCTGAATTACTTTCTCAAGTTCATTCTTGCAGATATAGCAATCCTCGACCACATGGCCCCACATGCGGTGGCACACGCAGTAATTAGGCTCATTTGACTTGCCCACCTCGATCGACTTCCGTGGTTCTAAGAGGGTCACCAACCCACTTTTGATGCACAAATTGAAAAGCTACCGGGTATGCTCCTTTTTAAAGGAGTAAGGAGTCTTCATCCGATCTGATAATGTTGAAACTTTCTTGTAGGCTTCTTGCCTAAGTTATCGCTTGAGCTCGAGCCTACTTCCCCACTGTTCTCAAGAGTTGGGGAAAAGTTCACCAAGTTCACTTCTTTTCTTGCGACATTACGGTCTTTTGGAACCTTCGCTTTAAGCAGCGTGAACGTTGGGTTGTCCACAAAGAACATTTCTATTTCTGCCACGACATAATTCAACAGGTCAAAGCCTTTAATATTTATGCCCAACACCTTTTCATTAACTTCAGCCGCCAATCCCCTTTTACATATGGTGATGGCATCTTCTTGTGCGAGAGGATTGTCACACTTCATGCTAAAGTCCCTCCAGCACTTAATATAGTCAAATGTTGTTTCCACTCTTCTTTGCCTGAGAGAGCACGGTTCGGTCAGGGACACCTTCCTTTCGGCTGTTTGAAAGCGGTCAATGAATTTCTTTTGCAAATCTGCCCAGTCTACAACTGAGTTGGGCTTCAATCTTGAATACCATTGGAAGGCGGTACCCGTGAGGGAAGTTGCAAAATACCGGAGGAGGTATGACTCCTCGAGCGCCAATTCGCCCATGGCCATTATATAGTAGGCCATGTGCTCTTGCGGGGACCGCTAAATTTTTGCAGTTTGGGCACCTTGGGATTGTCTAGTGGCAACTTCTTGAATTCATGATTAATGGGGTACGACACACTGTATAAGTCGATAGTGGCGACTCCTTCACCATGTTGGGCGAACTTATCTTCAACAATTTTTTCGATCATGCGCCTTTGAGTCATGATATCTTCAGTCACTAATGCCTAAGAAGACTGGGCATTGACTGGTGCGCGGGGGGCTTCAACCTCTACTTCTGCCAGAAAATCAACAAGAGCCACAGCTTGTCGATTAATCATAGGAGGTGTGACAGGCCGTCGATTTCCCTGAACATTTTGATTTTGAGCTGATGGTATGAAGTGTTGATCTCTATTGTCTAGTTGTCGTTTCATTTCGAACATGAGCCTAGTCATTTCCATATACCAACGTTGCATGCTTTCCCACTTCTCATCATCTATCATGCTCAAGAACAAGTTCTGTGAAAGTGAGTTGTTGCGAGCCCGTCGAGATGGGCCCTCTTGAGTCGACATGTTGTGGACTCCAAGAAGCCGATTGTCGTATGCTTGGCCCGTGCCCTCGTTATCATTTATCTCCTTTATCAAATGAGGCTCCTCCCTTTGATCGAGCGCCTTATGTTGTTCTTGATTCTGCCCCCGGTGAGAGGATTCAGGAAGATTATTAGTATGAGCTACAATGTTGTTCAGGACAACCAAACTGCGGGAACATCTTACTAACCAATTTTGACTCCTAATGAGAATGGCTAGCTCTTCATGATTAATCAGATTGTTCGAATTAGATGGCTCCCCAATATTAGCCCAGTCATCATCGCCTTGGGCCAATTGTCTGTCGGACGCGTAGCAGGTACACACTTTAATAGTATCTCCTATGATCTGCACCCTCCCTTTCTTCTTTTGAGATTGACGCCCCGAGTGGGCAAGTGCCCCTAGTCTATCAAAAATTGAGACACGGGTTTAAGAGACTCCCAGCTTGTCAAAGACTGAGGTCCGCACCACAGAGGCTTCCGAAGGATTTATTCCTTCCTACCGAATTGGTTCCGGGTATTGACAAACCTGGTTAATTTTTTTATACACCCCCTTGCGTTTTTTCCCCCGGGGTTGTTCTGTGTGAGGAGCCGGAGCCTTTGCTTCTTGCAGATCTAATACTCGGACTAGTCTATCTTCCGCGGTTGCGGCCTTCTTGATGATGTGGGCCTCCTTTTTGGTGACCCACACTTGCTTGGTCTACCTAAGATTTTCACTCTGCGAACTAATTATTTTCTTGGAGTTTGGCCTCCTTTTGAAGCTAGGCCCGTCGTCTGCAACTTTGGGTAACACGACGAACTGATTGGAGGTTGGTATAGTGGGGACGTGATTGTCTCGAGGCACAATCAGATCCCCACCATCGAGCCGTATGCGTAGGCTTCCAACAATAACCATGTTGTCGGATCGGGATATTGTAGTTGCAGGCTTTGTGCCTTTGCGGGCCCGGCGTTGCCCCCACTCGGTGGGACAATCACCCAGGTGCTTATGGTATTAACCGAGAAAACTTGGCATTGTGGTTGGGAAATGGTGCCGTTGGCTATAGGAAATGAGGCCGATACTTCATCGACCACAAGCATCACCCCAAGAAAGAAAGGTGATCTAATGACCGGAGGAAAGTCCCCGAATGCAATCGAGGTGGCCAGATATCCAAATCTGACAAGGTTAGCACTGATTTGCGAGACGTAAGTGACTGTGGCCATTGTTGTTGTTGCAGTAGTTGGTGTTTGTGAGCCTGGAGCTTTGTCCCCTCCTCTCCCTCCTATAACAAGGCGCAAAGAAGCAGAAATCACAACCTTGACAAAAGTATAGATATTTCTTTAGCAGAAAGACGAAAGACAGAATATGTACCAACGGACATGTCAGTCTATTTAACACGTGGAAAGCTAGAAGTTTTAAAAAGGTTTGAGTTATCTATTTTGGTATAAATATGCACATTTTTGTTTAGTTAATTGATTAGCATGTACATGATTGTTTCCACGTTTTATTTTTATCAGACGATTTAGGATTCGAGTGCTGGACATTTTCTCATCGGCCGTAGTCGGTGTTAATTTACATTGGTGTAAATCCGAACATCTTTGATTAACTGTCAAAGAAATTCTTTAACCCTTGCATTATCTAATGTGACAGGTAAGCTTAAGCACATAAAGAACCCCCATGCTCTAGGGCATGAACTGGAGCTTGTTTTCAATTTTTCTTGAATATGAGATTTATTTGCAATTTTCTCTCACTCGGAGAGTTTATTTGCAGTTCTCCCTCAGTCGGAGATTTATTTGCAATTTTTTCTCAATCGGAGATTCATATGCAGTTCTCCCTCAATCGGGAATATATTTACATTTTTTCTCAATCAGATGTTTATTTGCAGTTGTTCCCTCAATCGGGGGTTTATTTGCAAGTTTTCCTCAATTGGAGGTTTATTTGTAGGTTTCCCTTAATCGGGGTTTATTTGCAACTCTCTCTCAATTGGAAGTTTATTTGTAATTTTCCATGACTCTTGAACAAAACATGGGTTTTCCCCCAATTTTAGGAGAAGTTTTGCAAACTTGAACATTTGTTGCTCAATTTATGAATTTTAAGGATTTTTCCTGAATTTTAGAATTTTTATGTGATTCTACACATTTGTAGGGTCTTTTTTGCAATTTTACCCAAATTAGGGACTTGGACGTAATTTTTCTCATGAGAACAAACTCTACATGCACTTTCATAATTTTCCAAAAAAAATTTACACGAATTTATGTATTTTTTTATAGAACTTACATGATTTACGAGCAAATCTCCCCAAGGTAAGGGTGTAAGTGCAAAAACACCAACTTCCTTTCTCGATGGACACTTCTCCGATCAACATACAAATTTTGGGGGTTGGGCAGACCAGACCTCTCCCAAGTCTTCAAATTCCTCCAAGTGTTCTTGAAGTTCTTGAGAAGAGCACACCACTTGGAGCTGCTTGCGCAGGCTTGGGCCTTGTGTTCTCCCCAGTGTCTTGTCTCTTTTTTTTCCGTCCCTCCTTGAGAATGAGGTCCTCTCCTCCTTTTATAGGAGGGCGCACCTAGGTGGGGGAACCCCATGGTGCATTAATGGGTGGCGCATTGACTGCACCCTAGGTTCCCCCAGCACCTTGTAGAGGTGGAAGGTGGGCATAGGATTCCACCGGTGGAGAAGGACCAAGATCAGGCCTCCCCCGCCAGTGTGACAAGAGAGGTAAGCTCACCTCTCCATTTAAGTCCTCCCTATTTATTTCTTCCATTTTTTTCTTTCTTCTTTCTTTCCCTTTTTTTAGAAAGGTAAGAGGGGGAAGGGGGTGGTTCCACCGGTGGCACCCGGTGGTAGAACCCAAGCCGGGGGTCCCCCCTGTACCACCCAACGGTGGAACCCCCACCCCTGGGTCCCCCCGGTTAGTATCGGTGGTGGTGGTGGACCCTTGATCCCCCCCTGTGGCATTAGGTGGTGGAAGAGGGCCCCCCTAGTTCCCCTGGTGCTTGTGTGCAGGTGAGAGGGTAGAGGTGGAGGCGGCGGAACCCCCGCTAAGTCCCCCCAGTGACCTGCACAAGTGAGAGCTGGAGCGGAGGTGGAGGACCCTCCCCTGTGCTTGCGCACAGGTGGGAAGGCATAGGTGGAGGAGGTGGACCCCCCTTGGGTCCCCCCGGTAACCTGCACAGGTGAGAGCTAGAGCAGAGGTGGAGGACCCCCCCCCCCCCCCTCACGGGGTGATTCCGCACAGGTGGGAGGGGGCCTAGGGTCCCCCTGGTTGCCTGCAGGGATGGGACCCCCCCTGGACCTGTACAGGTGGAGCAGGGAGCGACCCCCACTCCCTGCTGCAGCCGGCCCTAAGACCTATATAAAAAAACCTTTGACCCCCCTCCTTTTTTTCTTTGTTTCTACCTTGCAGTCCAAGCCGCTGCAGTGCACGTGGGGATTGTTTGTTTGTGTTTGGCGTGTTCTCCTCGACGCCACTTTGCTGTCCAGATCGAACACCGCAGGGACCACATTTTTGAAACACCGAGGACAATCCCGGGGTAATAAAAATGTCACTATTGGTTGATTGTTTGCATGGGTGTGGTTGATTGTTTGTACGGGTATGTGACTTCATGCCACCCATCAAGTGTTTGACATTATTCCGGTGAATAGAACACACCTCAAACATGCACACCTATCCGTTGAACGAGAACTTGGAATACAATGGAAATACAACGGCAATGATTTAATATCAACTTGTGCCGTTGTAGAATTAATTTAATTTTTCTTATGCTGGAAATATCCATGAAAATTATGAGGGGTCCAACAGGGCAACAAAGCAAATAATTGAAGACTCAAACCAAGTGTTCAGGTGCTGTTTCTTCCCATCATGATAGTTAAAAAAAGAAAGAATAGTATCAGGATCATTGAGAATACCGGCCATGCAACATGTTGACAAATCCATAGTCCTCGTTATTTAAATAATCTGAATAATGTTGTTCATTCACATGATTTGCTTTTGGGACTCGTTGACGATCAAAATGGGAGAATTGAGATGCTCGGAAGTTCAAGACCTAAATAACAAAAAAGGAAAGTACATCATTTTATATAGCAAAAATAAACATAGAATCAACTTTAGCAATACAGAAGAGAACACTAATGAAACAATGAATCGTTTTGTTCTACCTTCTCATCTTCCACACTCCAAGTGTAATTTTTGCAGACCTCATAGAACGAAAACAGATCTCCCTGAATATTATAGTCATCCGTTTAGCAACATATAGATTAAGAAAAAATTATCATGACAATGCAGAAGTGCTTGCCTCAGGAAATGAGGGAAAGACAGGCATTTGGCAACCAACGCAAAGGTATTCACTCGGCAGATGCAGTGACATTACTGATGGGATTCGCACTACAACTTTTGCAAATGCTTCACTAACCAGGCTTCCTCCATTTGCATAAACAGATGCATGAATAGTCTGAATACAGGAAACAGACCATAAAATTACACAGGGAACGAAGAGAACAATTCTAACATTTCCCAAGAGCAGTACATGAGCTTTTAACACTTCTCAGAAGTTATATAGTAGGAATTATGAGAAGTAAAGCAAAGACAAAGATGTGATGTATCATAAAACATGCAGCACTCAAACAAGAATAATATATATAATCAGCAAAAGTAAAGATCTACGCATGTGGAAAATAATAATAATCAATAACAATAAAATAATAAAGTTATCTACATTTATAAATCATGGCAAATACTCACAGTACGTCCAATTGACACAGCAGTAAGCCTTCCCGAAGAACCATTGACAATTGCAGTTTCATCATCTAAACTAGTATACTCAAAAAAAGATCCAAATGTTGGCCCACCTTCAAGAACAAGCTACAACGGCAATAAAGTGCGCAATATCAGATTTGCATAGGTGACAACAATAATCAAAAATTTGCCAAGAAATAACTTTTGTAAAGGGCAAACATACAATATAGATGTGAATTACTTAGTATAATATCTTCAATTGAACAGAAGAATGAGAAACATAAACACTGTTCTTGAACGGGTATGACAATAAATCACTAGGCACAACCGTTTTAGAGAGAATACCACATATGAAGCACCTGGTACAAGGAAAATATAATCAGGATGTATGCGTAGTGGCGCATAAACTTCCACCTTAATAAGTTGACTAGAAATCTCACGTCCAGAATGCCTCCGGACACTGACCTGAAATATCAAACTTCAATCAGCAAACTATAAACCTGTCAAAGAACCTTGCAACAGAAAATCAAATTGAAAGGACAAAATAAAGTTTGCTTACATAAAACGTTGCAAGACCAAGATTCTGAGCTTTAATTAAAAGATTTGAATGATGGATTCTTCGATCTTTGTTGACAAGATCAAGCGCATTGCCCTCTATATGCCCATGAATATCCATGTGGTAATACTTTAAAAAGAACCAATACAAGCATAAGAACACTGGAAGACTGGAATATAAATTTGAAGAAAATAATGAAAGAAATGGAGAATATCATGACAGCTATTACCAAATAGAATAGAATTTAGTCTATGATGAAATGGAGGTAATTGGGTGGGTGGCAGAGCCATCCACACATAAACTGAGACGGATTTTCTTGCAAAGGAAAAGGTAAAACAACTAGGATATAGCACATAACAAAAGTGAATGAATAGAAATATAAGACAAAACAGTAAAAGAATTTAAAGTAAACTTGAGATGTGAAGGACAGGGAAAATCAGAAAAGATGTGACAATATAAGTAGTGAAAAGATGATCCACACCTCCCTACCAAAGAATAAAAACAAGAAATCTTCTCTCATTGAAAAATAAAGATAAACTCATTCAAAATTCATATGCGTGCGAAATGAAGTGGTTTTGATAAGAGAGTGTACTTCTTGAGTCTTCTTCAACGCTTTTTGACTTTCTTCTTAGTCTAGTTTAGTGTTCATCTATCTTTATGAGCATGAACATTAATCAAGGTAGTGGTTGCTCCATCAGTTGATTGTCATTAATCAAGGTAGTACACATGAGTCATCATCTGATCGACTGTCATTGTATCTTTGGTCAAGGTTATCAATTATGTTGCACTTTGCTAAAGAATGAAATGACTCCAAGAACTGCACATTCACGTTGCTCCATTATTAAAACACTCTCAAC
This sequence comes from Amorphophallus konjac, assembly GCA_022559845.1. Lineage (NCBI taxonomy): Eukaryota > Viridiplantae > Streptophyta > Magnoliopsida > Alismatales > Araceae > Amorphophallus > Amorphophallus konjac. The sequence continues at coordinate 6,948,000 of CM040120.1, forward strand.
TCCCTCCTTGTTCTGGTTAAAGTCTCCCTCCTCAAAAGAACACTCCTCAGGCCTTAAGCATGAACTTACAACTTATTTCTTACTTATTCTATAAGGCCCACTTTGATAATAGGTTAGGATAACTCATATGAGATGGGTTAGGATGAGTTATTCTTTGGCTTTTGTCTTTTTCAGTTTGATAACTTGTTCTTACCCTCTAGAATAACTCATTCCTAAGAAATGGTAGAATGAGTTGTTCCTAGAATAAAGGCTTTTATCCTAACCGACCCCTGGTAACTTAATCCTGCTATCAAACTCAAACAAGGGTGAAAAGGTAGAATAACTCATTCTACCCGGGACTTATTCCATTAACAAAGCGGCCCTAAGAGAAAGAATCCAATTCCAAGGAAAGAAGAATCCAAAGCCAACTTGTTTGTAACTAAAAATTATAAGAAGAAATTCCCAGAGTCACATTTTGTAATTGCTAACAGTTGTGTAACTTCCCTTTGGAGATTTATTTAACCTGTGAAATACCCAAATCAAAATATGTCGAACAAAATTACAAAACTTTCATAAGCATTCCAATGCCCACAAGCTATACTCGATCTGATTATCTATTTGAATGTTTGTTTGTTTTTTTTTTGGTGGGGGGGGGGGGGGGGGGGGGGTGGGCAAGTGTGGATTGTACGACCAATTTTATTACTAAACAGAGGTAGTACAATGGAGAAGGTGAGGAGAGGATTATCTATTTGAATGTTGTGCCGACTATAAGATGATGGTCCAAATTCTAATGGGCTAAAAACTGGCTGCACCAAAACCTGAGTCAATGACATTTGCTTCTATTTAACATCATCGTCTCGTGTATTAATGATGACTTCTGATAAGCTTCACCCAGGTAGGTAAGAGTCAATATTTTATGGGCCTCATTATAGGTACCACAATAACTCTGCCATGGCCGGTCCCAAGCCCGGATGAGAAAGGGGGAGGGTTTGCATTAGGTTGACAGCCAGCAGTAAAAATTTGTCACATCTCCCACATGAATTCTGATCATACATTTTGTGCTAATGTTAGGGCGTCCCCCGGAAGCGACGCGTTACATCGGAACCCAGATGGAATAAAAAGTGAGCAAGGGCTAACTAGGGCGTTCCCTGTAAGCGACGCGCCGCAATGGCGCCCGATTGCGGTGTCAAATAGGCAAGGGTTCCTGTGTAGGGTTGGACGTTCATGGGTAAAGAAGCTAGTCAAAAACATAGGATCCGTCTAGCTACTTGGAATATAGGAACTTTAACGGGTAAGGGTTTAGAATTGGTTAAGATAATGAAGGGCAGGAGCGTTAGCATAGCTTGCCTACAAGAAACTAGGTGCAAAGAACATAAAGCTAAAGATATTGATGGATATAAAATTTGGTATACGGGTAATAATAACTCTAGAAATGGTGTTGCTATAATAATAGATAAAAACTTAAAAGATAGAGTTGTAGAAGTTAATAGATTGGGAGATATATTGATGTTAATTAAACTTATCTTAGGTGAGGATATTTTGAATATAATTGGTGCATATGCACCTCAAGTAGGATTAGAAGAGAGCATTAAAAAGTAATTTTAGGAGACTATTGATAGTTTGATCCAAAATATCCCTAATGAAGAGAGAATCTTTATTGGAGGGGATCTTAATGGTCATGTGGATAAAGATAATAGAGGTCATGAGAGGATTCATGGAGGGCTTGGTTTTGACAATAGAAATGATATGGGTTATACTATTCTTGATTTTGTTATGGCCTATGATCTAACAATTACTAATACCTTCTTTAAGAAGAGGGACGAACACTTAATAACTTACAAGAGTGGAACACATATAAGTCAAATTGACTATTTTCTTATTAGGAAGGTCAATAGAGTTTTATATAAAGATTGCAAAGTTATTCCTGGTGAGAGTCTAACCCCTCAACATAGGTTGTTAGTAATGGATGTCTTTATAATCGCTAGAAACATGTGAAGTGTATGGCTAACCCTCAAAAGGACTCTCATCAAGATATTTTTCTTTTATATATCTTTTATCAGTTATATTAATATTAATAATAATATATTAATATTAATAGTATATTAAATTATATAATATATCTAAATTCAAAAGAAAGATCATTATAAATAATTGTTCTAAGATTAAATGATGGAATTTAAAAAGTAAAAGTTTAGAAACATTTAAAAATCATCTATTAAAGGAAAATATTTGACATTTAGAACAAGAAACTAATGTAATATGGAATAATGTTACAAATTGTATAACGAGTGTAGCAAAACAACTCTTAGGCGAATCTAAAGGTAAAAAGAATTTAGAAAAAGAGACTTGGTGGTGGAGTGAGGAAACCCAAAATACAGTTAGAGTAAAAAATGAGTGCTTTAAAGTTTGGCAAACTAACAAAAATAATCAAACCCTAGAAGCTTATAAAATTGTTAAAAAGGGGGCTACGAAAATAGTTAGTGAAGCTAAATCAAAGGCATTTGAAGATTTATATAATACATTAAGAACCCGAGAGGGTGAAAAGAACATATTTAAACTTGATAAATTAAGAGAAAGGAAAACTAGAGATTTAGATCATGTTCGTTGCATTAAAGATGAAGATCAAAGAGTTTTAACTAAGGATCTGGAGATTAAAGAGAGGTGGCATAGTTATTTTCAGAAGTCACTTAATGGAGATTGCGTCAAGGATTTTTCTTCAGAAGGCACCCAAGAGTCCACAATATTTGATAAATATCAATATTTCAAGCGTATTAAGATGTCGGAAGCGGAGGACGCTTTAAGAAAAATGAAAGTGGGCAAAGCCTTAGAACTAGATGGCATACCTATTGAAATATGGAAAGGCCTAGGAGACATCGGTATTCAATGGCTAACTAAGCTTTTTAATAAAATTTTAAAGGAACGTAGAATACCAGAAGTTTGGAAAAAAGTGTTGTAGTTCCTTTCTATAAAAACAAAGGAGATATTCAAAGCTGCAATAATCATCATGGAATTAAGCTTATGAGTCATACTATGAAACTTTGGGAAAGAGTAATCGAAAAACGCCTCCGATATATGACTATTGTATCGAAAAATCAGTTCAGTTTTATGTCGAATAAATCTACTACAGAAGCTATTTTCTTACTATGGCAGCTAATGGAGAAGTATAGAGAGATGAGAAAAGATTTGTATATGATTTTTCTTGATTTAGAGAAGGCGTATGATCGAGTACCGAGAGAATTGATTTGGTGGCCATTAAGAAAGAAAGGAATCTCTCAAGGATATATTGATTTGATTAAGGATATGTATAACGGTGCTATTACTAGCCAGGTTGGCAGTATCGGCCGAAACCGATACGTTTCGGCCGAAACGTATCGGTTTCGGCCTATACCGACACCGAAACGGGCATTTGCACTGTAGCAGGTCCGATACCAAAAAATAATAATTTTTAATGGTTTCGGACCGAAACAGTCCGATTTCGGCCGAAACCTAACCTGCTGGCCCTAATTTTGGCCTTTTCTAACTATTTTGAACCGGTTTCGGCCGAAACCGAAACCGATACCGAGTCGTATCGGTTTCGGACCCGGCCGAAACCGAGTCCGAAACCGACACTGCCATCCTTGATTACTAGTGTTCGAACTATTGCTGGAGAGACTGGTGAATTTCCAGTTTCTATAGATTTACATCAAGGTTCTGCACTAAGTCCGTATCCCTTTGTCTTAGTTATGGATGAAGTAAAAAAATAATTACAATAGTTTATAAGGGTATATATGCAAAAAAACCCAAAATAAAACAGGTTTCCATGCACCCCAAGCAGCCCTTCTATACAATCTCCAGCATCGTTGATACCTCAGATCTTTCAGAATAAGCAAATGCCCTTGTGCATGCGGTAGATTCTCAAGGGGATCACATGACTCAGAGTTGTTGGCCAATCCAACATGCACTAGAAGATAAAGGCCAAAGGCCCATTAGTGTCCATTAGGGAGATTTCTGTTAGGTAAGATTGGGAATGGCATGTGGTTTTTTTAGCATTATCCTCTTGTGCTGTCAATGATGATTCTAGATAACCTAATTGTTGAGGTTTAGTCCCACATCGGATAATCTGTGGGCACCTTCCCTCTTTATCTATCAAGGATTCCCCCAACACAGGTTTTAGGTTAGAGTTTGGACCTTTAACAAGATATCAAAGCTGGACTTTTCTCATTCGATCACCCCAACCATTCATTTGCGCCATTTATACCGAAACCATTCGGATTCGACACCAAGGGGGTGTTGAGGTTTAGTCCCAAATCGGATAATTTGTGGACACCTTCCCTCTTTATCTGTCAAGGTTTCCCTCAACTCAACACCTTGGTTTGAGGTTAGAATTCGGGCCTTTAACATGTTATCAGTGCTGAGCTTTCTCATTCCGATAGCCCCACTTGTTCATTTGTGCCATTTATATCGTAACCATTTAGGTTCGACGCCAGAGGAGTGTTGAGGTTTAGTCCCACATCAGATAAGCTCTAAATGCCTTCCTCTTTATCTATAGAGGATTCCCTCGACACAATGCCTAGGTTTCTATTAGATTTTGAGGTATCCTAGAAAGTATACTTGTTTTTTCTCCCTCTAAGCACACTAGGTAGTAATGATAGCAAGTTCAACCATGACGCATACCCCTCTGCTATCATCCAGCATCCTCCCATTCCTTAAGCAGACTATTAGCTGATTCTTGTTCTTGCCAACTCACTTCATTAAGCCCATACGTACCAATACGACCAGGTCTAGAAGGACTCAAAATATGAATGTATGCTTCCTTTCATCACACAAATAGCATCTCAACACACCTTCAAATGCCAAAGTCACACTTTGAGCTGTAATTCTATATTCTACCTTTGAAAAATCTCCAATACTACTTGGAAGTTGGAATTATAATCATGATACACCATGGCACATGTTAGGTCAGAGACAAGAGAGGCCAATGAAGAAAGAAGAGGGAGGAGAGGCCACACAGCCTTCTCCTTGGGCCATTCGCCACTTTATATATCAAAGAATCTTTTGTATACAACTACAACTCGGCCCTTCTACAAGAAGGCGACCAGAAATAAAGGAAAAATTATAAGAAAACCCGAGAAACTAACAATATTACCAATATATTCCTAATAATTTACAAAAATACCCCTACTTTTCCTACATTCCCCTTCAAAGTGAGCATAGATATCCTTCATGCTCAACTTGTCAAGAACAGATCTAAACTGAGCTTCAATCATAGCTTTTATGAAGACATTTGCAACTTGTTCTCTTCATGCAAGGCAAACAAAGTTCTGCGGAGTCCAGTTTCTCTTTAATGAAATGCTTGTCAATTTCAATGTACTTTGTTTTCTCGTGCTGAACAGGGTTATTCACAATGTTTATTGTTGCCTTATTGTCACAGTAGAGTTTCACGGGCAGTTCCACTAGAACTCCCAAATCCAACAAAAAGAGTTTTTGCCATATCAATTCCGCTAATCCATGTGTCATAGCTCTATATTCTACCTTTGCACTTGACCTTGCACACCATGTTTGCTTCTTACTTCTCCAAGCAACCAAATTGCCACCTAGAAAGGTACAATAGCAAGAAGTTGGTCTCCTGTCATCTCGTAACCCGGCTCAATCTGCATCTGCATATCCTTCAAGACTCAGTCTTTCAGCTTTCTAAAAAAGAATTCATTTTCCCGGACAAGACTTCAAATACCTCAGTATGCATTCTACAGCCCTCATATGTACTGTTCATGGAGCATGCATGAATTGACAAATCACACTGACAACATAAGTCTGGCCAAGTCAAAGACAAATATAAGAGTTTTCCTACCAGTCTTTGGTACAAACTCCTATCTTCTAGTGAAAGTTCTTCTCCCCCGTCTCTAGTAAGCCATGATTTAATTCAATTGGTGCTGTCACAGGCTTACACCCTAACTTTCTAGTTTCGGTCAGCAAAATCTGATGCATACTTCCTCTGACAGACATAAACCTCGTTGCTTGACCTGGCTACTTCAATTCCCAAGAAATATCTTAACTCGTCCAAGTCTTTGATTTCAAATTCAGTAGCCAAGTCTTCCTTTAATTGCCTAATTCCTACCTCATCATCTCCTATAACAATCATGTCATCCACATAAACAAGTAGCACAGTTACATGTCCCCATGTCCATGTGACAAACATAGTATGATCAGCATTTGAGTGTTTGAAGCCAAATTTGACCATGGCAAGGCACATCCTATCAACCTAGGCCCTAGGGGATTGTTTCAACCGATAAAATGCTTTCTTCAGACGACACGCCTTCCCTTTTGTATCAATTCCAAGAGGTGACAGCATGTGCACTTCCTCTTGTAAGTCACCATTCAAGAAGGCACTTTTAACATCCAGTTGGTACAAAGCCCAAGAATATTGGACAACCAATCAAAGAATCACCCTGACAGACTTCAGCTTCGCTATAGGAGCAAATGTCTCTTGATAATCAATCCCATATGTCTGAGTAAATCATTTTAAAACAAGTCTGGCTTTATACCTTTGTACCTCACCCTCTGCATTGCATCTAAATGTATAGATCCATTTGGATCCAACTATATTTCTGCCCTCTGGAAGATCAGCGCAAGGACCCAAGTGTCATTCTTGTTCAAAGCACTCAACTCCTCATCCATTGCACGTTGTCATTTTGGATCTTATACAGCTTCAAGAAAGGTAGTAGGAACATGGATAGAGGACAGTGAAGAAAGAAAAGAATAGTATCTGAGAGAAATATGGGAATAGGTAACAAATTTGGTAATGGGATGTTTTGTGCGATCCCGAGCACCCTTTCTGACAGCAATTGGAAGATTCAAGACATCCAGAGCAAAGGAATTTGAAAGGTTGGCACTCACTGGAATTGGCAGATTAGCAGAGGACTTCTCTCTGAACTTCTGCTTGTAAGTAATAATTTGTTTCTACTTCTCAACACCCTCTGCACTAGTCACCAGAACATGACCACCTGGAGATCCATCTGTGACAAAGCTAAAGAGATGAGATACAGCCAGCAAGGGAATAACAAAAGAAGAAGAAATAGTAGATGGAAGGATGCTAAGATTCTTCCCCTGAGGCTGAGTCTGGGGAGAGTAGTAGGACTCAGACTCAAAGAAAGTAGCATCCTTCCGAATAAAGAAATGACATGAAATAGGATCATAGCACCTATACCCCTCCTAAGTAGAAGAGTAACCAAGGAAACACCACGAGTAGCCCATGGATCAAGTTTGGTGCTATTTGGACCCAAAGTATGAATGAAACAAAGGCAGCCAAACACGCAAGGTAACAGAGGAAATAAGAACCTGTCCGGATAGATAAGAGCAAAAGGGCAATGATCACATAAACACTTGGATGACATCCTGTTGATAATGTAGCTGGCAGTAAGAACTGCCTCTGCCCAGAAGGATTTGGGCAGATGACGCTGAAAAAAAAAAGAACCCTGGCAGTTTCAAGATGCCAATTTTTCCATCCAACAACTCCATTCTATTGAAGAGAACATGCAAAAGAGGACTCATGAAGGACCCCCCCCCCCTTCAAGAAAGATGTTGGCATTTTCATGTTGAACTGAGTGTTAATCATGTTACAAAACACTTGAACAACACGAGGTACTTCATCCCAGGATCGCAACAAATACAACCAAGAGCAACGAAAGTAGTTATTAATGAATGTAATAAAGTATTTGTACCCATCCAGGGAAGAAACAGGGAAAGGTCCCCAAACATCATAATGAACTAGCTCAAAAGGTGTAGTACTTTTATTCATAGAAGGAGAAAAGATGGTTCTACAATGCTTTGTCAATTAACAAGTTTGGCATGTAAGAAAGGACATATCAAGTGATGTAAATAGAGAAGGAAACAAGACTCTCAAAGAACTGAGGCAAATGCCCTAATCTAAAGTGCCACAAAGTAACCTCCTAAGCTTGTTTGTCCATATGTGACGGTGTAGAGGATTGAAAAGCAATTGTGTTCCCCGGCACAAAGAAGTAAAGTCCATCCACTTCATGGCCAATCCCAATTGTTTGCTTACTTATTAGATCATGAAAGACAAAGTGAGTAGGGAGAGGTCCGCGACCTGTTGAGAAATTCGGAGATGGATCCGCAAACAAAAGAGAGTTGCGACCAGATCCCTGCATCGGCCGCCCTATCTAGGGTTTTGGTTCTTTGAGATACACAGGCCCAGAGTCATAAGCACATGAACCACAACCCATTTAATCAATACGGGACTATTGCCCAGGGGAACTATGCCCAAATTCTAACACTCCCCCTCACGGATGGGCCGTGGACATTAAATGGGTGGAGGTGACAAGATAAGAAATAAATGGAGTTGGGCCAAGACCATGCTCTGATACCATGTTGAAATCCACAAAACCGCGATTTTGTGGATTCAACATTATTAGAGCAGGCCAAATGACCAAACTCCTCTTGCCACCTCCACCCAATTAATGTCCACGGCCCATCTTGACCGTGAGGGGGAGTGTTGGAATTTGGATATAGTCCCTGGGCAATAGTCCCGTATTGACCGTGAGGGGGAGTGTTGGAATTTGGGCATAGTCCCTGGGCAATAGTCCCAGGGTCATAAGCACATGAACCACAACTCATTTAACCAATACGGGACTATTGCCCATGGACTATGCCCAAATTCCAACACTCCCCCTCATGGCCAAGATGGGCCGTAGACATTAATTGGGTGGAGGTGGCAAGAGGAGTTGGGTCATTTGGCCTGCTCTGATACCATGTTGAATCCACAAAATCGCGGTGTTGAGATATAAAGGCCCAGGGTCATAAGCACATGAACCACAACTCATTTAACCAATACGGGACTATTGCCCAGAGACTATGCCCAAATTCCAACAAAAGGGAAGAGAAAGGAGGAGAGTATCCTTGCCCTAAAAAGAATGTCCCCTAGGAGAGATGCGGCCCAAGAAAAGTTAGATTCCGTGGTCCCATGGCCGCTCGTTCTAATACCCAGGGCTTGCCGGCCCGGTCGACCCGGTCTCGGCTTGGGTCGGGTCGCTCCCGTCTCGGTCCGTCCCGTTCTAAAACACCACTTTATATATATATATATATAATATAATAAAATAGAAAAACACACATTATATATAAAATATAATATAATATAATATTAAAATAATAGGCCGACCCGGTGCCGACCCGGTCCCGGCCTGGGTCGGGTCGGGTCGTGCGAGTTGGTGCGAGACGCACCAGGTCGGCAAATCTTGCTAATACCATGTTAGGTCCAAGGCAAAAGAGGCCAATGAAGGAAGAAGAGGGAGGAGAGGCCGAACTGCCTTCTACTTGGGCCATTCACCCCTTTATATATCAAAGAATCTTTTGTATACAATTACAACTCTGCCCTTCTACATGAGAGTGACCAGAAATAAAAAAAAATTATAAGAAACTAACAATATTACAAATATATCCCTATAAATTTACAGAAATGCCCTTATTTTTCTTACAGCGCAAAATAGGATGGTGGCAATAAATCTGTCCCCAAAATACTACATTGTAGATGCACATTTACAATTACGAAGTTCTTCTCTGTGCTACAATGTCAAGTTCTGTCACATTTCTCACAAAACAATCTTCCATGAGAATCAAGTTAATTGAGATGGATAACACCTTTGCCTTCATCTTATTTTCCTGTCTTACCCATAGCATAACTAGCAAATCCCTTAACAGTCGTGCACGTCTCTAAATTTCAAATCTGTCAACAGACCACAGTTTTTCATTCACACAATCACACCATGTCTTTCACGGGAGAAGTTCCGAAAGATGCATTATATGAATGTATCAATATGTAGATAGGGACAGAAGTCCACATTGTCATAGGTTAGTCACATATTTGAGGTTTGCCACATACAATGAGAGTGCTTTATTTCTGCTTTGTTCTTCTCCAAGATGTTATCACCATAGAATAATAGATTCTATTCTTGTTCAAAGCAGGATAGAGCAGAGAAGGAGAAGGTTGAGGAGGAACCCCACATAAATGCATAAGCATTTCAATTCACAGTCACAATTGTAGACATCCTTGGATGGGATTCAAATTATTTCAAAATATACCATGGAAGAGTCAAAGGTGCTTCCATCATTTGTCCCTGCCAGTAACTCAAAAGATTTTGTTGTGCCCTCCTAAAAACAAAAAATAAGCACATCAAATGAATCTTGCCACTGAATTTAAATCAACCAAAATTTTAAAACAATGTGATGTTACCATAAGACCGATCTCATCCTCTGAAATGAGCTTAATCCAGTCAACATCAGCCACTTTAACCTATAGCAATACAGACAACCATAAGCTCTTAAGGCAGTGAAAGTTTTCCTTCTATTTGCACAAAAAAAATGATGAGCATTTTACAAACATACCCCTGTAAATTTGCATATTTGCAAATAAATCACTCGTTTAGAACTATTGCCACAGATACCCCTACTATACCCTGAATGCTTACGGTTACACGCCTGCTGTAACTCCCATTTGTCTAATTGGGGTGAAGTGCGGGTTTAGTGATACAATGACTAACCTACCCATAGGTTATCATCATCTCTCTCTCTCTCTCTGTGTACAGTAGTACCCACAGCCGGCGATGGTGCCGCCGCCCGTAGTCCTCTTCCATCTTCCAACTCCATCGACTCTCCAGGTGCTGCCTCCACAGCCACACCAGCAATGGCACCAAGAGGTACAGGTCGTAGCCCCACCCCCCGCAGATCGGCAGTGTCAGCAAACCCATGGCCTTCCCCCACCACCACTGGTCGAGTTATCGAAATCAGGGCCAACATCGACAAGGTCCAGATGCTGCCCTCTCACTCTCTCTATCTCGCCAGCATCAGAGAGGGAACCCCCCCCCAGCAATTTCTCCACCCCCATAGGTCCCCCTGGTGGCCGTCGACAGGTGGTCACGGCAGACGACCCACAGCCCCTCCAGTAGCTTCTCTCGCTCTCTCTCTCAACACCCTTACAGGTCACCCTGGTGGCCATCGGCAACTGGTGGCGACGGGCAACCCGTGGCCCCTCCAGCAGCTTCTCTCTCTCTCTCTCTCTCTCTCTCTCTCTCTCTCTCTCTCTCTCGCACATGACCAACAAGGGCTTTTTCAGTATTTCACATGCCCTAACAATTTTCATAGCATATTCTCATAATATTTGGCGGTCGTTGACGGCTTGGGAACCACGTGTATAACCGCAAACGTTTAGGGTAAATTAGGCGTATCTAGGGCAATAGGTCTACGTGAGGGTCGCTTGCAAATATGCAAGTTTATAGGGGTATATTTGTAAAAAAAACCCAAAATTGATAACTACATGCAGTTAAAGAAAATGGAAAACAAAACAAAGATGGGAAGAAAGGTCGTAATATTCATCCATGAAAATTGTTCAAATTAAGCATGTCAATGCAGACATAAACATAAAAGAAAAGGAATAAAAAATCTTCTAAGAGGCCAAGGACTAAGGTAAGGGGAAATGAGTTTTAATTCCAAGTTCCCTTGATCAAATAAAAGGGTGTCCATGTATGCACGTAGTCTTTTCATGAGTCTTGGCAACTAAGGTGTCACATATCATTCTTGTTCAGCATGATAAGGAGCTCTCACGTCTTGTCATTTTCATCTTAGTTTTAAGGCAATCGCTCGGAATCTTTCTTCTCTAAGTACTTTCTCTACTTTTGAGTTTTAAAAATGGCATTATACAGACTATTCACTAAGGCCGACTTTGATAACCAAACAAGGTCGGTTAGGGTGGCATATTCACCTTAACCAACCTTGTTCGGCTTTGATACGCTAACCCTTTGTTCGGGGTTGAATGGGGATAATGGCGAACAAGCCATTGAACCCTGGGGGGGTCAAATGGCGTATTGGCCCGGTTAAGGGCGGGAACGACCCTACCCTACTCGATTACCAAATTCACCCTAAAATAGAAAAAGTCATAAGCATGATCATATCTGACCCTAAGGATCCTGCATTGAATTAGTGTTAGTACTGTGATTTGAAGACTTTCTTAGTAACTCGCCAATCTAGTGAGTCCCTTCATCCTTCAACATGGCCAAATCTCGTTATGCATACACCATTTAATAAAATAAGCAAATGATATGTATGCTTGTATTCAGTTTCCAGAGCCTTTAATTGTCCAAAATTGCAGAAAGATCTC